>CACRXP010000464.1:270752-294102 GCA_902702965.1 Spirometra erinaceieuropaei | reverse complement strand
GACAAATTTACTACTTACGGGACACTCACCGATGTCAAGAAGACGTTCGCCAGGATGTGCACTCTGCCAGAGCTCTAAATGCTTGCTTTCCATAAACTGCATCTTCTCCTCATGAAAACAAATCCTCACGATGCTCTAAAAACAGACAAGCAGCAGAAAAAGTTTAAAGTCCGAGAACTGTTACTGTTCATACTTTTGACATATCAGAGCAAAATAACTTTGAAATCAGCTGTTAGTCTGAAAGAAGTTGACAACGCGCACCTTTATGAGCATCCGTTCTTCTCCAAAGCTCTCACTTAACCGAAGATCGTAAGATTGCCCCTGATTCAGGTAGGTGAGGGAATCCTCATCGATCCGTGTGGCTGGCGAAGTGGGCGCTTTCAATTCAATTGTCAGCCTAAGGGGAAAAATAGGCCAGTATTACGTAGGGGTGAAGGAACACGGCCATTCTGTTTGGCCTTGGAGCTGCGGTCTAGTGCCCTCGCAGGCAGTTGCAATGCGAAGAGAAATTAGTATCCGGGAAGCTTCCTCCGTAAGAACAAGGGAGGCCGAAGCGAATACTTCTAGCTTATGTTCCAGACTCAGCCAGACATACTTCGAATCCGGTCTTGGGGAAGGGGTGGTGGTCGGGAAAGAGGGATTGGTTAATCATTAGGCAAATGCTCAACCACTGAAGAAGGAGCTCGCACCCTGTGAGTGACGATAGCGGAACTTCAAAGTGGCATGCAAGTGGAGTTCGATGACCGATCCTGGTTGTAGGACCAAGTACATGAGTTTAGTTTTGCCTCGCAGCTCCGGTGTAGAACCTTCGCAGGCGTTCGAAAAAGATTTACGACAAGTGCTAACGACAGAGCAATGGAAACTGAAACTATCTTTGATACTTACCGTCAGCCAGTCAAAATAACAAGGCTGAGGCCGAGAAAGGCAAAGGAGGCAGTTTGTACACTAACATACTCTGGGATAAATGTGAAAATTCGCAGGTTTACGATAGAAAGTATATCGCCCCAGTGCTGTCACTGCAAAGGCCTCTGGGAGGTCACAGGCCATTGCCCAAGAAAACGGCCATGAAAATTCGATGAGGGATCAGAGGACGCCGTTGGCGGGATACGGGCTGGAATACGGTTGAATAGGCCGTAATAAAATATACTGTTGGGAGAAGATAACAGCGAGGGCCGACTCAAAACATCCCGAAATGCATGAGATCGGCTCAATCGAAAGCTAGCCGTACAAATCGTCAGTCATGTGATGGGGCTGCGAGCAACCACTTTACCGCAGCCACTTGGACTGTCCCAATACTCAATGGAATCAGTGGTTGGCGAAATGCAGACAGCATGATGCTCCGAGTGATTCACAAACACACACACACACACACACACACACACACACACACACACACACAAGTTACAGAGAGACATGGTAAGAGATATTATAGAGGTCCCATGCCCAATCTACTGCCTGACAGGGTGAAACTCTCCAGACGAAACAAGAATGCTCGGAAGCGCACAGTCCTTATCTAGTATTAAACTATACTATCCCGAGTAGAGTATCCATCGATTAACTAAAAAGAAAATTTAGAAAATAGGAATGACGGCTGAACCAATCTGAATCCCACACTCAGAACGGTCAATTAGTAAGAGCGTCAACTTTGTCGGTAGTCATGAACAGCAAATGGAAACTTCCACAGGTAGAACCCCCTTGGGCAGAAATCAACAAAAAAATCGTGTTCTAATACTGACGAAGCATCGTAAGACTGAAAATGCCTCTTCTTTGATAGGTGCTGCTGCAAGCAGCCTCGTGCTTTAAAATTCTGAAAACTCAATATAGTGGATCATAAAAAATCAAAGGTTGCGACTCACTCACGTCAAAAGACCTACGGGCAAGGCACCTTAATGTCGTAAAACCATGACAGCCAAACACATTCGACGCTATGAAAGCAGAAATCCGATCTAATTCTGCAGCCTAAATAGGAGTAAGTAAACGGTCGCCATTTATGCGAAAGGCCAAATGTATTCAAAATCGGAGGGCTAACTCAAAATTGTATTTGCTGCCTTGGGTATTCCACAGCTGAATAGTTTCATTCAGAAAATTGGACTCTTATCCACTGGCATTGGAAAATCTTTACCTTAAGGGACCGCAGGACATAAAGATGCTTACGGCATTGAGTGCAATTTGTCGGAGTCGGTACCCCGTAAAAAATAGCTTCGGACAGACTAAAAGATCACATAAAGGCTTCACGTCATCACTAACCAAGATTTGAACAAGACTCAACTTCAGTATAGGAAGGTAGAGTCCCTTGACAATTACTAGAAATACTCATACGCGGCATAGTTTCCAAACAATTCTATATGCCACCCGGAAACACGATTAGCCAGTAGCAGCGCAAAAAAATATAATTAGGCGGACGCAGCATACCCTAACTTTGGAGGAAAAAAAGCAAAACAGTTGCAACTGAAGCGTTACAGAAAAGTTGTGATCTCATGTCCGCTTATTTTTCCATCAGTTCCAAGCTGTATCTTCACACTCCGAAAAAAATTATCTTTGGAAAAAAGCAGGGCTGTGCTGCAAACTTGCACGGTTAAGAAAACTAACGTCCGAAACCGAGTGAAACAAACTGCCCGCTTACACTTACAAAGTCGTAGGAAAATTAGTAACATCTTGTATTCGTTGTTTTGGAGTCTGGGAAGACTCCGTTGGATGTTCATGAGGGTCCGTCGGGAGGGCTGAGAGAGCATCCCTAAAACGGTAAAAGAAATATTCAATTATGAGGCTTTGGTGACAGTAAAATAATTATGACATACGGGAATAGGTTCGCATTTCGAACTCCGCCCCTCCCAGTCATAAAAGACCACTATTTACGTCGTTGAAAGTTTCTTAGACCAAAGTCGTACCTCGTTAACATGAAACAATACTGACTTCTCTTCTGGGAGACCGAGATCATAGAAACCGGTCCTAGAAACGTTATACCATGAGCGTCCACATCAAACAATGATACCCTATTCCGAAAAATATTCACGAATGAACACAGCCCTGACGGGCAACCTGATAAATCCGTCGTTCAGGTCATTTAAGAAAGTGGCATGGAGAAGTATTTCGCCATCTGCCTCACCAATCCGGTTCCACTTCCCTAAAAATGACTTCGCTGCGCAGCTGGAGGTGACAAAGTGAAGGACAGTTGGAAACCAGATTTGTCACAACTTCTAAAGACAGGAGGTGGCTCCTAGACCTGCGAAATTTGACCTTGTTCACTAGCGAAGAGGGTAGGTCGGGCTTCCCAGATCTGCTGTCACTGACCGCTGCGCGAGGGGCAATACAATCAGTGACCGGCTAAATCAGGTATGATCACAGCCGTAACAAGTATAAGTATAGACAGTTAGGCAGTACCAGAAGTACTTTCGTCTGCAGTATTCCAGAAAGCAAAACAATCAATTACGATGGATCTCTGTCTAATTTTTAACTCAGTCCTTTTAACCTAACACTAAGATCACGTCAAAACAGCTGTCCATTCTACCGACACTCTGTCAGGAAGAATACGGGGACTGAGTAAACTCGAGGATGGAGGTCCAAGTATCAAAAATGTATGTGCTTTGCTAAGGCTGGCAAAACATCTTGTAAGCAGACTAATAAAAATGTGATGTTGGGGAGTTTAAAAAGGTGACTTGCTAAAAACGAGTCGGATACTCTTTCAGACATTTCAAAACTGAAAACGGCTCTTCTAGTAAATACGCGCCACGTGTTTATGGAGCTGAACGAGAACAGACCTCATAGGCCAGGCCAGAGGCTAAACATCCGAAAACTATACTTGGTTAGCTTGTCGCACTTCTTTTTGGAGCCCATGTATTTCCCCTTCCTCCAAGTCCGGTGATTATGCATATATTTTCTTAGGTCTTAACGTTAGATGTCAATAGATGGGACTAAACTCTCCGAAGACCTTTAGTTAAAGGTGGAGGGAGTACAGTCACCCATTTAATGCGACCCTCTAGAGGTTTCTAAAAACGCCCTCTTTCCCTCACAACACCTAAGCAGCACCTGACTAGCCCTGTACTGGCAGATTAGAGATGGTTGCTTTTGTGGGGCTAGTTATCTCGCTACCTGACTGAGGCATAATTGGCCTCCGACATTACTGAAGCCAGTCACGCAGGGGCTGATGGTGCCTACATGTGATACTGTCAACGGCCAATAAATAGCAAAACTAGCAGCGGAAGTCAGTCATGTGCGAATGCAACTTTATCGAGGCAGTTACGCTAATAATACCATACTTGCCTTTGTCTAGCCCTCCACTAGCAACGCAAATTTACAGATTTGTATGCGGCTAGTGATTTGACTAGTTGACTGGGCACACTGCGCACGGCAGTGCGGCCTCTGACGCCACGGACGCCAGTCGCGCGGAAAAACTGCTGGAAAGATTGAGCCCACAGAAAGTACTTGCAAGAATCGGCCGATTACAAAACTAGCCGTAAACTAGCCATAGGAGTTAGTCATGGGTGAATTTGGGGCTACCAGAATCAGAGGGAGGCATGCATGCCTCCCTCTGCAAAGTCCGCCGATCAGTTCTGTAACAGATAGCGGCAGACAGACAAGGACAAAAATGTGTAATGCATGAAAACAAAAGGTAGTAGAAATAATTTAGAGACTTTTGTAACCTAGATGACCGGAAATGGCAAACCCATGTGGCCTTACCTCATGCTGAACTTTGAGTCAGGGAGATTGGAATTTAGTGAAAGTAAAGTTTTATGGACTGAAAGAGAAGGTTCCGTAACGCTAAAACTAAAGTCAAAGTCGGGGTCCATTCTTAACAACGTCGCAAGTTCGCCTAGAGGAAAGGACAGAACAGGGGCCTGACGAAGGCCTGTAACCTGCGCACCACTACGATGCGGAACAACCGGAAAACCAACGCAGATGTGATATCTCTTCGGGGGCGGCGCGACAAATAGCGGCGGACATATAGGCAAGCGGGAAAGTTAACGCTTACATCGCAGAAACGGGCGTACCAAGCAGTAAACAGACAATAATGATGAAAAATGGACAGGAAATAGGAGACTCGGTTATAAAAAAAGAGAGCCAGATACGAACAATCAAAACTCTGGGAACTAGGCTTATAGGGTTATGGGGGAGAATGGTGCCTCCATACAGCTCCGAACTTTGTGTTCGCCTCAGCCGGGAGAGAAGACGTTTGCTAGATAACCTGCACATCAAGCTTGAGAATTTTTAAATCAAATTAATGTTGTTTTGTGAACAAGGCTTTCGCTCTTCTGCCCCTAATCATATGCAGAAGTATAAAAAAAGTTTAAAAAGCAATATTGATGATAATAAGTTCGCTTCTTAGCGTAACCAAAGCGCACACTGTGGCCTCCAACAAAATGAACCTGTATATGTGTTATGCTTGCTTCTGTGCCTACAACGGTTCACGCGGGAGCTGCGCTGCACCAATTCGGGGACCGGATCAGATAACTGCCTATGTCATCCGGCCGCGCACCCACAGAAAGTGTCGCGCATGGGGGCTTGGCGGCACTCCCAGTCAGTGGTTCATATGATGCAGCTATCTGCGCGCGGTTCCACCTCTGGCTTCTTGACTCTTTCAACGCTCAAAGAACTGGAATGGAATGCTTAAATATAGTAGCACTGTTGCAGGGGGGCGCTAATCGATCGTTCAGTTCATCTAACGACGCTTTACAAAACAGCAGTCGTGCTCTTGCGACGAACTACAGAGCCGTAGGTCTGACATCAGTCTGCTGGAAAGCCATGGGAAAATCATCAGAGGGGAGTCGACGGCTTATTTGCAAACCCACAACCTTTTTTCCAGTGTACAATACGGCTTTCGTCTGGGAAGAGCGTTGTAACGAACTTGCCATATACAGTGTAAAGCTAGGGAAGAGCACTCGATGCAAAACACACTGTGCATGTAGCCTACATCGATTTCAAGAAGGTGTTCAACAGTGTTCCTCACCAGCATCTCCTTTACAAGTTGAGAGCGATGGGCAGCGGTGAATAACTTCTTAAATGGATCGAGAACTTCCTCGCCGGCCGTTCCCAAAATGTCTGCATAGAGCAACAGCAATCAAGGCGTGCATTCTCAGAGAATGGAATTCCATAAGGCTTAGTGCTCGGACCGACCCTCTCTCCTGTTTATTAATGATTGTGTAGAGGAGTGAGACTGCGATTGTGCCGTGTTTGTAGGTGATATTAAAATATGGAAAGTCATCCAGAATGCTGCCGACGAGAACGCCTTTCAAGAAAATCTTCGTCGACTGGACGAGTGGCTCTTGTCCTTCTGCTTAAATAAAAACACCATCCTGCGTCTCGGGAGTCGAAATCAGGTCAATAGTACGGGGCAATATTATTTACAAGGAATGCTACTTCGCGATTGCAGACACTCTAAGGCCTTCTACGCAATGTCGTATGGCAGCAAAGGCCGCAAATTCAATGCTGTACGTCATCGGACGGGCATTTGCAGTCTCCAATGAAGAATGCTTCTCCGAAGTCTTTGGCAGGTTTCGAAGGCCGCAGCTTGAATATACAATCCACGCTTGGAGACCACGGACGCAGCAGGATGGCAATTTACTCGAAAGAGCGGAGAGACGAGCCACAAAATTAACATCTGAACATCGGTTTGACAGACATATGCTACACCAACCACCGGACTATGCTACTTTGTGACCATAAAAAAAATCAGTGCGCTATGCGGATCAATGTCTGCGTTCACGTAATTTTGTGATTTTTTTACCTTTCTGCTTATTTTCTCGATTTTTAATGTACGAGTAGGAAGTTCAAAGGCGTAAAGCAAGGCGATGATGGAGCGCTTGTACGGCACCGAGACTGTCAAGTAAGCTCTCACAACAACGACCAGATTGAAGCGAGGTAACTTACTCGCCCCGATACTCTTAAATCCCATGCTTTCTGTCATACTGATGGACGCCTACCGTGATGAACGCCCTCGGTATCCGCATTGCCAACACGACCGACGGCCATCTTCCCAACAGTCGACGCTTACAGGCCGGATCGCGTCTCCCTACGACTTTTGCCCACGACATGTTCTTCAAGACGACTGTGCGTCAACTTCGGGATAATTACCAACACGGACAAAACGATGGTCATGCACCAACCGCCTCTCGACGCTTCATTCGATGATTCTCGTGCCCCACGACCGATGACACCCCACTAAAGAAAGTGGACAACTTCGTCTATTTAGACAGCACGTTATCGCTCTGCTTCAAAATCGACGAATGGTTACTTGGACCTCAAAAGTCATCCAGGCCTTCAATCCGACGGCAGAATTCCGTATGGTATTGCCACGATCCCAACCTCGACATCACATTCAAGATGCAAAGTACTGTCATCTTGACGACGCTCCAGTACGTATCCGAGTCCTGAACTGTCTACAAAAAACATGCACAGAAAATTAATCACTTCCGTCTCAGATGTCTGCTGAGAATAATTAATTTGATGTAGCAAGAAAGTGTTTCTGACGCTGAAGTACGCTCACGGACTGGAATCCTCGGCGTCCATGCCATACTGAAAGAACTGCAACGTTGGTGAAACGGCCGCCTCGCGAGGATGTAGGATAGGCATTGCCTAATCGACTCTTCACTAGAGACGTCGCTATGGTCACTCGCTGGCAAGGAATACTAAAAGGGGGCTACAAGGTCCCCCTGATAACATCTCTTAGGCAACTGCAAATCTAGTCGGGCTCATAGACAGAATTCAAATGTTGTCTGCGTTCGCGTAGGGTTGTCTTGACACTCTCTTGCCCTTTGTGGAAGGCGAAAGAGAAAGTGGAAAATGCCGTCGACACTGTACAAACCATTTTTCCAAAAAACGAATAATGCTCATTTTTTCGGTACCATGTCCAGTCTGCTGGAAAGGTCACGTTTTGCGATGGTCGAATTCTCATGCTGGAATGTCGTACACTTCTTTCTGTTTGCTGACACACCGTACAGCACTCCCCTCTTTTAAACTTGCCAACGTCTCAGTTATTGGTTTTGGATTACCCCCAGAACAGTTTCTTGCAGCTGGGACAGTGTATCGTTTAGTAGTCAATGGTTTACCATGTGGATTCGTTAATTTATAAAACGCCTTCACCTACGTCGGATATTATATGAACTCTAACCCGCCGCTCAACTCGAAAAGTGGTGTCTATGGCGCTCAAAGTGTAAATTAGTGCTCCTGTTTAGCAAACATTAAGGCTAGTATCTGACAAAATGATACACATAAAGAATAGCGAGGTAGTTTGTGCCTTAATATACTTACTTAACAGAAAAATGCAATATTCCTCTTCATTTGGCTCCATAGTAGGGTTGTACCAAATATTTCTGAGATGTTTATTGTCGAAGTGGAGTCTAGGGTAAATTAGCTTCCATTATAATTACTTCATACAGGATTACCTAAAAATTTCAGAAGAAAGCGCGAAAAGTTTATCCGATGGATGTGTCTACAGCACGCTGCTGGAGATACTGTCAAAAGGCCAGTGCTTGTGCCAAGGTGAGTGATAATGGGCATCCAGTTGTATCGCACTCGTGAATAAATGCTAAACGAACCGCCTCGATTTTATCTTGCTCGCTCAGATATTTCTATATTCTTCATACTTAATCGTGCTAGTTGCTTTTGGGGCATCATCGTTTGTGTCCGCTGAAACGTGCCACTCTGCACTTTGCGATAGATTAACCGTGGTAAAAGGGCAATCGTACATTCGCCTCCGTCCGCCGGTTGGATTCGTATAAACGCTGTTCATAAAAACTAAAATCGACCTGGTCTTTAGAGTACGGACGGTCTCTGCTATCATGTGGCCTTAGCCTTTAAGAGAGGGGCCACGGCCCAGTCCCAGGGGTAGTTCGTCTCTTACTTATAATAGATTTGAGTAACAGGGCTGCATGTTTTTGCAGTCAGTTTAGCATGGATTATTTCATCGCGTACGCCACGCTGTATAAACAATGATACAGATAAACTACTTCCCATTATTTGTGTTCAGGGAACGAGGCTGAAAGCGCAGCCGTTGACCCCGTCCATCCCACCCTCTGAATACAAACAACAGAAATTATTTTGCCTGTGAAATTGTTTCTAAAGGGCGCTTTGCATGGGGCGCATAGTCACGGTTTCTTTTCTGAAAAAAACTTGCAGTATCGTTAATATGTATGTTCGAAATAAAAGGCAAACGATCCCTCCCGGCGGGGCCGCAGCCCTTCCAACCGTGTTTTGCCCTACAAGCAGGACACATGCCAGCATTTTTTTGCAATAAACAGGGAAAATGTTGATTTAAGTTTACCATACTAAAGTGCTCTACATAGGCTTTGTTGCGGCAGAGGAAATTCGGTTTGAAATGCAATAATCTCCTTCTGCAATTTTTCTGAAATAAGTCTTGGAAGAAGTTATATGTACAACGGTATCAATTTAAGCTCTTAAAAATAATACTTAAACTTCCGGTTGGCTAAACCAAATTAATAAAGTGCTAAATAGAAATACCAACCCCTTGCTGATTTTAGTAGATTAATTTCGTTCACACCTTCATGGTTTTTAGGTCTAGAACAGGTGCTGCAGAAGTTGCGAACTCTCAGTGGTGCACCAATTTACACCGCGGAGTTCGCGTCGAGAAACGTGGGAAAGACAGATGGTTCACCTCACTATTACTCCTTGGAAAGAAAAAATGCGGAACGAGGACTTGACTGTTACCATTGTGTCACGTCCGAAGACCTGTCCTATCCGGTTGATGAGCGGTCCAGGGAAACCTGGGTTCGGGCTCACTGTGCAGTGATTGAAGTTCTTTTATATCTATGGCTTCGATTTCAAGTTCAAAAAAAGTGTTTATCCCGGTGTTTAAGGTAAAGTCTGGGTGATATTTGTCTCAAAAGTGCACATTTTGTTGGCAGGCAAACAAACAACTAAATAATATGTTATTCGGTATCGTGGCAACTCAAGAAGTTTCAAATTGTAGATCTAACTAAGTTATATTTCATATCCAGCAGACGAAATGAGTGAAATAAGCGTAAATCGCACGTTCAGATGCAAAAGAATAACCGTTAATTAGTCTCCTTTACTCTCCATACTGAATATACACAGCAAGTTTTTCGGAGAAGCAATTGAGATTTTGTCCCTATACTAGTAGTGGATTAAAGAAACTGCTTGAGTTTGTCTGGTATTGTACGCCCGTAGGAGTTTACAATTCTTGCCTTTTAGATTTACTATTTAGGTGGTACATGATGTCCTTCAGAGTTAACCGATTATCCGTGTTTGCCCTTTACTCTTGCAGCAAGATGGTTGGGCAAGAAATTTCTCTGGACTCCAGCGATGATTTGCGCGGGGCAGATGGCGCTTTATTTTGGCTTGTAACAACTGCGGCACGCTCAGCAACCCTCCTTGGTGTAAAGGTAATTTGTTAGCATCGCCTCTTTGTTTTTAATGTCTGTCGATATGCTCGCATGGTAAAAACGTCATATTTTGGCAAATTTATCGTGTCAACTTTTTGAGTATTTCTGCGTTTGTCCACAAAATTTGGATTTTCTATGTATCTTTATCGGAAATCCCCTGCAGTTCAACTTAAAACGTCATCAGCTTACATATAATATTGTTTGTTTCATTGAAACTCTTAAAAGTCCTTGAGCATCTTATTCCAACTGCTTTCAAGTTGGCAATTCTAAGCAAGCAACCAACCAAGGGTGCGACCGGAGCCTGCTTCTTCCAACAGACAGGCCACAGCAAAGCGATTTCCGAACTGGAATAAATTAATTCGTCGTCAGAAAGTATCTCATGCTAGGCTTCTGGTAAAACGTCATCAAGACCCTGAGCACCTTACATATTACGCATTTCGGCACCTCTTTCGGATGAAGGCATCGGTTTGTCACTACAAAGCCCTAATCGAACCTGATGACCAGTACCCACAGGCAGTGTACTTTGTTGGTAAAAGCTTCTAGGACTGAGCTGCAGGCACGTCCATATGATCTAGGCATAAAGGCGATTCAGCGCTCACATTCTACTCTATCAAATGATGCAGATATGCAAAGTAATTGTGTGTTCATCCCGTAACACTATTTTATGGGCAAAATTTAAGTGTATCCTGACCGTTAGAAATTACACAGACCACTTTTATCTCCTCTACTTATAAATGCATTTTTTGGGCTTACTGTTGAGACATTTGGCAATAACTGAACTGCGAACGGTATTCAGGATTCCGCAAAAACGAAAAAATAAATTGTTCGTACTGAAGGACAGTTTACACTTTCCCCCTAAGCTTCGCCGCAAAAAGGGTGTGTTGAAAGTAATTGGTGAGTATGAGCTATGCAAAACAAGTCTTAAAACAATTTTTCAACTTCCACAGGCGAAATAAACACAATCAATAACCCATTGGCAGACTGGAAAATGAGGAACTCGCACGTCATACAACGCGACACGGTTTACAGTTTTTTTTATCTGTGAACTATTAGGAATAATAGAAGGAAGGTTATACGAGCACGGGTAGTGGTCCATTGTCAGAGGAGTAGAGAGAGAAAGTTGGTGCGTCATGTAAGGCGATATGGCCAATCATTAGTCGGTGTTGCAAGCCTGGTGGTGGTTGTTTGAGGGCATTGTAGTTGGTTGGAATAGTAATATGTCGATTGACGAAGTTTATATCCGACCTCCAAGGTGCGATTAACCGCGTACCTCCTTTATATCATGTTCATGATATTAACTTGAGAGAGACAAAATCAACAGTAGATAGCGACTTGTGACGCATCGAATGGCTGCTTTGCATCCTTGCTAAAGTGCTCGTGACAATGTATGACGATAACTCGAAGGCTTTGATGCCAATTGATATCCGAAATCTCTTAAAATTGAACAGCTTGCTAAAGTGTCACGGGTAACGAAGACATTTTTGCGTATTCACGACCGAGTCCTCCACACATCATAATTATCGTACAGTTTAGAAATCGTTTATTGCCATATCCTTACAAGCTTACCGTAAAAAACGTTCTGTGCCTGAAGAACTTTTGAAATTCGGTACGTACGACTGCACAATGGAGTTACGTTCCATTAGTCCAAGGTTCATTTTAGCCGCAGAAACGCATCGACCATTGATTTGTTGTGATGGTTGTCTGTGTTTGTCGTTTTTTGGAAAAATGAAAGTATATTTTTACGCTTTGCTTGATTGAGAGTGATAAGTTAGTGAAATGTTATCTATGTACAATTGTAGACTCGAGAATTTAAACAATTATAGGTGGGATTATTGGTGGAATTGCGAACCACGTCCAGTGTGTCTGTCGTACCTGGCAGTTAACGTTTGAACCCAGAAAAGTCATGTAGAGCAGGAGTAACCGATACGCTCTGTTCATCAAGTTTTGCAACCTCTCGCATAATGGCACCGGTATTACCAAAATTTCATCTCACGAATGAAGGCGAAATTTAGAGTTCCAGGTGTATGTATAAGTGAAGAAGAAGAGGGTTCGAGCACCAAAACATTTTGTTTATTGTTCTGAGCTTTCGGACTCGTGCAGGAGTCCATCGTCAGAGATAGTAGCGGCAACAGAACGAGCGAGAGTTATAGGCCCTGTAACTGAATTTTAATTAAGCAAGTGCCTTTACTCTGTAAAAGTCAGGCTCGTACTTAAGTCATTCCAAATAAAACGACATGCCAGAAAGACCTGGAGAGGACGAAGACTCACCTGACGAACACCCACTGCCTTGTCCGTCCACATTTTGCGGACGTTCCAAAAGAAGGGAGCGCTGCAGAGTTGACATAGGTCGCCCTCTCCCCAAGTGGGGCTCTCCTGACGTTGAGCGTCCATATGCCAAAAGAAGACAAACCCATCGAGTCCGGCCGAGACGGTTAGATTGGTGTGCGTTCTGCCGACTGGAGGTGTGAGTGGTGCCGGGTCATCTGACGCAGCCGTCGTTTTCTGCAAGATCGGCCTGTACCACCATTCCACCGACGATACGGCCTTTGAGTGATCCTAAAAACCGAGGAAACGGCTAAATTGCTGGGCCAAAAAGACGTGGTTGGGTGATTTGAAACAGAAATATCGCAGATTTTTGTCTGAGAGGACCGTCAAATCAAACGAAGAATGCAGATTATAGTCCACATGAAAGGCAGAAGGTGAGTCAAACTTATTTAAATAACTTTATCCCTGTAGACTGGGAACTGGATAGTTAGGCCACGGTAAATCCTGCCAACGCAATGCTCGATGCTGAGCGCTATGGCAACCTATCGGGGGATAAGTACCGAGTGTTGGAGAAATGTTACCCGCGGAGCTACATAAAATTTAACAGGACGAAAGGACACCAAGATGCTGACCTGTAATTCAGTTTAAAAATACAAGAGGTCTTCAAATGAAAACACCCTTCAAGATAGTAGATTTAAAAACTCCGACCAGTATTTTCACAGTCAACGAATTCCGGACAGCTGGGACTCCTATTGTCCATTCTAGGCACCGCCAGTACTGTGGGTGCAACAGACACACTAGTACTGGGCGCTTTCGAAAATCTAGTGCCGACGATAATGGAGGTACGAGAAGCGTGAGGTAGAGACTACGGGAGGACTAACACTACCGCCGTCTTCAGTTAATAACTGGCTAAAAAGAATGAAATGGAAATGAGACATAAAGGTCTGCCTGAACAGTTTTGCAGGCGGCGTGGAGAAGGTTCTATAGCAATTTGTCAGTTTTACAAGATGACAGTAAAGGGTTTCGCGACGGAAACATTTCTAATGACAACGCCACTCCTGAGGAAATATTCCGTGACTTTGAGTCCGTTTGATGCTGCCAGGCCGGGTGGCGGTTGCTAATGGCGATTTCTTCTAGGCCAAATCTGAAAGAAAACACCTAGACTTGTCGGCACCCGTTCTCAGGCCGAGCAGTCCAGCCTACACAAAGCCTTTAGCAGAGGTGATTGGGGCCGAATTGTCCACGCAGCTGATGGCTACTCTTATCCTAAAAATCATCAGTACGCGTACTGTGATGCATCGACAAAATTTCCGAAAGACCAACTAAGGATTGAGTACCAACTGGACATGACAGTGGACTACTGGTCGAAGTCCGTGCGGTTTTGACAGTTTTGAGTCAAAATGACACAAGGGACAGAAAATGGTAAGATATCAGAACTATACGTAACATAAGTGGGAAGTAAAGAGAACTTCAGTTGCATTATATCATCACAACTTTCCATGAATGTCCATGACTTATGTCATGGAGTCGAGGGTCAGCCAGCCATCTTTAGTGTTAGCCGGAATAAAAAGAAACAAGAAAGTTTGAAGTGATGAGGACGGATTGGACTCGTTTAAGGCAAGGTCCGATAATAGTGAACGTCTAGCAGGGGATAGACACTTCTATGGTTGATAATGCTCATCCTTTCGTCGGTAAAACATGCGCATGGTAGCAAAGTGCGGAAAACGGCACTGAAACCCCTTCTTAATGTGCGACTTTCAAAAAGGGCGAAAATTTTCAGTCACAAACCAGCCCGTTTTAGTTAAAATAAGTGTTTATGCAAATGCGGTTGCAAAACGATGGCTGATGCCGACAACACCCAGAGAACTTGGGAGGCAATAAGAACGCCCAAGCTTAAGAGCATAATCGGGTCACGCAAAATATTACTGCCTGACTGACAGAATAGCCACTGCCAATAGAAGCGAAGAGACGAGTCCCAGGAAGACGTCTTGAAGAAGGAGACACGATCGCCGGGACAAGAGCTTTATTAGCCTGACTTTTCGGATTCCTACTCGAATGCATCATCAGAGACAACGCAGAAACGGGTGGTTGTTGCACAAGGGGATGCGGTATTTATAGGATGCAGTAGCTATGCTACCGCATACCTATGAACATTCACGGCTCCCCCCCTCTTCCGGGATCGTCGCACTTGGTGTGATCATTGCTTGATGGCCGAAATTCGAGTCGATAATTGCTGCAATTTCATCACGTGCGTTGGATGTTGGCGTGATGATTGCTCGACCATCTGACGCACCGACCCCGGTGTTGGGAAAAGTGTTCACCTCTGCGCTCCCCGCGTGGCAAATTACTCCGCCTAGGCGAAGTCTCAGCACCGAGTATGGAATGGGAAGCTCGTTGCACTTGTTGATGGACTGGGGGCCAGTAAACCACGATTCCAGTAGCTCCCGGCTCACGCGGTTGCCACCTCGTGCGAGAATTTCGGCCTCATCGAATTTGAATGTGTGGCCGGATCTCGTCGAACGAGCCGCAACTTGAGAGCTGGCGTCATTTCTGCGCACCGCTGCCGCGTGTTCGGCCATTCTCGTTCGGAGCTGTCTTCCGGTTTGTCCGACGTAGTTGCTTTGTCCGCAACTGCACCAGATCCGATAAACGACTCCAGACGTTTCTAGCCGTGGCAGTGGGTCTTTCGGTTTCATGATCAGACGCCTGATGGTTGCCTCCGGTCTGTGTGCAACTCCAACCCCAAGTGGTGCGAGAAGGCGGCCGACAGTTTCCGAAACGTTCTTGACATACGGAAGTGCCCGCCAAGATTTGGTGTCCGTGCGGTTAGGCCTTTCGTCCCTTTTGCGTATGCACCGGTCGATGAAGTTGCGCGGGTAGCCATTGGCTTTGAAGACCCGTCGGAGGTATTGTAGTTCGGCAATTTTGCCTTCCGGCTCAGTGCAGTGCGTTTCGACACGCCGATAAAGCGTCCTTACACAACTGCGTTTGTGGCTGATTGAGTGGTTACTGTTGAAGTTCAGTACTTGCATCGTATTTGTCGCTTTCCTGAACACTTTGGTTTTTAGTTCACCACAATCTTTGCGGCATACGAGGACATCCAGGAAGGCCAGCTGGTTGTTCTCTTCCTCCTCCATCGTAAATTGAATGTCCGGGAAGACGGCGTTGAGATGTTCTTGGAATGTCAACACCTGATCCCGTTCGATGACGACGAAGGTATCATCCACATACCGGACCCAGAATTTCGGTCTGTGGTGTTGGAAGACCAGCGACTCTAACCGTTGCAGGACCGCCTCGGCGATAAATCCCGAAATCGGCGAACCCATTGGTGTGCCCTTCACCTGTTCGTAGATTGTCCCGTCGAACGTGAAGTACGTCCTGAGACAAAGCTTCAGGAGCTGAAGGACTTGGGCGTGTCCAAGACGGTTCTCCGTTTCATCGTATTTGCTTTGTAGTAGCAGCTCAATTGTCTCGATCGCCAGGTCCTGGGGAATAGAAGTAAAAAGGGATGTAACATCAAAAGATACCATGACCTCATTTGAATGGATGCTTACGCCTTTGAGTTTCTCCAGGAATTGTGCTGACCAAGAGACCGTGGTGTCTGACTCAGCGGTCAGGAACTTAAGACGCCGGAACAGCCACTTAGCCAGTCCGTACGTTGGAGTCCCTTTGAGCGACACGATGGGTAGGAGAGGAGCGTCGTCTTTGTGCACCTTAGGGAGGCCACAGAATCGGGCCAAAGCCGTATCTTGGAGTCTCGCCATGCGTCTGTCGGTCGGTGTTATTGCACCTGAGTTCTCCAAGGCCAACAACGTAGCATTAGTTTCGCGTGTCAGCGCCTTTAAAGGGTTCGTTGCACATGAGACATAGAATTGTCGGTCCTCCAGTAAACCTTTGGCTTTTTGAAGGTAGTCGGTCCTGTCCAGTACAACTGTGGCGCGTCCTTTGTCCGCTGGCACGATGACCAGGTCTTTGTCGGCTTTGAGTTCTCTAAGCGCATCACGTTCGACCTTGGAAAGCACTGCCCGCGGCCTGTGGGCCATCAGGAGAGACGACACTTGGTGTCGGATGAGGCTCTTAGTCTCCTCCGTTGCCTCCGTCTGACAAACGATTGATTCCACTGCTGCAATAATGTTAACAGGTTTGGCGTCAGCCGTGTTAAATGAAGCTTCGTACCGTAAAACCCGCATTTGATCCTTCGTCAGCTCCTTTGATGACAGGTTGTGCACCCGTTTGTCGTTTCTGGGCGACGTTGGATTGGGCAGCTTTCGAAATTTGTTCTCCAGTGCTGCGTCGCGTATCGTGCTCTGTTCGCGGGCTTGTTCAGCTATCCTCCGCAGGCTCAGATTCGTACCGATCTCACCCATGAACTCACAGCATCTGGTCTTTTCTTGGTCAATCCTTTGACGGTACTTACGAAGTCTCGCGTGGCAATCTTGGAGGAGCACTCGGATCATCCTTCTGCCGTGCTAAAATACTGCTCGTCTCGCCAAACCCGTGTTAACCGGTGGCTTGTATGAAACACATTTCGGTAACACATTATTGTCGAGACACCTGTGCAGAAACCGGATCTGCGAATACGTAGAGGCCTCCCGAAGGGCGAAGGTTTCCCATCGCCGTGCCGATCGGAGCGCATCGTGCCCAAATACATTGCCTATAGAAGCGAGGAGACGAGTCCCAGGAAGACGTCTTGAAGAAGGAGACACGATCGCCGGGACAAGAGCTTTATTAGCCTGACTTTTCGGATTCCTACTCGAATGCATCATCAGAGACAACGCAGAAACGGGTGGTTGTTGCACAAGGGGATGCGGTATTTATAGGATGCAGTAGCTATGCTACCGCATACCTATGAACATTCACGGCTCCCCCCCTCTTCCGGGATCGTCGCACTTGGTGTGATCATTGCTTGATGGCCGAAATTCGAGTCGATAATTGCTGCAATTTCATCACGTGCGTTGGATGTTGGCGTGATGATTGCTCGACCATCTGACGCTAGAGAACCACGCTCTCCCACTCGCTTAAAACCTCACGATAATTGAGGTTTGAGGTCAGTGTCGCATAAAAGTTGGTGGCCTCGCTGAGTGGCTTCGTTTCGGGTAATATATTGCTAAACAGCCCGCCTGACCCTCCGGAGGCCTACTGAACTATGTAGTAAATGTGCTGTTTCATGAAATGTTGACCGACATTTTGAAATGTGCCTTCAATTTAAAAAAAATGCTTTGCGTCATCGGTCGATGACTGGTCTAAATGCCCTATAACTGTCGCTAGTTCTGTTGCTGTCACTATCTCAGACGATGGACTCCTGCACGAGTCCGGAAGCTCAGGACAATAAACAAAATGTGCCGGCGCTCGAAACCTTTTCTTCTTCACTTATCTTTCATCCCACGTTTGCACATAAGAGCAGGCGTTGTCTAGGTCATCGCGTGTAATGTTAAATGGATGAAAGAGTTTTGGAGGTCTGGTTAAGGGCTGCCCACAAAGAATAAACACAAAAACACCTTAGGACAGTGAATGTTTTCGCTTTTGTCTATCTCTAGGACTGCGAAAAGTGGCTTGAAGTGCATATGGCCGAGAACACGGGATATGCAGATATGGATCAACAGAACGATGAAGGAGAGAACAATAAAGTCAAGAAGACTGATCGTTTCCTCCGAGGTGTTGCCATCCCAAACCTGGTTGCACTACTCCTATGCCACTATCTTCCGGACTACTGCCATCGTGCTGGTAAATGTTATCATTGCCGTCAGCACATTTATCCGTCTTGCCTATCATTCGTACTCTTTTCTCCGAGCGTTGGTTTTACTGGCCTGTTACAGGAATACTGCGGTGCTTGACCCGTTTAAAAACCGAAAAGCTTCTCGGGATCTTTAGTGTTGGTCTTTTGCTTTAACGCATAGGCTGAGCTCTCAAAGCCTGTTCTATTTTCTTCACCGTACTGTGCTGCCTGA
Source organism: Spirometra erinaceieuropaei (assembly GCA_902702965.1). Taxonomy (NCBI): domain Eukaryota; kingdom Metazoa; phylum Platyhelminthes; class Cestoda; order Diphyllobothriidea; family Diphyllobothriidae; genus Spirometra; species Spirometra erinaceieuropaei. The sequence continues at coordinate 275,534 of CACRXP010000464.1, read as the reverse complement.
AACTAAAATGTCCCAAGAAGTCATTGGCTGTAGAAAAGGCTATTTTGTTATGGCTTTCCCGTCCCTGCCCTAAATTCCAGGAATTAGGGGGCTAGGTTTAGGATTATGGTTAGAGTTAGAAGAGCTAGTGTTGATGTTGTGGTCGGGGTCCAAGTCGTGACACAGGAATAGGTACCACTGCAATTTAGCGCGAGGCCACCAGTTGTACGGGGGGAAGTCCATATTCCCGTGTTCGATCAAAACTCGGACTGAAAAACGAAGGTTTCTTTTCCGGACTTAAATGTAAGTTATACACTTGCATAAAACTGGACCAATTTCGTGACAGGTATACAGGAATAACTTGCTTTGTGGACGAGTTTCTGTGGCTAACCAGAAGGAGCGGTGTAATATCCTCGTCCGTGCAGTTGATTTTGCGAAATTGACTATAACATTATTCGAGTCTACTTCCTACTCCTTTGCCACTCGCTGTGTTTGTCCCCCTTCCTGACTATTCGCGCAACAACTCTTTTGCCAGCACTTCTGAGTTATTCATCAGGGTCGTAACCAACTCAGTCGGTTTATGCAAGTGTTCAGATGTATGAGCTTGCTGTTCATGCTGGCTGTGCGCCTTAGAAGACAGCCCTCATTCATGTCAACTGATCGTGCCTGTGACCAGGAACCGTCAATTCAAGGTGAACCTGTCTTTCGCACACTTGTCCCCTTCCTTGATGATGCACCCTTCACTCGACCTCAATCCTTTACAAGGCAGGCATGATTTGCACAGGCCCAAACCCAGGTCAATACCTTTACCCCGAGGTCGCGCCTTTAGGCGTCTACACAGTAGAGGTGCGTTCGCGCCGTGGGCGGTTGCTGTTGGCGACGCTTAACGTCACTCATATAGCCACGCGTTTTATGTGAGTAGTCGTGGTCAGGGGGCGTTGCCTAGTGTAATGCTCTATTTAAGTTAAATCGAAAGCGGGCGTTGCGTTCTCAATGCCGCTGCAGCCGACTTCAATAACTGCTCGACTCCCGATCTCCTGTTCGCCATCCAAGGTGGAAGTGGAGAATTCGTAGCGCAACTTTAAACCTTAGGTACACGGTGTAGTAGATGAAAAGTGCTTAACAAGATGCCTGCTTGAATAGGAGTTAGATTTTAAAATTGACTGCTCGGAATAAAAATTCCATCAGGGTTTTGAAGTCCAAAGGCCATTTTTCAAAATGTACAAAATGAACATTTTTTACCACTGAAAGGAACTTTGTTATTCAAGGTTACATAGAATGGCCCTTATCACTGTTCACCTGCTTAATTCCACTTAAGATTGGTCTCCATAATTTGGAAACCTTATGTCCCTACCATACTTCGGAATTTAAGCATCCACTCGTAATGTTTCAGCGAAACATTACAATTTCAAGATAACGTTGTAGCAATCGTAAATCGTGCACTAAAACGGGCTCTTTTATATAACTTCGCTGCTATCAGTTTTAGTTTTGTGACTCATTATAACCGGGTTCGAAACTATTCAATTGCCTGTAAAGTTTTCCGCTTGTTAGTGCTTTCCAACTGAACCGCTTTGGGTCAAGGACTACGGACTTTCCGTAACTTTCATTAAAAGGAAGAAAACGAACAGGATACAATGGGCTATTAAACCCGAAACAATCATCAACTTGGAATATCCTGAAAAACATAAACCTTTCTTTGAGATGTCCGTACAGGAACTAGACTGGCAGACTGGGGATGGCTGCTGGGCTGTCAGTGTGCGTGAGTCGCAATGGTGGAATTTTAATATGGACACCCTTGCGAGCATCAGCATTCGCCTTTTGTCCTTACAATACGCGTTTTAAATATCAGTTGTGTCGACGGATTGTGACGCCACAGTTTGTTGTTTACGTCAAGGTCGGTGGATACTGACCCAAATGGCCGATTAATTGGTAGCCCAGTTACTCGGGCTGTTATGGAACACCTACGGCATTACTTTAATTCGATTAACAGGAGAGGCCCTGGCCTACGTCCTGTCGCCCGAAAATGGATTATTTACCGTCTTTTAAATGGTTTCATACTTATACTTCCAATGTGTTTAGACGTAGTAATCTTTGTCCGTGACATAATGAAAACGACCACGGCTGAAAAACAACTTTTTGCGTCATTACAGTCGACAGGCCAAGAGTTATTATTTTATGACCGGCTTCAGAGTTTAGAATGAATTTCGGGAAGAAGGGCGAACTACCGAGCGCGGACACGGAACACAACATTGATCGGATACTGGAGATTAGTACTCCGCATCTTCCACCTTCCATTATGGACATCCTACCGGCCCCCAGGACGGCAAAGGGCGGATTGCCGTGTGAAGACTTTGCCTGTGGCCTCGCTCGCGCCTCGCCTCAACGACGTCTTCAGGCAGCAGCCCTCGCAGGCGATCTTTTTTACTGGACGGAGGTGAGCAAGACGCCTCAGTCACAAAATGGCAAAGTTGCATCAGGTAGATACTTCGTTACCTCCAACACTGCCCTTTTTGCTCTCTAGATACTCGGAGTCCGCGTGGTCATACTGTGCGTGTCACCTTTCTGGGCCTCAAGGGATGTAAGCGTCTGCTATGCCATGATCAGCAAACTATGGTCCTCACAGCCGGATGTGTGCTGGCGGTTCTCTTGCACCTGATTCCCTGCCGGTAGAAACACCTGCGCTCCCACTGCGCAAACGGGTCGTGAACATAGTTGCCGGTCATCCTTCTTTCTGACCCGTTTTTATTGTTGGTTTAATTCCTGGTCAAGTGTTTGTTGCGAATCAAGAGGTGCGTTGGTACACTTAGGTGTGGGTCCGGCTGTCCCAGCCACCTGCGCCCTCCTGCCCCCGGTCCTCTTGAAGCCGGGCTCACGTAGGGAGGTGGGAGGGAGTGCTGTAGATGCTGCGCAAGTTTACCCTCGCTATAAACTAATTCACGCGCAAGTCCCCGTGTCTGCTCTCACCTTGCTGCGGACATCGACAGGCGCGGCGGTCGAACTGTCGTGTGTGTATGTAGAGTGACTGGCTCGAGGACTGACTGACAAACAGGCCCAATGACCCTTCCCTATTGTGACCTCCGTGGCTCACTCACGATAATGAGATCCGAGTCGCCCGTTGTTTCTGTGAAAACTTGGTACATTTTGCGGCGACCAAGTCCTGTGTAGCACGCGTAGACTGTGTTTAGATTTGTCCGCCACTGCGCCCGAACCCATCTCCGGCCGTCTTGCCATCAAAGCAAGGTGGGTGAGGGAGAAGTGAGTCTGGTAAATGCTGAGAAAGTCTGCCTCAAACCGTCGGTTACTTTTATGCAACCACAGTGGGTGACGTATCCATGAAATGTTAACTGAAATTCTAAAATAGTTCCTCGTTTAGGAGGAATTACATGGGTACGCTTTGTAAATTAGACCATAAAGTTTTCTACTCGAAAAAAGGCAACTTTCGGTTTTAAAAGATTTGTAATTGAGCCTTTATAAGACCTCAAAATGTCTGTCCAAACTGCCTCCTTCCTGCCCGTTTATCATACTGCTTAGACATCGGGCTGTGTACACTGTGGTGCGCATCTATTGCAAAATCTTAAGAGCCCTATACATCATCTTCTTAATAGCATGAAAGAATGTATTACTTTCTTTAAATGGAAAGTATGCAGCATCCGAATTCGGCATTTTGAACTCAAATGCAACTGTAGATCGGGTCCACAGTAATTCGGGAATTAAAAAAGAAACATAAAAGTGAAATCTGCCTTCTCTTCGAGAAGAAAGTTTAAAAAAGGCCTACTTTGCCACAAAATAAGTACAAGATGACATATTTTGTCTGTTTTTTCCACCAAATGTGTTCGGATTTATAAGGTCATTAGTGACCGGTAGAGAAATCCGTGCTACTTACAGTCAGTGGCCGCTGTCATGGAATTTTAACCGAAATTCCGAAATACGAATTCGATTAGGAAGGATTTTTTAACTGGAGTTGTAGTATAGCTTATCTTACGGCATGGTATTGCAATATTTGAAGCCTATCTTTCGCTTTTAAAATGTGTCTTATTTTGAAATTTTTTAGGGTCGAACAATGTCCATTTAAATAGCATCGCATTTGTCTTCTTAATAACGCTTCCTGTGAAGCATACAACATAGTCCGCATCCGTTACGGAATTGTGTCGGCCCTATATGATATCTGCTTGAAGACGCAAAGAAATGAATGTTTTTTTACACGGAAAGTGTGCGGCTAGGAGACTGGAAATCCTAAGCGCAAATGCGACAGCAGATCGAGTTAAAAATAATTCTGGAATAAAAAACTTTCTTAAAACCGAAATATGGCTCTTCTTCGAGCTCAAAACGCGAAGAAGACATGATTTGCTACCAACTGAGTGCAGGAAAGCGTATTCTTATGTGTGTTTTTTTACAAAATATACTTGAATTTATAGGGGCATCGAAAATCAATAGAATTAACGCATACTACCTAAGTAGTCATCTTTTCCAAGTACAGTCACTGCAGGCGACAGAGCAGACGTGCATTCTAAAGCCACCATCCTGGCGTGTCCGAAATATTACAACATTATGCCGTAAGGCAATCTACATCACAACCCCACTGAAATAATCCTTCCTAATCGAATTCGCATTTCGGAATTCCGGTTAGCATTTCTTGAAATTGGTCACTGACTGTAAGTAATCCTTTTCGGGTAGTGTGATTTCGCAGGCGACTGGAAAGACGTGCATTCAAGAGCCAGCATCCTGCCATGAGTGGGATATTTTGGGTTTATGCAGCATAATAATCAATATTACGACCTCACCTAAGAAATCCCTTCTAACCGA
>CACRXP010000464.1:251560-270671 GCA_902702965.1 Spirometra erinaceieuropaei | reverse complement strand
CGATCTTAGTCAGTCTTTGCTGAAAGGACAAAGTTCCAAATCAGTGTTTTGTTAGTATACACCGTGTGCTCCACAACAAGGTGAAGTAGGCACGGGGACTTGCACGTAATTTAGTTTATAGTGAATATATTTGAGAATATTACGTGGTTATGCCCCAGTAGATAATGCATTTCAGCTCAAACATTTACATCAAATTTCGAACCATGCCTGAAAAGATCGGCTCCGAAGGATTTACTCCAAGTTCGCGCATTAGTTTCTTCGGAAATTAAACAGGGCGAGCAGGCCATTGTCGTTGGAGCCGTCAAGACCATGGTGACCCGGCACTCCTCTCCAGGCGACATGGTCTATGCCGACGCGGGCGTTGAAGTCAACAAGGACAATTACCTTATACGCCTTCGGCACAAACTTCAGGTGGGCGCGCAGGTCCTCGTGCAATTTCTTTCTTGCAGCGTCAGGGCTGGTCATCAGGGGAGCGTAGACACCGACGGTGGTGGCAAATTTGCCTCCCTGGAGAGGCAAGTGGAGGCTCATCAGGCGATCGTTGATAACCTGCGGTAGACAGGGTAGTCGTCCCACGATGTCACTCCGGATAGCAAAGGCGATGCTCGCATCCTGTCGTACTGCCCTGGGGCGACCGCTTCAAATGAAGGTGTAGCCAGCACCCACCTCCTCCAGTTGGCCTTGTTTGGAGGACCGGGTCTCGCTGAGTGCAGCGATGTCCATCTTGTGGCGCGCCAGTTCCCGAACCACTAGCACCGTCCTCCGTTCCGGTCGGTTGTTCCTCGGATTGGCTAAGAGGGGACGGACATTCCACGCTGCCAGAGTGAGCGGACTCATCCTACCAGCCTGCGGGATTGGGCGGCTGGGAGGAGGAGGTGGAAGAGAGTGTATGTGTGCTGTTTCTGGTGTGATTGCTTTGACCGTGAGTTTAGCGTCTGAGGCCACGGTCAGCCTGCAGACGGAGTGGGTACCCAGCATTTGTTTAGTGCACCTTTTCTAGCCCCTTCGCTCTCGGGGGGTGAGCAGTGCTCTCCCTGAATAGGACTGCTCAGTTGTCCCAGGCGGCTGCTGGACTCCACTATGGGCCACGACTTTTGTTTATTGGGAGAATGGCCCGAATTAGCCTGAGCCTGCCTACGACAACGCCGTCAGACTTGAAAGGTGTGGGAGGGGTTGAATGGGGAAGGGCAGAGAGACGGGATACAGAGTTTTCCCATCCTTCTCTAAGCTAACTGGTTGCTGAAATATAACTGATGTGCAGACAAGTTCAACACAATGGCCTTTGGCTTACAATAAGGACAGACACAAACAAGCTGACAAAAGCAAACATGCAAGAACTGCAAAAAGCAAAGGTAACAGAGGAACTTTAACAAAGCGGCATTTAGCTTTCCACAAGGACTAACACAAACAAGCAGACAAACAGCAATCCAGCACAACAATGTTCGCTAACCTGCAAGCTCACTTACCTTGTGACCTCCTGCCGTGCTGCAGACGGAGCCTCATCTCAGAGATGCCGAGGCGGTGATCCATCCGGCCATTGGAGCCGAGTTACCGTGGGCGCAGATGCACTCACGGATACCCTCATCTGGTTTGGCCCGCCAGTCGAGGCGGCCACGGGGGTGTGGCCGCTAGACAGAGCCTAGCTTCGGGGAGCCGCATGTGGGCGTTGGGTACCAGTTAACGGACGCTGGACGTAGTCTACATCTGAGATCAAGTGAGCGACCGTCACGTGGACCCACATCTAGACACCCCTGCACCCCACTTGATTTACTTAGCGATCTCAGCTTTTGAAGGCTTAGAGGACAACTTTCTTTTCGATTCTGGAATTTAGAGTGTGCTCGTAGTATTTTTCGCTTCTAGCAGGTAACAAGATCTACGCTTTTAATACTTTGCTTTCTTGACCGAAGTTGCATGTGCTGGAAGTCAATTGGTCAGCGGTCGACACACTTATCGCCTCTCGAAAGGTGTCGACAAACTTTTACAAGTGACTCGAACCAGAAGCCTAGACGACGGTACGGAAGCGAACAGTCAGTCACATGCTCGGAGCACCTCCGGACACATGTCAGACTGCCGGCGAACAGCACATGCACCATCCGGGTAGGTGCATTATCACAACCCCTCACCCTTCCCTATTCAAAATGCTACATGATTTATGGCATCCTGACTACTTAATATGCGTCATTCGTGTTGTTTTTTTACAAGGGCTCACTGTCGCTTTTAATCTCCAGCTACTCTGTGCGGTAGGTCTTGCAACATTTACTTTTACAACTTTTGCAACATCTACTTTGCAGAAATCACGCACTGGATGTCCTTTTTCAAAGAAAGCAGAATGGAGGTCCACAAATTTGCTCTCCGATCTTTGTGGGTGCTGCTACCAAGGTGAGATCTCAAATTGGTAGCTTATGTGCCTCCTTCGCAGTAAGCCAAAGTCAAGTATGACTGGAATAATGTCCTGTCAGCTCTATTGTTGATCTCCATATTCCTCAAAAATCCTAATTAGATCTGGAACTGGGGCCATGCATCCTCAGCGCTTGAACACTGCCAGTATAGCATGACTAGTAGCCTTTATCATCACGGACCGATTGGGTTCAAATTGCTGACAACGCGAAATTAAAAAAGTATGTCGATTTACACAAGAGGACGGGAAAGCGTCTTCCACTGGTAAACTGCAGAACTCCTCTTTTCAAAATTTGCAAACCAAGATCAGACAGCCAACCTACAAAAAACCCACCGACACGCATGTTTCGGATGAGTCGGAACAGAGCTGCGCGCTGAGTTTACTTTGATTATTAGCAAGTTAGTTTGGAGCGCAGGAAGCCCACCTTTGACCTAAGGTCCCCTAAAAGCGTCGTAGCTTTTCTACCAAACTTAACCTTCTTCAATTTGTTGCCGTCAATTCGCTCAACAATATAGGAAAATTATAAAAAGCAATTTGATGACTTGATCGGTTTAGTCCAAACTCATCCGTCCTAACATCCCGTATTGAGAGTGGCTATCAGATGAGGTTGAAATAACGGAAAGACATAATCTGCTTTAAACCTAATGGTGTCTGCCAAGGACGTCTACCTGTCAATATAACCAAAAATGCGACTTCCAGAAAGCGGTCGCTGGAACAAAAATGCTGTTCTCCCAGATGCTTTGGATTCAAGTTGGAACCCATCATCAGAAACAGCAGCAGATGAAGAGAATGGACCAACAAAAGGCCCAGTATTCCGAGGATGCAGTTGCCATGCAGCCACATGTACATCAAAATTCACGGATCCCCCATTCAGCGCAGATGGTCGTGCCCCTTCTACTTCAATTACTCTTGTCTGTTGTCTTCTCTGATGATGAAGTCGAGTGTGAATACGAAACGTCACGCGAGTAAAATTCTTGTTCCAACGATCGGACTTCCTTCTTCTTAAAATTCATTTCTTCATCGTTTATTTATATTGTCGGCACTAAATGTAATCTGAATAAATGGACTTTTTGACGCTCTAATCTCCCTAACTGTTATTTTTATTCTGGATAGCTACCTCCGGTGCCGCTGAGTAAACCTGTGCTCTACGAATCCAGCTCTGTTCGTGGACGACAACTTATACCCCTGCAGACAATTCCGACTCCCCCTCGCTCATCCAGCCGAAGGCAAGTACTATCCTCTCGGCCTTTAGCCGAGCAGACACCGCCACTACCATCATCGGCGCGGCGGGGACTTTCTGAAGTTCCTAATCGAACACGACACGTCACTCACATTCCCCGACCATCTTCCCAACACCGTTATTCCAGACGTACTATGGGAGCGCCTCTTCATCCTATGGATCTCAACCGACCTATGGACGTTGAAAATTTTGAGCACTACCAGATGTCCCTGGAGCGCCTGTCAGCCGACCTCAAGAAGGTGCAGATGGAGCTGAAAACCATGGCTCAGCATGAAAAGGAACCTCTCCCCTCCGCAGTACCAGCGGCCGTCTCCCAACTGATGACCAGTACTACGTTCTTACCGGTGGAGGACAGCCAGCAAGTCGATGTCTCGCTAAACATTCAGCAACAGCAGAGCGCCCAGATGGTCGCCAGACGATTTTCCGCGGACTTCTCTGACGATACAAAAAGACCGGAAGAGCCTACATCAAGACACCAACAGGAACCCAGCCGACTAGCCAATCCGATGAGGACGTGGGATCGGCACACTACGCCTACTGGCCCAGCACCGTTGCTCTACTCACGAGGGGATCAGCTCTGCCTCGCGTGTAATGGTCAGCTGCTTAGTTCTGCCTGCCCTCATCACCGGACATCGTTGTCCTCGCCCCCCAATCTGCCAGCCCTACAAATTCCAGGCCAGTCCGTCTGTCATACTGGTCGCACACGCAGGTCTGTCAGGCGATCTGAGCGACTCCGACGGCTTTCCGTCCGACGGAACAGGCGAATTGGTCTTCGGTTTGTGGAGGTAAATTCTGTTTCAAACCCATTCCTTGGAGAAACTCAATGCTCGTCTGATCGAAAAACGGACTCTTTTGTTTTGGTGCATTTTTCCATCAGCTACAAAACTCGGATAGAGTAATTTGGGCAAGTTTCGCTTACTCATAGAATAAGCATTGAAATGTTTGAAGACGTCTTTTAAAGTTTTAGATTAGCAACATTGCTGACTAGCCATTAGCTTAGGCAACAAGACTGGCACGCGCAACGTACGACGTCTATAACTAGATGAAGAAGAGTTCAGTAGCTGCTGAATGAATGCTGTTTCTAAGCCCACTGACGGCGGGCCATTATTCAGACGCCATTCCGGCACCTGCTTGTTTTCACCAAACTTAGACCGTGGCTGTCGTCAAATCAAGAAGAAAGCAAACGTTCATATACCTATAAACTCGAGGTGTTTGCTTACTTCAGATGATTCTGTCCTATGTTGAATTACTGTAGCTTCTCCTTTTCCAATATTTTCTCAAAGAGCACACCAAATTCCCGTCAGATATGTTTAAAACTGCTTTTGTCAAAGTAAACGGAGTATGAATTAAGCACGTATTACCATTAAATCTTTAAATGCACTCAGATTAATCAACAGCGTTCGTGTCTTAATTGCCGTTTTTCCCAGACCGTATCTTCCACTGAACCGGAGTCAGCGGGGGAAGATCGCTCTTCTACCGATAGTGGAGGTCTTTTTTCAGAGACTGATGATATGGTCGTCGAGTCACCGTCTCACTTTGCTAATGCAAGACATCAACGCAGCGAAGAAGATAAACGCCTCCTGGTTGGTAGTCATACCCCCAAGTTCGAACAAACAATCTTCTTCCAACCACCCCCATTATCTTCTGCTGCTGAAGTCATCACTCGGACATCCGCCGAGATGGGATCAAAACTGAAACCTAATCCTGTTGAGGAAATTGGAGGGGAAACTATTGTGAAGGCTGCACCAGCATATGCCCGGGAGGAACAGTCCAAACAAAGATCGTCCGAAGTCTTCATAATTGATCTCAATACGATAGATAGGATAGGTGATGTGCGTCTCATATCACCCCCTAATTGTCTACCTCTCGGTCAGTATTGTTAAATAACATTAGCCACAAATGGGTGCCACCTGGAAGTTGGTTGTATGCATTTAAATGATTTTTAGATTTTGAATCTACCATATTACTCGGTGGAAAGCAGTACAGAAGAATATGGTAGCATTACAAAAAATGCGCGTTTTGTTTCACGAACTCTGTTGATTTCCTGTAGTTTTGTAGAACACTAGGGTTCTAATTATCCAAAAATTATTGAGGAACCGCAGGATTGGAGGTTAATAAGTCCTTTATTGTTTCCTGGCCAGCCACCTGTTTGCTCGGTTTTTCGTTAACATTCAGTTCAATAAAGTTGTGTAAAGATTTTTAACACAAATCACGACCTAGTATCCACAATCTTCCAAACATACATGTTCAGATTGATGTTTATCGCTGATGTAGCTCTGAGTAAATGAACGCTTAGAACTTCAAGAAGGTGAGATTTTTATTCCGCGCCCACCGATTGGATTGCATGAAATTGACAGCAAGTTTTTTTTTACCATACCGACTAAAGGGCCCTGCGCATTTCGGATTATGGATCTGACTGGCTCGATTTTCGTTTCTTCTGACGGTCACCGCCCAGACAGCCATTGAATGTAGAAGCCTCTGTCGTCATAAATGCAAAATTCTTTTTAACCCTCACATGCACTGCCTAGAAGGAGAAACGGAATGATTGGGCCTGCATGTTCGACGCGTAATCCCGTCGTCGTTACTATTGGTTGACCAGCTGAGCACGCCAGAATGTGCCGGCCAAACTACTGTCTGTGCCTGTTTGTCCTCGGTCAGCTATATGAAACGTTATGACGCTTTAAATAACCCTACGTGCACTCAGTACATAGTTTATTGATCCTTTTCTGACCCTACAGTAGATGTGCTATCCCATGAAATGTTAACAGAAATTATAGAGTTCATCTTCGGTTAGAAAAAACTAGCTATTGCGCAGCATAATCACAAGATATTTCAGTTACTTCGGGATGCCGGCTTTTAAATTGGCCTTTTTGCCGCTTGCAAAAACTGCACTCTGTAAAAAGGGCTACTAAAGTATAATGCATTTGTTTTCTATGCCCTTATAAGTCCAAATATATTTTATAAAAAAACATGAAAAATCTGTTTTTTTTTATTGTGCTGACTTCGTAGCAACTTACGTCTTCTTCAAATTTTACACTCGAAAGATGCGTACATTTCGGCTTTAAAAAATCCCAACTCCCCAAATAATTTTGAACTTGACCTGCCGTTGCACTTGTACTCAGTGTTTCCAAACTACAAGTTCTAGATCTTCCCTTTAAGAGAAATCACATATTAATATATGCTATTAAGCTGGCATATAGAGGTCATAAATTTTGCAGTGGATGTTGAACATGCGGATGGATACGATGCGGTATGGGTGGACATATTCAGAAACTTATTTAAAAACGAGAAATACTCTCTCTTCAGGTGTACAATTTGAAGAAGACGTAATTTTCTACAAAACAATTACAAGAAAGAATGTTTTTCCATGTTTTCCATAGAATATACTTGAATTCATGAGGACTTTGAAAGTCAATAGGAAGGATAGTACTGCTTAAGTAGTCATTTTTTTACCTAACGTAGTTTTGGAAGCTGTCGGAAAGAAGCAGCCGGATCTTGATTTTGACTCAAAATCCAGTCATTCGTGCTAATTTATTCGACCGCCCTCTATAACTGTTTAATTGGAATGTAACGAGTCGCTGCGGACTTAGAGCAATTCTAGGAGCTTCTCGATGAATTGCCTCAACCGTCAGAAGATATCATCGTCCTAAAGACGTTTTATTTTGGAAGCCGTATCAATGCCGCTCCACAGACACGACCACAACCCCTAAAATCGTCCTAGGCTGCAATGAACATGCGAAACTAATCTTTTCCATTCGTTTTCGACTGAAGCATTCCCAAAAGAGAGTGTTTTTTTCAGACGGACCACCTACCTGCCGAAAGAATGAAGCACCGCGGACTTGTCCTAGAATTGAGAAAACTGCGAACCAACGGAGAACAGAACTTGGTAATCTACAAAGATCATATAGTAAAACGGCATTCTGCTCCACTCTGGATCAAGCCGATTCGAATGAACACATAAATACCCGGTAGCCTGTGTCGGGGTTGTGAACGGATCTCGCGTGAATTTCAAACTCACATTCACGTATACCAACGCGCAAAGTGTACTCTCAAAAACGAATGAACCGCGAGTCCGTATCTGTGACCTTCTCCCTGACGTTATCTCATTAACGAACATGGTTGTCGGATAAGTTTGGTGCTGGGGAACTTATACTTTCTAGCTTTCAACTGTCCCGCGGAGACAGAGAAAACCGGAGGGATGGGGATGTAGCAACATTTGTTAAGAATGGCTTGTGTGTTTCAGAAAAAAGCTGCTAAACGGACTTTTTGTACGGAAGCAGTATGGTTGACAATAAGAGCACCGGCCTTCCAAAGCCTCGATATCTTAACGATGCATTATCCACCGAGAAATGACCCCTGAAGCTGATGCCCAACTGCTGGATGAGCTCAAATTATTTTCAACGTGGCCGAATACTCTCATTGTTGGGCACTTTAATGCACCTCACATCGACTGGACTTCGGCTTCCGCCGACAGCATTCAACCAGCAGCTTCTGCGTACCGCTGGAAGTTTGCTTCTCATCAAACACGTAGTGCTTCCAACGGGAATTCGTGTAGGCCAGCAGATGAACTTCCTCGACCTTGTGTTCACTAAGTCGTCTGGCAACATCGACGTTGTGAATTGCCTCCCCCACTAGGTCAGAGTGACCATGTAGTCATCATGTGGGAATACACCTTATTCTCCCTGCCTGCACAATTGCTTGATTCCCGACCCAATAGGTGGCCTAGCGATTTCGAACAGACGAATAATGCTCTTCGTCCTATTGACTGGGCATCCACACTTTCCGTCGATATCGACGAGGTTTTGTGTCAGTTCAATGGGATAGTCCACAATTTTATCTCCAACCACTGCCCAATCATGCGAAGAAGACAAACAAATAGACCCCGCTGGTTGACGCCATTTTTAGAAAAGGAAGCTACCAAGAAGAGGAAACTATGGAAAAGATCCCTCATTGATCGGACACCTGAATCCCCAAACAGTCACAAGCTGCAGAGAAACCGAGTCAAAATTCTCATCGTCGGAGATCGCTAAGTCTTCGAAAAGGATCCTTTGAATCTTGCCATGGTTAATCCCAAAGTCCTTTAGAGTTATATAAGGCAAAGTGCGTGGAGCAAAGATCCTATCCCGCTGTTGCGAACGACTCAGATGACAGGGATAAGGCTGAGTATCCCCATGCTTCAGTAACATTATTTTGTAACTTTTTTGTCAAATACCCCCATCGGATGACAACGTGCGACTCAACGAATTTTGGCTAAGGACTTTTTTGTTTCCATACTGCTTGCGCCATTCCCACGAGTTTTGATAATTTCACAATTTCGACACAGCATGCATATACTGACACATGCATGCAAGTATTGCATGCTTGATGCAGGTAGTGACGTTGATACTCTTCTTTCCAACTTTATTTATGTATTGATGTTTTTTACGACGTTATTGTAACCAGTAGGGAATTCAAAGGCGTTCGCCTACCCTTCCCTTAATAAAACTGAGCTGAAGTGAAAAAAAATCTTTCTCACTTTTTCTGGTCCGTTGTGAAAGATGTACCCGATTTTCCCACTGACTTGTGAAGACGACGAAAGGCCTACTATTGAAACAGTCCTCTTCACCAAAGCAATCATTCAGAAAGAGTTGCTAAGCCTGAAAGAATCGATCTCCCAGTCAAGCTGCTGAAGGAGTTAGCTTCTGAAATGGCCAAACCGCTAGCCTCGCTCTTCCAAGCGTCACTTGCTACTGGATGTCTGCCCTCCGATTAAAAGTCGGCTACTTAAGAGTGGGAATCGAGCGTCTGCGAATAACTACAGGTCAGTGAGCCCTACCTCCATTTACTGCGAAATTATGAAAGAAATCATCAACAAAGCGTTGATGCAGTTTCTCGAGCAGAACCACCTCTCCGATGCCCAGCGTGGCATTCGCAGTGTTATATCCTGTCTCACGAATCTGCTCTTCTTACCTGAACGCTGGACCAAAGCACGCAACGAAGCAATACGGTGCACGCCATCTACATCGACTTCAAAAAGGCCTTCGACAGCGTTCCTCATCAACGTCTCTTGCACAAATTGCGCAGCGTAGGAGTTCGCGAAGCCTCCTTGTTTGAATCCAGGACCTTTTAACTGGACAGTCCCAAAGTGTGCTAGTCGGGCGCCGGCAGTCCTCAGGAGCAACCGTGGCGACTGGCGTCCCACAGGGCTCAGTTTTAGACCCCACGTTATTCCTTGTTTTCATAAATGTATGCCCCAAGGACCTAGACTGTGATGCCATCCTGTTTGCTGACGATATTAAATTGTGGCAAGTTGTTCATTATGCGACAGACGGAGACCACCTGCAAATAAACTTGAACAAGCTCGAGGGATTGGTCGAAGCATTCCCTTATGCCCTTTAATGGAAGTAAGTGCAACTTTCTTTAACTCAGCAACTGCAGAGCCTCCATCCCCAGGACTTACTTTCTTCACGGCACACCACTGCAACAAGTTAACAGTCAGAAGGACTTGGATGTGTGGATTATATCTTCACTCAAACTGCGCGAAGGCTGCTACGTCGGCCATGGCTACACTGCAACTCATTAGGCGAGCCCTTATGGGATTTTACACCGACAGTTTTTTCAAAATATTTGGCACCTTCGTGCTGCCGCATCCAGAATACACCATACAAGTATGGAGATCTTGGACTGTCAAGGACTCTACCGTCTTAGAAAAGGCCCAGAGACGGACCACAACAATGACAAAAGGTCTGGGAGCACTGCCCCATGAAACCAGACTGTCAACCCTCAACCTGTTTCCCTTTTCCTACATGCAACTACGCGGTGATCTTGTACAAACTTTCTGCATTATGAATTGCCTGGACCATCGCTTTATCTCCAGTGATTTTTCCATTCGGGCTAACACGCCCAGTTTGCGCGGTCATACCCAAAAATTACGTGCAGGTAAAGCAAGGACCAATGGACGAAATTTTTTTAGTAACAGAGTGGTTGTAGCGTCGAACGCCCTCCTACTGGTGTTGCACTGTCCTCCTGTGTGGATTTATTTAAGTGTAGACTCAACGCGTAGCAAGCTTCACAATTACCGTACCACACACGCACTCGCATAGCCAGTCACCGAACTTACATATGCCTATGCTGCTTACAGTGAGTGAGTAGACGTTCGTGTTTACCCTTCGACTAGCAGACAGCTGCCTGCTTTACGCATGCTACCATGTAAACAATTTGTCTTTCAATTTTCCACTTATCGGTGCCTTTTTAGGCGCTCGCCTATTTTTCTCTTTATAAAAGTGAACTGAACTGAACTTCTTAATTTAGATATCTTTTTGGACTGGCGCTCACCAACATGTTTTCGTCGCAGGACATGAATGGCGTTCCCATGTTGGCCGCGTTTGGGGAATGCCTGACTTAGTGCGGCAGATAAAACACCCATGACTATCCTAATATCCCACTGACTGAAACGTCCTCGATCGTCGGTTGCTCGTTGCCATGCCACTGTCACGAGGACTCGAAACCGTAGTTCCTTAGCAAAGTGGAGTTCCCATTTCCGTTATGTCAGTTAAGGCCACTCCAGACGGCAGAATCTTTGACCCAGTGCTCAACGCGCAAAGAACTGGTGTTCGAGGCCGTGGTCTGCACAGCCTGAAGTTATGACTAGCTGACCATGGCAAAAGGGCAGGAAGGGCCACTCTAGCCTGCCTCGTATTTTTTAACCATATTTCCTGTCGTCTTTTTATATGTTAGCAATTAAAAAAAAACTTTCAAGCGTCTGAGCTCACCGTTCTCTTCTATTTATCCAGCTGGGCGCCACTGCCGGGGAACTGCTGCAAAATGATGCTGACAACCATCTAACTGCTAGGAAAGCACGCATCTTAGAACGGTGCAGGCTACGTGAGGAACAACGAGTCCAACGTCGGCAGGCCCTCGCCGCTAAGGTCACTGGCACCGCAAGAGACGAGGAAAACAATTCTCCTGGAAGAACTTCCCCAGAGGAAGATCGACGGACAGCAACTAAGAAAGGTCAGCAGAGACGTGCTAACATGTTCAAAGTAAGTCAACCACGCCAACAATGAATATCGGTTAAAACACACCCTAGGAAGAGACTGAAGTCCCGGATGCCGACAGCATAGCAGGCAAATGAGAGGACAATATTGTACCTTTAAGATGCTGGCGAGGAGGAAGTGTCGAAATAATAAATGGGCCGATGGGAAAAATATAAAGGAGTAATGGAGAGGCGAGTGAGTATGGAAATTCAGAGGGACAACTGGCAGACTATGAGTGGGTTTGAGAGACCAACTAGATGGATCGGGTAGCTCCAGATATTTTGGCTGGAAATTCTAGCCTATAGTATCTGTCGGAGATCCGGCTGCCATTGTGATGTGGCCTGCAACAACTGTAACCAGGATCCTAACATATCAGTGTGGAGTGGCGCAGTTGGCAAATATGTGATCTATCGGAGCCACTCACACAACCAACGTCCCAAATATCAACGTAAAACGGATATCGCACCAGGAAGAGTGTTGTTTTCCACAGGGATTGAGTCAGTGTCCCTACTGACAGATATGGAGAGCCAGGTAGAAATGCGCGTGTGCAGGCACGTGCTTGTTCATTGACGTGCTCGGTCAAATTTCACTACAGTCTAGCTGGAAAAGTATTCCTTATTTGATCTGCGGACCCTAACTGTGCGGATGCAAGGCATGTTCTGTCTTCCACGTATTAGATTACTTCAAGATTTTCGTGTCCGAGAAAAAGCAGTCGTCAGTCTAACCCTTGAATAGAATCGCCACCGTGGTTGTATCCGGAGTGCATTATTTTTATTGAATCACCCACGCATTTGGAACAGAGGCACAACAATCTAACTGACTTGTATTTAATTGGGGTTCGTTGCTTTCGATAATCTCACAATAATCGCTTATACTTTTTAATCCCTCACTGTGTTTTCTTTTTGACTCTCTAACTTCGGTCTAGGCTTTAGTAAACCATTTTGGACTGACTTTCGAAACCCCGATTATTTTTGGTCTTTTTTTGTCCTACTGGCTTGATTTTTTAGCCATACCAGTGCGACGGTTTTTGCATAATATCTCGTTCTATGAGTACCTATTCAATGGCTTTATATTTAGAATTGCCTTTTGGGTATGAGGAGTTTTGGAACAAATTATTGTTCAAAATTCCAGCAGAAAAGTATCATAAGTTGGTCGAAGCCGCAGTCAAGCCTAATCCTAGTAATTTACCATGCTGATGACGATCAGGCTTGTGGGGAACTCGGGAAAACGCTTTCTCATTAAGTACGTTGGCATAGAAGAGTGTTGCGTGGTCAGTGCGTCCTGATGCTTATGGTTCTTTGTTAAACGAAATGTTGTGATTTTAAACTGTCCGATCTCAACTTTCGTTCAGGAGGAGAACCCAAAAGCCTCGCACTGGCAGGTAAACTCTGGCGGAATAACCAAATTTGTGCCAAACGAAACACCTGAGTAAAGTTCTATGTCGCTAGACTTCCTCCTCGTTTGGGACGCTTAGAACCAGAGTCGTAATGCGTGACCAAGGACAAAGCATCGGATGGCATTGGTCAGGGAGTCGTCACGGCAGCCACTGCTCAAGGCAATGGAGTTTGGGAGACAGAGGTGTGCGCGCGATGGCGGGGGGATTGCAATGCGAGCGGTGATGGTCGAAGGGGACAGTCCTGCCGGATTGCCTAATCTTCAATCGGTCGATCTCAGCAATTTCAATCTCAGTAATCAGAAGAACTAGGGGAGCGCCTCTGTAAAGAGGAAAACAAGATCGCTGGAACAAGAAGTTTATTCGCCTGACGTTTCAGATTCCTGCTAGAACCCATCATCAGAGCCAATAGCAGACATGGGTAGTTCATGCAAAAGGGGCTACCGCACATACCTATGAAAATTCACGGCTTCCACCCTTAATCGGGGATTGTTGCACTTTGTGTGATGACTGTTCTATGGCCGGCATTCGTGTCGTTAATCGAGGCAATTTTATCACGGGTGTAGGATGTCGTTGTGATGATTGCTCGACCATCTTCAACGATTAACGACGCAAAAGTCGGCCATCGAACAGTCAACAAGAGCAGCAGTCAAGTTCAACAATCCCCGATGAAGGGGAGAACCATGAATTTTCACAGGTATGCGGTAGCATGATGACTGCATCCTCTAAATACTGCAGCTCCTCGTGCATGAACTTTCCGTGTCTGCTATTGTCTCTGATTATGGGTTCGAGCAGAAATCCGAAACGTCAGGCGAATAAACCTCTTGTTCCAGCGATCGTGCTTTCTTCACGACTGTCTCCTGAGACCCGTGTCTCCACCTCTATCGGAGCGTCCCTGATTACGCGCTCGGACGCCGAAAACACCTGTGTTTTTTGACGGCAGCTGCTTTATTAGGCCGTTTATGCGTACACATGTAAAAGAGTGACTGGCAATATAGGTTTAGTGTATGAATTGTAGGCAGGATAACGTGGATGGATTGTTCGAAGACTACTCATGTACTGTGTCGGCAACAGTCGCAACTTCGAAATGGGGATCAAAAACTCCAATCTGGGCCTGTAAGGTAGGTTCACAAACTCGTTCACTAACGAAGAACTTCATGAAGCCTTTGAAGGCGATACTGGCATCAAGTTTAGAAAACGCGGAAGCGCGCTCTAACAACCGACGTTTCCGTGCATAAGAAAAAGTGGCTTTAGGCCATTGGCCACACTTCTTAGCCAAATAATCTCAGAGAATATGTGTTGCGCATGTCAAAGTTATTAAGGGGGGTCGTTGATGTTGAGCAGAAGCCACGAATCAAACCTTAGGGTATGGCGATACCATATTAACAGCATAGATACTAACTAGACGCCTGTACACGCGTGTTTCACCGATATTCTACCGCTGCATGACACAGATGCGAGGGGTTCGGCTCATCAGTGGGTTCCCCAGCATTCGCAGGCTGCTTTCTGGTAGATACTACATTTTAGAAATTGTTGCTTTTTAATTTCCTTAGGAATTAACTGCGAACTTGGAGTGGATCAGTATATTCTAGGTTTATAGACTCAGACCGAGATTTTTATGTGTGGTATTCCCTTGTCCTAAAATATACTACTAGCTGCCTGCCGGCAGTTAATGAATATTGCGCGGTTACCCGCTGTGGTTGACGGACTTCGGCCCAAATATTTAAACATAAAAACTTCGGTCTCAGCCTATAGACCTAGAATATACTGGTCTACTGCAAGTTCGCAGTTAATTTCTGAGGAAATTAAAAAGCAGCATTGAGTCAAATTATTGGCATTCGGCTAATGATCCAGTAAAGAGGACATTATGACAAGGTATCCTTTGATTATGAACAGCAGGGGTGGCGTTATTTGCGGAAAGCGTCGGGTGTAGAGGCATCAACCGAGGCATGGGAGAAAAAATCGGTCGCATTGAAAACATAGCTGCTGCCAAGTGAAATAGCTACCCGGTGGATAGTGTCGCAATTTACACGAAGAAAGCCAGTGCCGGATTAGATGGGATCGCCAACCCATCATGACCTTTTGACAGAGCTACTTTTGAATTCGTGGGCCACACAAAACGGTTGCCTATAATACAGTCAATACTGTGGATGTCAGCGTGTCATCAATTACTGAAGTACGTTCAGTCGCATCTACGCCGGCACAGTGAGGTTCGGGCATGCCGCGGAACAAGTCACCCTAGATCCCACCATCGTTGGCAGACAAGGGGTGGTTTTTACACCAGGAAGTTCTCGAAACCTCCCTGGTGAACGGAGGCCGCTGTTGCAGTTCTTTCATAAGTTGCATATTTGTGAATTAGCGAGTAATGATACTGATATTGGGACGGGATGAGCAGTTAACGACATCTTTAGAAACCGGAACAAAGAGAATATTTATTGCATAGTCAGAGGTGAAATCAGGATGCTGGGCCTCGTAAGAGCTAAGTGACAGAGGGAGTGAAAAAAAAACATGGGTGAAGCGTTTATCGTCAGAACGAATAGGTTTATCCCTGACTTCATTAGAAATATTCGGCGACAAGATGGACAGTAAAGAGCTCTCGACCGAATATGTCCTGAGTTTACGAACGGGTCAGCCTGCCTGAGGGAAAAGTCAAGGGTCTGTTGATGTAGGGCTACGTCGACAGTGAAGACCGAGGGGCGAATCGGATAGGAGAGGAACAAAAGTAGAAGTGTTGTCAAATCTCTTTGATATGATTGATTACTTCAGTGGTTGTATCGGGGACAGGGGATTCGCGGTTGTCACCACAGGTCAGCCTGGTTAGGGGTCACGCATTTCAGCGCCGAAAAGAATGACGCTTCTGTTGAAACTCACCAGACCGGGAGACGACGTAAGTTTTGAAATGATATAAAATTGGGGACCATAGCGAATATACGCAGCATCCTAAAGATTCAAATGTATGAACGTCGAACACGCGTTTGGGTGGCTTTGTGACGGCCTCGAAAATGTCTCTGCGGTCAAAAGTGTTGTTTGTGTGCCAAAACAATCCAAATGCTGGTATCAGCTAGGGCACAGGCAGACTGATGCGATCATCTCTGACTTATATTTCGTTCTCAGTCCAAGGAAGCATTCGTTAGTTGAGTCCGGATTAGCTGATTAGCAGACATTTCTAATTCAAACTCTACTGTCTGAACTACGTGCAGACATCCTCTCAATTGCAATCAAAACTACTTTTAAGTCAAATGAGTATGACGTCAACCGATCTGTTCTGATTGTAAGACACAGCTCCGACTTAGAGTCATCGCGAGTGGTCGCATAACGATGGCCAGTCAGTAATTCAGAATGGTTACAGATTTGGACGAAAGAAGGGGCTTATTTCGGCCACAGAACATGGGAATCTTTGAAGTTACTGCATCAGATAGATTTGTTTTATATTCTCCACAGGGTTTCACTGTTAAATCGGGACCGTCGAAAACAAGTCTTATTACAAGGCAAAATTGGAGTCTTTATGCCCTCTAAATCTCCTTTAAAGGTATACATTCACAAAAAAGCCACTTCTGCAGCAGATGTTTGCAGCCCGACGGTGCCTGTAACTCGAAGGATTTCTCCCGTCCTGTCTACTGTTTCGGACCAAGCAAGTGAGTTCTCAATAGTGTACTAAATTCCACCGAGTCTTCCACTTATTTAGACAGACCATCGCGAATAGAGGCTAGGCAGCTTTGTCTTCCTGACAGAAAAGCAGCCATATGGAATATTCTTGGTTCTGTCCTAGTAAATTCACGGGTTACCAGTCTGCATCGCAGCACGCACAAAATTAATTTGTTCAGTCCGGTTTTCTTTGAAATTATTTACCAAGAATGTCCGTGTACGAATAAGTGGTGCTGTCACCTTCTTATGGGTTGCTGTGAATGCAAGAAACCGCATTTCCTAGGACCTTGTCTTTTAAAGTTTTCTGATGTTCTTCTTAGGTGCAAAAGAACAATCGCTGGTGGTTAAGGGCTCCGCACAAAGCTTTCGACGTGCAGCCTCCTGCATTAATGCTCCCCTCAGTGATCAGCCACGCCTCTATGTCCAACCCCAGCATAAGTCAAACAGGCGGGTGATTACTAATGCCCTAATTCACTGCTGTTTGGCCGGTCGAGTAAACGAACAATTGAAAGTTAACATCCTACAGGTGGTCCATCCTCTTCTTAAATTGCCTTTCGCGTATCTGCAAAAATATGCAAGCAGGCCATATAGAGTATGCTTTTATCACAGGAGCTTGGGCGGACCGACGGACAGCACTTTATCATCCTCCTGAAAGGTGGTTGTCAGTTCTGCGGTCTCTTCCGCTTCGAGCCTGAAAGTGAAGAAATGGTACGAGTTGGCGGGGCCGGCCCCCACCGAATAACCAGCAATATGATTGAACGATTTTACAAGTGGGTGCTGAGGAAATTCAGTTTTCACTTTACGTTTACTTATAGCGTTTAAATGTTAGCTTTTATTCTGGTGCATTTTATTTGTCAGAAGTTAGCGAGCGAATTTAAACGGACGTTAACCGCGTTTTTATCAAACTCGCCTATTTCCAAAATATGGTCGCACTTCTCATTTTGCACCGAGTCTTTTTTCTCACTACTTACTTATTTTTCTGACTGCCTAGACGCGCAACTGTACCCCTTTTTATCCAGACATGACCATGAAACCTCAGGTTTGCAAAACGCGACTAAAACGCTCCACACGCCTCTGCTACGGAGTGGATTTCGCCGTCTTCAGACATCTGCTTGAGAGGAGAAAATGCATAGGGACGGCAGGATTTATGATGGTCGTGGATTTAAAGACAGTTCCTCAGCCATCACATGTAGTGTGCATAAAAATAGTGATAAATGGGAGGAGTGCTCCTACATCTGGACTGCGCCATGCTTCCTTTCCATATGCCATTGTAGACCGAACATTTAGACACACAGAGTAAGATCAACCTAACATGACCCATTTGTGAGAGATTAGCATGTGTTAAAGGGCTGCGTTGTGGCAACTGTCGCCGACGCATGAGAAATAGGCCAGAATGACCACCTGAAATCGATTTATTGTCGTCAACCCGTTGTAACCTAAGCCCCGGTCCACGGCAGTACCAGCTTTATGATACAAACCACCCAGTGCACAATTACACCTTCATACCGACGATACCTCACAGAAACCATGACATCCCAGTTGTATGCTAACGAATAAGAACTCGATAGTCTTATTTAAGGTCAACAGGGCCTACAGATTTGCGTTTTGCAAGTATTTTTACAATTTATTGATCGACATGATGTTAATATATTCTTCCTTTCCAAACATATTTGCTACCTCCAATTTAGTACCGGAATCTGAATGCCACACATGCATGTATGTTTTATATTTGATTACGCGTCAAATTACTTCATAGGTATGATAGCGGATCCAAAGCCTTTTCGGTGATTGAGACGACTTCGCACTTGTCAACAGTAGTCGATGCCGTTACACTCCTTCGTCAGACGCAGGCGAAGTTACTTCGAACTCAACAGCAACAGCGCTCGCGGCCACAGCACCAGCAGCCGTTACCATCACAGCTTTCCAACGAAACAGCATTATCATAAGGCGGCTAAAAGTTCAACGAGGATGGACGCGACTTTTATTTCGATGCCTTTTCTTGACTTTTTACAATCATGTCTGCTACTTGAGTGTGCCTCTTTTGCACTGTTTATTACTTTTTTTCGAACACGGCAATATTTTGTACAATGGGATGAATGCTGACCACTTCCAGTGAGAGCCCATTTCGTCCTCTGATTCCGCGTTTCGTGGGTTATCGCACCATTTCTGTTACTTTCGAATCCGTCTTTTTCTTCCAAGTTTTGCATTTCTAGCCTTAAGAAATGACGTTCAAGCAGATAAAGAATTTTGATAGCATTTCGTTACTTTGTTAGCGTCTCTCAGTGGGGACATGTACCTCACAGGGTTCGGGCCAACCTCTTGGTAATCGCAGGCGCAGTCCGTACCGCCAAAATATGCATCAGAATTTGGTTGATCACTGAACCGAACGCCGAACAGATCAGGGCAAGTAACTTTAACTG
>CACRXP010000464.1:232591-250493 GCA_902702965.1 Spirometra erinaceieuropaei | reverse complement strand
ATGTGCCCACAGGTCACCAGTAGGGACCATGAAATCCCGTCCATTTAAAAACAACAGACCAAGCATCCTATCTCCGTTTCCGACTGAGTGGAGGGCGTAGCGTTAGGCATAGACTTCAAAAGATTGAAAAATATTCACCCTAACCTTTATCATATTATCATTAAGTGCTTGCACACCTGATCCTTGGTACCTTCGTGAAACTATGAGTAGTGAAAAACGGAGAGAGATCAAAACAATCGTTGACGATGAGTACGACAAAAATACGGCAGGCTTGCGTGACCACTTTTGGATGATGGTCGTCGAAAACCCGCTACACAGCAATCTCGGGTTGGAACGACGAGCGGCTCGAGCCCCGAACTGATAACCATTTGGCTGAACGTCCAACAATCGAGACACAGTTTTAAGTTCTGTCGACTGCGCCTCGAAGTTGTGTTCCCCGGTCTGTCTTGACTGTTTGGCGGAATACGAATGCTCCGCTTTTCCGTGTCATTTAAGCCAGAGTCACTCACTCCTGCCATCCTAGTCCTTCTAATTAATAGTTCTCGAATATGGACTGCTTGTCGCTATACAAATGCTTACAGGGACCCTTAACCGACACAGTCAGTTGAGATCTGTGGCTGTTAGCAACATCAAAAGTATATATTTCATAATGCCTTACTTGATATACACATAGTGTCAGACAACTAACCGATCTGATTCTGTCTAAAGTTTACAAGATTAGATCAGTGTTTTCGAAAACAAACATGTCATGTAAATTTATGTGTATTGTGCTCGCCACGAGTACGATAAAAATTCCTATCTGATGAACATAAATTGGATTTCATCCTATTGTGAACGGTTCTGTGAGTAAACCATGGCAATGGGGAAAAATATGGAGATTTGTGTTGGGAAAAAGCCACTGCAGTACTTGAGAAGTGACATGTTTATCCTCCAAATTGAAAAGACATCAATGGATTACACATTGGCTCAAATTACGGTGACGAAGGTTCGTTAACTTCGACTTACGGTTGAATGAGCAAGGGTAAGAGTCACGGCTTAATTGCCTGCAAACGATGGGGGGCTTTTGGATTCAAGTTAGTAACAGGCTAACGATGCTCAGGAGACTAAGCTGATCAACCACCCCCCACCCCTACTCCAGAGAATTTCTACTCCTTCCATGACTGTTTAAACAGCTCTGTGAGACAGAACACAAAATGACATCCAAGATTTAACCCATGGGAATTAATTGTGGCAGTCATACTTGGTTTTGAACAAAGTGAATTCATTCCAAAATACTACCGAATGTCTGAGAACTCATTTGGAGCGAAAGGACAGTTGTAGACGTGAACGAAATCGTTAGAACAGTTGAGTACACCCACCCAACAGTGCCTGCAGGTCAAGAAAGAAAGCCACTTAAGCAGAACTAAAGCTTAAGTCGAAATGAACGTGGCCTCTGTCTGTCTATATGTACGTTCAACACCTACCTGCACTTGGCAGTCAAGGACAACAGTTCGGCCGGTTGCAATGACTTCACGAAGGGCGGCGAAGCGAATACCATAGTGGTGACTGTCGATAGTGCCCCACTCCACAAAGGCGCCTTGACGAATGTCATTTTCCATCTGCTCCTTTTCGCGTATCCGGAAGAGGGCTTGAGATGCCGAGGGGTCAGAGGTGTCTAGAGAGCAAACGATTACTTACAATTCTGTGATTGTGGTCGACGAAAAGTACTTTACTTTACTACTTTGCTAGAGAATATGAATTACCAATATGGGTATTACTACATAAGGTAGAGAGCTAGCAGACCGTAATCAGTTGTTTAAATAGGACTGGTCCTGTCCGCTTCGACTGGTTTTTATTCAAAAAGTTAGCTTAAAAGGTGGAAAGTCACAAATGAGGACGTCCTTTTGTGTCGTTCAGATATCAGCGCAACTTCCAACCCTTCTGAAAATATCTGTTCCCTAGACCTCACAGCTTAAAGGCGTTTCATGGAGGGTTTGTCAAATTTGATTTCTTCTGTTCGTCAGTTTTGGGTATGCCTTTGCAAAAGGGTAGGCGAATTTATCCGCATCATTGTGGGGGTACTCTATTTTAATAAGTAACAATATTCATGCGATTAACCGTATGAACAGTTAGGAAAAACAGAGGCAGCAGTTAATAAAGTATGGCGATCGTAAGTACACAGCGGATTCTGGTTACACGGATCACAGTAAACCAAAACACTCTAGGCCGATTAAAATGTGCATATGGTCCTTTCGTGTTAGTTCAACGGCGCACAAGTTCAGAAGGTATAACAATGGTTTTCTATATACGGGTAACGTACTTGTCTCTTTTCGATTTGGAGCTCATGCAAGAGCTATAGCAGGCAGTCGTGTAGAAGCCAGTAATATATGTAGGCCGCAGCACCCGCTGGAATACCAAACGCTCAATGACCAAAGAACCCGGGTCTGAATTCCAGGACATCCGGACATAGGTTCACTATGACTGGTTGAAGACTGCTAGTGAGCCAGAAATGGTAACCCCAGTATCCCTTGCCTTTATCGGTACTCCACGCTGCATATGGTACAGCTGGTTATGTGACTGCCTGCAAAAGCTCTAGATCTAGACTCAAAATGCAACGGAGCGAATAAGTTCTGTAATCCGATCGGTTAACGCCATCCCACCATTATTAATCTCACCGGTCACAACCGACATATCAACAGATTCGTGACCCAATGGTGGGACGTTGGACTTAATGACATCTGATTACTATAGAACGCGGGTTCGAGGCCAGGTGCGGAAAAAGTGAACTAGGACAGGACTGGTTGATGATAACTAATAAGTCAAAAATGGCCACTGCAGTATCTCTTGTCTTTTTTCGGGACCCTTTGAAGGATATATATGTAGATAACGTGGTGCTGACAGAGACAACGGAGACAGGATAGCCAATTCAGGCTTATTAACTGTCATCAGCCAGTCGTACCTTATCAAAAGTGTGGACCATTTGAGATTCGAATCCGGAATCTTTGCTCATTGAGTTTGGCATTACCACTGAGCAACGTCCGCGATGTCCGTCGGATGTGATCGGTAACTTCAATCATGGTAGATGGGCACTCAGCCTGAGCGACTGCCTGCGAGGGTTTTATTTTGAACCCCAAGGCACAACGGGACGATCACGTTACGTAACCCGATCGGTGAGTGCATATCTACCATATATATAAATATATATGGTATCAATCTGGCCCCCAGGCGCTGTCGTATTCTTTCTGATATATATATATATATATATATACATATATCTCATCTATGTCTACTACTAGTCGCTGTGCGACTGCCTGCGAGGGTTCTAGTATGAGCCCCAAGGCACAACGGAACGAGCATGTTCCGTAACCTGATCGGCGAGCGCCCACTGCCATAATTAATATTCCCGATCACAACCGAGAGGACAACGGACCCGTGGCTCAATGGTAGAGCGTCATACTCCATGACCAAAGATTCCGGGTTCGAATCTCAAGTGATCCACACTTGGGGTTGGGTATGACTGGCTGATGACGGCTAATAAGCCAGAAATGGCCATTCCGGTCTCCCTTGTCTTTGTCGGTATCATCTCATATATATATATATGTCACAACAGAAAGGCAGATGCACTTGTTCGATGTATGACACAAACACTAGATTAGCCATACGTTACAGTCCAAAAGATGATTCGGGATAATTTTCGAAAAAATTATCAAGTATACAAAAGTGTCCGACTTATTTATCGTGGCAGAACACGGCAATAGGTACCATCCCCGTAATATAGGTGACCTTGCGTTAAATGTCAGATCTGGGTTAGGATTAGGACACGGGAATAAGTAACATTCCTGGAATTTAGCGCAAAGCCACCGATATTACGAGCGAGTTCCTATCCCAATGTCTTACCCTTATCTTGCACGACAGTTCAATACAAGTACTTAATTAATTTCCTTGCATCCAGGTTCTTTACCCGATTTTTTAATCGTGTCGTTGCCATCTGATGCCATAACACTGTACCTTGCCTAAATCGTGGAATATGCCTAAATCAAAAACAAATCTCTAATCAATCGGAAACCAGTTCAAATGGATCGACGAGAACCTGAATGCTAAATGAGTCCGTAATCACAATCACCCTTGTCGTCTTGACGAGGTAGACTATTATCAGCACGAAGACCGGGTTTTTGGTTTTTTACTAGGTGCGGAAGAGCAATCGGCGCAGTCACTGCTAAATCTTTTCTTGGCACAATGTTTGTGTATATGTGTGATGGGCGTGCCTGCGCGACCAGACCAACGAAGGTTCATCCGGAAACGACAGCCGAAAACCGAATTGCCAACTGGCTCAAAGGTACTCCTGTCGTTCCTTCTCTGCCAAGCGCCCTACGGTATACAATCCCTATCTGTTTTCTGGGTCGCAGCGCCTTTAGCCACACGGCGTGCACCGCGCTCAAGGGCTCTCAAGACCGACTGAGCTGGAGGCGAACATAACCAATTTAGATCACTCGACTTACACTATGCTGTCGGAAGACAGTCTCGTTTGCTGTCCGAAAAATAGGCCGTCATCTCAGCTTCGTTCTGGCTAAGCGGAATGAACAGGTGCACAACCAGCCATTCAAAGGTTGCACAAAGACACTCATCTTGGTAGAGGCGACTTTGTCCCGCGGTGAAAACCAAAGAATGCTCTGGATGGCGGCCCTGAAGAAGCAATAAGGATCCATCAACTATCGTTACTAATCAGAGCAGACTGTGGGAAATCCGTCTGACGATGGTCCGATAATGGCCTAAACAGAAGCGCCTCGTTGTCAATTTACTAGGGTAGGGATCGTCATTCCTCAAGGAAGATGAGCAGGAGGAGTGAGAAGCCCACGTTGCGTGCTTCGCAACCAAGGATGCTGTAAAATCCCCAAAAGCCATGTGGCAGCAGTTCTTCATTTCTAAGCATTAAAAATCCAAGCCATGAATAACGCTCCAGCGGAAAAGCATGTTGGAAGCACAAAGCTGAGCTACTCAATAAACAAACCTGATACGGGAAAGGCGAAGCGTTGAGGAAAATGAGTGCAGAGCAGAAACTTCAACGTCCTGCGACCCACGCCATTCGGTCCGAGGAGAAGCAGGGTGTGCACGGGAGAAGGCGGCCAGGGCACAACCTCCTCGTAAACCCAGAGGTCAGAGCGCACTAAAAGACCTTTGCATTATTGATGTTGGAAGTGGTGAGTGATATGAACTCACTTGAGGAGTCGGCAGCCCGAAAGAAGGTCTTTATTTTGCGTGCTTTCTTGCGTCCTTCAGCTACCGTTGGGAAAGCAAACAAGGCATAGTAAAAAAAGAGCAACTACAGACGTGTATAATACTCGCGGCCAGAGCAGAAAACGAAGAAGGGATATTTGGGATTAAATTAACAAAAGGAAGGAGATAGAACACATAATGGTTAAAATGTGAACAGCCCTAACATTAAAAGTTGCATTGTCACCTCAATTCCCCGTCAATAGGGATGTTAGATGGCATAAAGTGGACCAGTTTTTCGAAAGTGCTTTGTGATTTAATGCTTAACAGCAGATGTACCCCGTAATTGTGCAGTCGCTGACTGCGCAATAAACGTGAAGCTCAGGTCTTGAGTCTGGAATCAACTTCTTTTCTGGACGATAAAGAAATACATAGATGCCGACGTAGGTAACACGTAAGTTTTCAAATAAGACCGACACCGTGATCAAAATTTATAATTTAGGAAGAGTTCTTTATGAGAAAATAATCCGAACTTTAGAACTAACGAGTCAAACCCTTAGGAATTACCGATGTAGAGTTTCCTAATAATAAGGGGTAATTGGTTGAGCAATTTTGCCCAATCACTAAAGTGCGCTTTCAGATAGGAGCTGTTTTGTGTACTTGCGCGAGGCGCCAAAGCGTATAGAACATTGAATCAAGTCTTTAAGAAGACTCAGATTATAAAAAAATTACTTAAGTGGGACCTCGACATTGAGCAGAGTGGATTTTGTGCAAAAAATATTTAAACATTCTAGTTAGTATTTTATGCAATTTCTTCGCTTACTGTATGTGGGGTTGTAATTTTTTCTATTCATTAAAGCAAACCTTCCACTGACGTAAAAATATCCTTGTTCGCTAAAATTTTTACTTAAACAGTTAATAGCCTCCTATTGTTGTGCATATCTATGAAAATTCGGTATTATGCTGCAAGAAGCGTTTGTGAAGAGGTTTTTTCTTACAATGAGCTTTTGTGCAGCCGGATCTCTTTGAAATTGTTAATGAATTGTTTATGCATAGTTCAACCATCCATCTTGGCAAGCGTCCTTAAACTTTCAGATGCCTTGGCACTGAAGTTATTCACATGGGCTTTCAAAATTCTTTTTATGAAACTGTCTAAGGGGCGTTCTAAAATTATAATAATATCGTGAAAATTGCAAACATTTGCAAGCTTTGTAACCCGAGTCCATAAAACTGCCGAAAGTGATTTCAAAATAACCCTGCAAGAAGCGTTAAAATGAACACATTTCGTGCTTTTCTCGAAAAACACAACTGGCCTGATATAACATAGAGGAAAAAAACGATGGAAACGTATCTTTGCTAACACACGGCCCCCTTATATGCGGAGTTGACAGAGAGCTAAATTGGGCTGTAGCCCCCTCTATTTTGAGCATATGAAGTATTTAGTAAGCGGACTGACGATAATAATAACCATGGGCTGACATGCTGAGGTCCCGTTTTAATGGTGATCTGCTCTTTTGACGGTATGTTCATAGGGATCACATGACATTGCCTACCACGGTCCTGAAAATAACCGAGGGGAACTCTGTACATCTGATTCTGACGCTGACAGAAAAATAACGCCTTAAAGTGCATTTCAGAGCATCCTGTAGGACTTATGCCTCTGGCAGACAGAAAATAATTCTATTAAGCTTCAGGTGGTCATGGAAAATAAACAAATGGGCTAGAAGAAGATACCAACATCTGCTCTGGTACGAATTTTGTTTAGAATAGACAGACCGGAAGTGACCAGAAAAATCCGAAAAAAATATTTAATTGATTCTGTTTGTGGGTGTATGTTTGCCTCTGGGCTAGTCCACCCATGAGACTGAGATTGAGAAAACGGCGATTCCCATTAATGAGTACTGCAGCACAGTCTAGGTCAATATAAAACCAAGATCTAGCAATTGAATTAGTTTATCCAGAGGGCGGTTATTTTGACAGCAATCTGAAATTCCGCTTATTGTATACGCCCAGTTTAGGTGAAGAAGCGACTACGAAAGAATAATGTGCGAAAAAGCGCAGTTTACGAATTCTAGACATATTGTTTGGGGGATATGCAAAACCTTAGGGACCAGACGTGTGTCAGAGGCTGGAAACACCTTTAGCGTCATAAAATAGAAACTGCTTGGCAATAACAGCAGCGCTTGTTATCCGTGGAATCGGGGATATGTAGTTACTCAGAGACCGCAGCAAGAGGACGAAAGATATTAGTCACTCATGTCTAGCATGGATAAAGGAACCTGAAGAGGGGATCAGTCGAATCTTAATAAGAGAGAACAGGTTGTAAAGTGTCAACTATGACGTAAATACGAAAGCTGACAAAGAAGGTGATATTCGTTTACGGAAAGTGGAAACAAATTTTCTATAGGTTCAACAGAGACGCCAAATACACGCTGGCGGCCGAAAACCACCTGAGAACAAAGAATACAAAGTACAGACAGAAACTACAGAATGCATGAAACACATAGGATTGTCATTAAAGAAACACGAAGGGCGCCCAGTTCTGCCAGGAATACTGAGGCCATATACCTTATATTCTCACACAAATGCTCATATTTGCATAGCTAAATTTCAAGTGCCTGCGTGCAATTTTAAGCCAGGATTATGCCGGCTGAGGAATGGAATCGCATTTAGAAAGTGAGCGGCTGCCAATTGGAAGCTTCGAATATGTGAACCAGCAGCTGAGAATCGAAATTAGATCCTCGGATGAAGGAAAAAGCACGATAATTTGTCACCCTTTACGACATACGTGGTTCTGGGACTGTAAATATTGCAATATTTGACCGATACTTGTTGCATTGTCGCTCGAATGTGCTG
Organism: Spirometra erinaceieuropaei; assembly: GCA_902702965.1. Lineage (NCBI taxonomy): Eukaryota > Metazoa > Platyhelminthes > Cestoda > Diphyllobothriidea > Diphyllobothriidae > Spirometra > Spirometra erinaceieuropaei. Next base: position 242,447 of record CACRXP010000464.1, on the reverse strand, counting down.
GCTAGTGCCAGTAGGGGAAATGGTGATGTTATTAGCGAGGACTTTGAACATCGAAGAGGAGATGCTAATGTATAAAGTTTGATTCCTCTTCAGGGGCAGTGTCGTTTTTTCTCAGGCGCATGATCATCGCACATTTGCTGTCAGGGTAAGCTACTGATGTCCAGACTCGAAGGGGGCTTAGCGCGCCAAACCCCACACACTCAGCCTCAGCCCTCAACCGTCAGCGCCTTGGTAAAGCCCCACCAACAGCACGACAGGTTGGAAGGCTAAGAAATCCCTAATAGCGTTCAAAAGCTGAGCTCGAGGAGGGGAAAGCCGCAGGCAGTCGTGAACGAGATGTTATATAGCAAAGAAAAGGCAGATTCTGCGTTCCTACTCACTGGTGTGGACACCGTTCGAAGTACTTATTCCAAAAATCCACAGAAAGTATCAATTTTGCATACTTAGCCATGGCAATTATTGTTGAACTTTGACGGGGTGTGATTAGCTAGAAAATAACCATAAGAAGGAGAGTGATATGGTCAGAAGGATAGCAGAGAGAAAACGAAGCTGTCGACCAGTGGGTGGCAGCAGAGGGATAATAAGGTAAAAATGGACGTTGTCCGATTGTGAGAAAAACCGAAAAGATAATTTTGTAATAGGTCAAACAACTGGCATACTTTGTAATTACTCGGATACTTTCGAAACTCAGGCAGACTACGAAAAATAGGAAATTCACACGGCAAGATAATGGTTGCTACAACACGTAATCGAATCGTCGAGCTTCTCCACTTTTGAGCTTGCGAAGCCAGGACTGTGACGTGGTCGAATCGGTTAATATTCTCATATTCTAACCTCGCAAAGTAAGCCGATTTTTAGTATGACCAGCTCTTTTGCGGAGATTACAGCTAACACTAACTGACAACGTATGGGTTCCCTATTTATCATAGTCTGTTTTGGTAAAAAAAAAATACTCTGATAAAGCAAAATCTGCTGAAGATTCGAAAGAGGTAGAAATTAAAAACAAAACGACTGGATGAATAAGTGAAGAAGCAAAGGTCAATATAAGCAGAATAAGAAGAAAGAAGAAGAACAAGGAGGAGAAGAAGAAGAAGAAGAAGAAGAGGGAGGCGATGATGAGGATGATGGTGGTGTTGGTTGTGGTGCGGGGGAGGGAATGATGAGTAGACTAGATTTCGTGATGACTTGTCCTGGGCTCATAGGGTTAAGCCTGAACTTCTGCAGTTTGGGTGACGTTTTCTGGAAGAGGGGAGAGGCGAAAGGGGACAGAAAAGTTGTCTATAAAAAAGGACTGATGCAAAGTTTCGGTGTGTTCTGCCGTGTGGACTGGCCAGTTTCGAGATTGATAGTGTTTCGGAGATGGCACATGGAACACGCGAAACCTTAATTAGACGATACTGATTAGATCTAACTGTGAATGACAACGTCTGACATAAGAATACTTGAATTATTCAAAAAAAAACGGAATCGGTCTGCGTATTAAAGGAGGCGGTGGATATAAGAGAGTAGATAAGCAGTATGAAAGACGGGGTCGCCGGCAGCGCCGGCGGCTGTCTAGGAGGATGAGGAGGAGGAGGAGGAGGAGGAGGAGGAGGAGGAGGAGAAAGAGAAGAAAAATTGTCAATTGCTAAAGCGGAGACCCCATCGAGGGGAATCACAAAATCCCCAGAGGATAGGTTTAGGGGAAGAAAAATCCCCATGAGCTCGTCAAATGATAGAAGAGGGAAACCATATGGAATGGGAAAATGAGACCATCCCGACAAGGGAAACCCAAAACCCAGCGCGATGAGAGATAAGACCTTTTTCAGACCAGACGCAATTGAAGACCTCCAAACGACAGTTAAAGGAGAGAGAAAACAAGTCGAAAAGAAGTATAGATGCACATTTGAACGCACTGGTGATCTGTTGGTTAAAAGCCTGCCTCTTCTCCTCCAGGGTCTGAGAGGGGATAAGGCTGGTTTCTCCATTAGGGTTGTCCAGACGCCGTACTTGCCACCAGTTAAGGTCCTGACAGTCGACTAACTCGAGTACCTCTCCACTGCGGAATGCCAAGCCCTTGTGGCCGGTTGGCAAGAGGGTGTCCTTGGCAGGGTCATAGGCGTAGAGGCATCTGATATAAACCTACCAGAAACAGAAATACATAGATTTGAGGGTCGATTGTCAATAAAAAATATAGCCTTTCTGTTGCTCATCAGTTATGAAATTGTGATGCACTGCCAGCAATAATTTAAAACCCTAGATCCAAAATTGGGGTGCTTTCTGCATGTCGTTTGAGGAGGCGACGGAGAATGTAGAATCGATGCTACATGACAGCATGAGAGCACTGCTCTGATAGGCCATGCCATTCCGTCCAGCGGTCGGAGTGGATCAGGTAAACGTCATTCTATGTGACCTTGTCAAAAGAGGAAAATGTGCTCGCGCCACAAATTCTGAGCGAAAGTCACAGATCTTGAGGTAGTGCCAGTAGAAACATTAGTGATTTCATAAGATGGAGACAGTATCTGATGACAAGCGAGCAGGCCAGGGTGGGCTGTCCAGTATCTGGCCTAGTTTATGAAATATTAACTAAAATTCGGCAATGTGTTTTTGATAAGAAAGAATTACTTAGGTGAGGTTGCAATAACCTTTATCACCCCTAGATCAAAACTGTAAGGACGCCGAAGACGCAGGCGCGAATATCGATTTCGTTTAACCGGAAAAGGTGCTCGAATTGGTGAATTTTGTGGCACAAATCTTGGACGCACATAAACAGTTGCTAAGACTGTGCTAACAGCGGCACACAAATACGTGTCTTTGGAGTCTTTGACAATACTACAATTTTGAAAGTTGTACCAAATCAAATAAGGGCAAGATCTTATTTCGTAGCCGTATCTGTCAGGGGTTAGGTTAAGGGGCTGGGGTTAGAGGTTAGGCATCAGGCTTAGGGGGGTCAGGATTAGGGGTTAGGGTTGGCGGTTGGGGTTAGTGGTTCGGAGCTAGGGGTTAGACTGGGACTTGTCCACTGCAGATACGGCTACGAAATAAGATCCGACCCAAATTAACTTCATTTCGCAATAATCCATTCGTACCACTCCTGGGTGATGCATGGTTCCAAGTTCAAGGTATAGAGAGTCCTAGGAAATTTGTTGATCGATTTCATCCCAATCTTTGTGCCCGCTCAAGTTCCCTGACGTTTACCTACTGACGACCGGGATCTCGAAGCCTTCACACAAAGCAAAGACATTTGCGATAAACCATCGCCAATGGAAACACGAGACTGATGTCCAAGAGTCCATCTATCCATCTAGAGGAGGCGCATACGAATCTATCTGATTGCCGGGAGGAATACAGTGGATTCTATAGTGGTCGTCCCAGTGTTTTGCTTTTTTGTTAACAAAAACCTCGAGTATCAATTGCTAGTCGCAATGCGACCGCCAGCACGCGTTGTAAAGCCCTTTTTCCGGAGCAGGACGGAAATACCGATTTATGTTGGAGTCAGGACGTCCGAATACAAGTAGTCAACATCGGATCAGAAGCGAAATGTTAGCACTGATTCTTGACAGTTTAGGCGGTACGATGGTGGTTGTGATGGCTGAAAACTCGTCCAGAAAATGACTGCCGGTCAAAGTGCTCAGAAACTGGTGATCGAGGTGGTTTTGACAAAGTTCACCGGGACACCAGGCTGAGACGGACGACAAATATACACAGCCTGCCCTCGACAAATGAATGGAATGGCGTCGGTAGTACCAACATTTGGTACTGTCAGCGAGCTGCATTGTTTTTCTGGTAGTGACAGTAAGAGTATAAACCTTGCTCTCGTGACGGTATTCAGATACTAGGCTTTCCACACTTTTTTAAAATCTATAACTGCGGTTCTCGCCTGCGAAGTCTGTAACACAACCAGTGACAATCATCTCGCCAAAATGAATGCGAAAAGATGTATACTTGGACAAATGCAGACATTTTTGGTGACATAATGTGCTAAGTCCCGTCGCTCAACTAATAGAATTGTTAAGGCACAGGGATAACAGAGGTAGACCAATTTTGACAGGTTTGTCAGGGGAATGTTAAGTTCTGTAAATTTAGACAAGAGCGGTTTAAAAGAAGGTGGGTTGGAAGTCCAGGTTCAATGAGGATGACCACTTCGTGCATCCTAAATGTGCACAGGAGGCAAACATTGGCACTTGGTAGGCTAAACGCGCGGACCTAAAGAATTCGCACGCTAACGGCATCCCTCTTCGTAAATCACTGTCTAGGTGATGATTCAAAAGTTTTTTCACGATCGCATCGGTCAACTGCACTAGAAAGTTATGAAACTCAAACAGTGGGAGCAGACGGTGGTGGCGAGAGCGAAAAACAGCTAGCTATCCGGCTTTAGCCAACAGGCAAATGGCCAATGATACACGCTCCAACTCAAGGTTATTCAAACCCGAGGTCGAATACTGTTAGCTGACAACGGTAAATAAGCCGAAAACGATTATTCAAATTTCTCTTGTCCTTGTCGCCAGTTCATTCTGTGAATAAATTACTGGTCGCTATACGACTGCCCGCGAGGCCTCTAGATTGAGTCTCTAGGTCCAACGGGACACTCATGTCTCGTAACCTGCTCGGCAGACGGACTTCCACGACAGTTAATATTTCCGATCTCCTCCAACAGGACAACGGGTCCGTGGTTCACTGGCAGAGCGTTAGGCTTAAAACACAGTGACCAGAGGATACAGGTTCGAACTCAGGCCCTGAAAACTTGGGATTGGGTAAGGCTGACTGGCGACGTCTAATGAATCAGAAATGGTCATCCGGGCCTTCCTTTTCTTTGTCGGATCAATACATTCACGAGAGTTGTAGAAATCAATGCATCCAGAGTTCATATCGGAAGGATTCTTGATTCTCTAGAAAATGAAGACAACTGCAATTAACGGTACTTCTTCGGCGAACTGACCAGTGTTCCCTAGAGTAATTCGTCAAATCCAATTATGTTTGGTTCACCTGGCAACTTCGGAGCATCTCTATAGCGGAAGACAGTCTGGCATCTCGATCACAAAGTTATGTTTCCACTTTCGAACTGTCATATAGCAAAGAGCGGGAATCAGTGAAATATATCTACCATAAAGGTGATATTGGGGGATAGTTAGTACGCCGAAACCATACCAATATTTGGCTAGATCGCAATTGGTAGCCAGGAATGGGGAAGCGGGCGGCGACCTTAACCTTAATCCCAACCTTAACCTTAACCCTAACGTCGACCTTAAACGTTAACCGTTAACCTTAACGGCAAACCTAACCCTAACCGAAATTGTAAACGGAACCGTAGCCCTTAGACATAGCCGTAACTGGAAAACCGAACCGTAATACTGACACCTAATCGTACGCTCAAGCCCCAACCGTAACCCGAAAACCTAAGCCTAAAGGCATAACCCTAACCCGAAAATCGGAAACCCATAACCGGGTCAGATGTGATTATGGAACTCCACAAAATAGCCCCAGTAAACAAACCCCCAGCCACCTGTAATACAAGGCCTGGCTACCGACTGCCATCTAGCCCAATATTTTTACCCCGGCAATTTTCCTTCATTTATATTCGTTTAAACTTTTAAAAATGTGAAAAAATCGGCTGAATTGGCAATTTTTGAGAGTATAACAACTTATAACAATCGAACACTATGGATGACATAAAGATGCCTAGAGAAAGAAGCACCCTACAGGAAAATTTGACTCCCAGGTTGTACTTACAATATTATTTTCCTTATTAGGAAAATATGCTGCAATTCGGATTTATGTTCTATCTGAGAGCATACAATGTACGATTATGAAAGGGCGTTAACTAATTAGGCAAGCTTTTGGCACCTTTTATGAGTAAAATTTAAAAAATTGACCACGCAGAAAGAATCAAGTCAGAAAGCTGGTGATTCAGTTGTCTTTTTGAAGCCCGGTCTATATGGTGCTTACGAAATTATAAGCCAATTACTCAGAAAAAATTAGTTAAACCTCTACTATGGAAATATATTAGGAGGTTACCTTGTGCGGGGAGCGAGTCTTGAGCATCAAATGGGACTTCAGTATTCCCCGACGAGGTGCCCGAACCAATAAAGTCAGTTCTGGGGAATTGGAGGAGGCGAGCATGGCCATGCGAACATCTTCCAAACTGGAAACCGAGGTACCATTATACTGCAGCAAAATGTCTCCGGGATAGAGTTGGCCTGCGTGGCATAAATTGCACATTATCAAATGGGCAAATTATCTAACGGTCAAGAGTTATAAAGCAGAGTTCAGTCACTACGATTATTTACCGTTTCGATCAGCCAAAGAGTTCACCAGGATCTGGCGTACGCAAACTCGTGGCGGGCTGGCTGGCCGTTGAGCCTCCGACTTCCCCGAAAGCGAAGGTGTGGAGGCTGATGAAGGCGGCGAGGGAGTGCGCGGGGACAGTGTGATCCCAAGTGGCTCACCTGGAACCTCACGCCGAATGCGTATCAGTCTCTCCTGGCCCGGCTGAGGCAACAGGGGCTCGATTTCAGTGTATGGCGAAGGGTCCGATGCGGAGGCCTGGTTCGCGGACGAGCCTTTGCGGGGTCGGTCCCAGTTCAGACTGTGATAGGGTCTTTCGTAAGTGCCGTCGCCAACAGCCATTAGAGGTTCTCGAGGCCTCTTGTTGTCATGCCGTTGGGTCAGGGCTGAATGCATTTTCGGTTGGGCAGTGGACGCCAAAGAGGCCGATGGTAAGCGTTTCTGGAGAGGCGATCCGTTCAAAACTTCATCCCGTCGAGGACGTGGATTAGTGGGCTTGCTGAGTTCACGCTTCGGAGAAGACGGGTTACCATTCTGTCGAAAAAAAACGATTCGAAATCACACCGTCTGGGCTAAGAAAGAGATGGCAATAAACTAACTGAAGCGTCATAATTCAAGCCAAACTGTTAATCGTTGATTTCAATACCCCTCACATTTGTCGGCGACACCACCCACTTACTAATTTAGCATATGAGGAGGAATCCCCCGCCCTTAAAATAAGACATCATCGAACCAGACGGTCTCGCAGCTGTAGTCCCGAAAAGAACGTTTTCTGTAGGTCTGGTATTCGGATAGCCAATAAACTAACACACCGAATAAGGCCTTAGTCCTGAAAAACTCGGCCTGAAGGAGAGGGGAAGGAGTAGACAATTAGGTTTTATCTCCACTCTATTTCTTTCCGTACAAAAGGAGACATAATGAGGCAAGTTCTTCAACTTCGACCTGCTCGTCCCTATTCTAACCGACTAAGAGAAGTGCTTCTTGTCAACGTCCACATCGTGTTTTTACGATTGAGAGTCAAAGGGGACAATTGTGAGTGGCCCGGTTGCATGCAGTCTTTACCTGTGTTTTGAAAACCAATTCAAGATATGAGGCACGCAGTTCCGCTAGGGCATTTCTCGTAGTCCTGAGGGTCCCAGCGAAACCTGTCTTCCTTTCAGCCCAAAAATTCTTTCCCAAAAACACTAATTGAAACTGGGTAGCACTGGATACTACTGTGTACTCTAGTGGAGGAGCAGCCATATCCACGTAAAGAATCACGTCAGTCAACGGAAGCTAAGGAGTTAGATTCTATCGTGGAGTAATCATATAAAGGCTACTTAATACTCATTGTTGAAGCACGATTGTAAAGGAACTCAAGATTATCACTACCGCAAGAGATCCATCGGCGATGGGAATGTTTGCAGAAGCCTGCGATCCAATGGCGGTGCAAACGCTGTTTTCACTGTCTCTGCGGCGGTTACGAGAAGCGGGACGAATGGCGGCGGGAGGTCTGCCTGTCGCGGTCGCAGTAGTGGTTTCTGTGATGCCACCGGGTTCCATCGGGTCGGGCCATACAGCAGACGCAGGTGCCGGGTTTATTGTAGTGACCACATCACTGGTCAACGTTGAAGAGGTCACTGAAGGAATCTCGCTATCGGCCTCGACTTCGGTGTACACCGCAACGGAGGTGGCCACATCGTCCACGTAGGCTGTGTAGCGGAGGTTGGCTACGTCATCGGCCGTTACAAACAGACCCTGCCGGGAATATTAAAACAGACTTACAGATCGGTATTGGTAGATTCGGTCTGCTGCGGTCATGAGTAGTGCCACTCGCGGTAGAAATAGTGTTGTGATTATAGGTAAACTTCAAAATGAGACGACGACGCAGAGGCAGTGACACTAATAGTTAAAACGGTAGTTATCATCGTTGCAATAACGGTGCAATAGCATATTGGTAGTACTAAGAGTAGTGGCACTTCTGGTAGTCGTAGTAATAGTAGCAGTAGTAATAGTAATCGTAGTAAAGGTAGTAACAGTAGTAGGTTCTTTTTATTGTAGAAAGCGAGGTACGCGTGGTGAGTGGCGTCCCACAGGCTCAGTCTCAGGTCCCACGTTATTCCTTGTTTTCATAAATGGCTGCGTCAAGGACCTAGACTGTAATGCCATCCTGTTTGCTGACGACATTAAACTGCACCACTGCATCAAGTTGACAGTCAGAAGGACTTGGGTGTGTGGATTATATCCTCATTCAAACCAACGCTGAACTGCGCGAAGGCGGTTAAGTCGGCCATGGCTACACTTCACCTCATTAGGCGAGCCTTTATGGAATTTAACACCGACTGCCTTCCCAAAATATTTGGCACCCACGTGCGGCCTCCTCTAGAATACGCCATACAGCCGTGGAGGCCTAGGACTGTCAGGGATTATACAGTCTTGGAGGAAGTCCAGAGACGGGTGACAAAAATGGCAAAAGGTCTGAAAGCACTGCCCTACGAAACCAGACTGTCAACTCTCAACCGGTTTCCCCTTTTATACAGGCAACCACGCGGTGACCTTATACTAACATTCCTCATTATAAACGGCCTAGACTGTTGCTTGGATCCCATTTATTACTTCACTCAAGCAAACATACCCAATTTGCGCGGCTATCCCCTAAAACTACGCGCAGGTAAAGCAAAGAACAGTAGACGAAAAGTTCTTTCTCAGTAGCAGGGTGGCTGCAGCGCGGAAAACCCTGCCTACTGATATTGTACTCTTCTGTTGTGTGGGCTCATTTAAGTGTAGACTCGAGCGTATCAAGCATCCCAGTTACCAGTCGCACATTAACTCACAACTCGTCATCCGTATGCATGGTCTATACTACTTTCAATGAGTAAGTAAACGTTAATGATTACGCTTTTTGACTAACTGGCGGCTGCCTGCCTTCCACATGCAATTATGTACAGAATCTATTTGGTAGACGGGCTATCACCGATCGAACTTACGGAACTCACTAGTTCCGTTATCCCTTACGGGCTCTTTTGCATGTCAGTGATAATGTAGAAGATTCCATGGTAGAGAAAGGCCCCAGTAAGGTTTTGAAGGTTCCTCTGACGCCTGCAGAGGTTAGAAACGGTTGGTCGGTAGAAATGAGTTCTGATCTCTTTCGACTTCCACATCCGTATTATGACTGACACGACAGTCACCTTTCAAGGTTTAACGCCAATCTGTCATGCCAGCGGACCCCGAGAGACTACTGAACATTATCTTTAGTCGGTTTAAGGACATCTGAATAAAGCTCTCAGATGTTTTTTCTCGCATCTTGTGAGCAAGTTCAAAGCCAGGTACGTAACCCAGCCATTGGGCGGAGGATCGTCTGATAATCGACTGAGTTGGTCGGCCCAAAAAAGTCGAATCTAATTCAAGATCAGAAATCAAAGTTTAAATGTCCGGATTCTGCTCCTCGCGGAGGACACCACAGACGACACCAGCGAGCAGATTTAATTCTTCTCGCCTGCCCGCGGCAGACCATCTTCAACTAGACCGGGAAGAGGGATTATCGCGGAAATACGGGTTACCCGTTAGTCTATCTTCTGGCTACCCGGCGTGTCCACAGGTGGCGGATAGTAGG
>CACRXP010000464.1:198639-226479 GCA_902702965.1 Spirometra erinaceieuropaei | reverse complement strand
GCACATTTACTCTAGTCTGACGACGACACGGGGAACCGACGTCGAAAATTTACTCAATAAAGTTTTCTCCCTTTCCCAAAGAACGTTTTGATTTCAATTTATATTTCTTGGGATGCCTGCGTTCCAATTCATATATATATACATATATATGTTGGAAAGTAGGCATCCCAAGAAATATAAGTCGAATTCGAATGTGTGCTTTGGGAAAGGAAGTTTATTGTGCAAATTTTTGACGCCGGTTCCCCGAGTCGCCGTCAGGCACAGACGGAAAGCAAATGCGCCAACACAGCTAACATCTTAAGTGCACGCGGAAATCATTCTACCTTACGAGAGCAATCAGCCAATTTCTCACAAACGGGGTGCTGTCAAAAGTCTGCTTAATCGAGCAAAAACACATTGCTCTGATGAAGAAGGTTATCAAGACGAACTAAAATTCTTGTGGGAATTGTTTTCGCGGAATGGGTACCCTAGAGATTTTGTGCGCCGATGCATGAGGCAGAAAGAGTCGGAGAGAAAGGAGCCAGGTAGCCCAAATCAGACGGCCGAACCGAAAACTTGGCGAACACTTCCTTACATTAAAAATGTGTCCGAACTCGTTGAAAGACACTTAAGGAAGCACCAAATTCAGGTGGCGCACCGACCGACGACTACTCTGCGCACTCAGCTCGTGCACCCTAAAGATAAGGTTAACTATTTGGACAAAAAAGAAGTCGTTTACAAGATCCCTTGTGAAGCGTGTGATGCCGTCTATTGTGGCCAGACTGGAAAACGCGCCTCTACACGCATCCACGAACACCAGTTGGCAGTGAAGAGGCGAGACCATCTATCTCAAGTGGCCATGCACACCCTGGACACCGGACACACTTTCGCTTGGGAAAAAATTCGCATTGTCGCTGTGTGCCCCTCAAAGAAAGGCCGAGAGTTCCTTGAGGCCATGCACTCAGACGAATCATGCATCAACAGGCACATCGAGTTGGATGCCGCGTACAGAAATCTCAAGGAGAGATGGAAGAGGCGGAGACCAATCAGAACGGACTGACAAACACGACGGCCGCTTACTGGCGTGAGCGTCAGGCGATTAGAGATTTTTTTAGTGCACTTAAAATGTTAGCTGTGTTGGCGCATTTGCTTTCCGTCTGTGCCTGACGACGACTCGGGGAACCGGCGTCGAAAATTTGCACAATAAACTTCCTTTCCCAAAGCACACATTCGAATTCGACATATATATATATATATATATATATGGAAGAAGGAGATAAGGCGTTCCTCCCAAGAAATATAAGTTGAAGGCAGAGGCGTTCTTTGGGAAAAGGCACTTTATTGCGTGAATTTTCGACGCTGGTTCCGCAGGTCGTCGTCAGACGCAGACTGAGAGTAAATGTGCCGGCATCTGGGGAACAAGCGTCGAAAATTCACGCAATAAAGTGCCTTTTCCCAAAGAACGCCTCTGCCTTCAACTTATATTTCTTGAGATGCTTACCTTCCAATATATATATATATATATATGAGAAGAAGAAGCGATCTCGGGAACCATGATTGTATTGTCCTGACGTTTTAAAAGTAGACAAGCTTTCATCGTCGGAGGTGAGTATCGCACGCGTCACACAGTATTTAAAAGGGGGGATGACTGAAAGTCATGTTAACACGGTTTTAATTAAACGCGGGGAGTGGTTAATCGGCTTTGACGCTAATTGCCCTCATACGCACAGGGGTCGTCTCTTTAATCGGGGCAGAGCGGGAGGGAGGGTTACTGCTGCCAATCTGCCTGGTTCTCGTCGGAGGCGGCGGCATTTGAACGTTGGTGGCCATTGCCCGCATTCACGTTGAACATAGTTGCCGTCCTGGGTTGCTAGTCTTGATTGCATCCCTGTGACCGCGTTTCTCCCCGTCTTCCCGTGTTTGGAATTACGTCTGGCCTAAGTTTGCGCTTGCTTTTTCGTCCGTTGAGCTGCGTCCGAATCTACCCGCATTCTCTGTCGTCCCTCCTTGCTGCTATTATGACTTGGCCGATTTCGGGCTGGTAATTGGTCGCCTGCTCGTGAGTTTGTTTGCTTCGTGAATCCAATAGATCGGTGTGCGACCATTCCTGTTTGCAACCAGCTTGCAACCAACCGTAACGGTAAGCTGTCGCTGATCTATGGCAATATACAACAGCAGAACCACAGTTTCGTCTTCGATAATGCGACAGTGATTGGCCAAGCCAACCATAATGTGGCAAGTTTAGTTAGAGTTCCAGCGTCTCTAACTAACGACTTGCGAGTTCGAGTCTCAGGTGTTCCATACTTCGGGGTTGGGTATGGGTAGCTGATGACGGCTAATAAGCCAGAAATGGCCACCCCAGTCTCCGTTGTCTCTGTCGGTAATAAGATTCTGCCCATATCATGCGCAGCTATGCGGCTGCAGGTTGGGCTCGATAGAGAGCCCGTAAGGCACAACGGAACGAGAGAGTTCCGTAAGAGCGATCAGTGAGAGCCTCTCAACCATTATATACATATAGGCTGAATAGTGCGCGTCGTTGTCCGGCTGCTAATTGCGCCTGAGAGTGAGAGGACCTCAAGGCCTAACGGAGGAGTGAGTTCCTTAACACGACCGGCGAGCCTCCCCCTACTAGTACATATGTGTGTATACATTTGAAATAGGTAAGATTGTTTGATAACAAAACAACACTCATTGTGTAAATCTTCGAGACCGGTTACCCATCTCGTCGTCATACTTATGATTCATGTGCAAAAACAGTTAAATATTTAGCCATGTCGAACAAGTAAGTCTGTCGTTGGTCCAAAGCATTAGTTAATGGTAATCGCGCAGAGAGAATTCCGGATTACACTGAAAAAAGCCCAGCGCAGGGAGAATCGTGAGCTCGTTTAATAGAAGAAACGGCTACGAACTACTCTTTTTTCATTGGTGTATTGCCCTCGTTTGTGGGTAGTGACGGCGATCTTCCGGGAGAGGGGGCGTCAAGAATAAATGCCGCAGGATTTCAAGGACGTCACAGTCGTCCAACTCCATACGCGGAAATGTAACCGCCACCTCTGCGACAACCATCGAGGCATCTCCTTGCTAAACATCGTCGGGAAGATCTTCGTTCGCATTCTCCTCAAGCGCCTGAACCACCATCTGGAACAAGGTCTCCTGTAGGAAAGCCAGTGAGGCTTCCGCAGTCATCGTGGAACCACCGACATTGTCTTCGCTAAACGTCAACTGCAGGATAAGTGCCAGGAGATGCGGGACCACCACTATTCTACCTTCTTGGATCTGACGAAAGCTTTCGACACGGCGAATCGTGACGGACTGTGGAAAATCATGCAGAAGTTCGACTGTCCCGAGCGATTTACTCAGATGGTGCGTCAACTCCACGATAGCGTGCTAGAGTGGGTTACGAGCAATAAGGCTGTCTCAGGGGCGTTTGCAGTGGCCAACGCAGTGAAGCAGGACTGCGTCTTCGCGGCTACTGTCTTCAGTCTCATGCTTTCTGTTATGCTGATGGACGCCTACCGTGACGAATGACCTGGGCTCCGCATCGCCTACACGATGGAAGGCCACCTCCTCAATCAGCGGGGGATGCACTTCCAGCTACGTATATCCACAACCTCCGTCCATGAACTTCACTTCGACGCCGCCAGCCACAACTTCGGTCTGCTCATCAACACGGAGAATACGGTGCTGATGCATCAACCACCACCCGACGCTATCTACATCGCGCCCCAAATCAACGTCAACGGCGTCCAGCTGCAAGTGGAGGACAATTTCACCTGCCTGGGCAGCACCCTCTCCCGCAGCACCAAAATCAATGATGAAGAGGCCCGCCGGATCCCCAAAGCCAGCCGAGCCTCCGGTCGTCTTCAAAGTACAGTTTTGAATCGTCACGGTCACCACCTCAAGACCAAACTGAAAATTCGCAAGGCGGTCATTCCGCCAACGAAGTTGTATGCGGCGCAGACCTGGGCGGTGTACTAGAAGCAGTCGTGGAGGCTCAATCATTCCCACCTTAGCTGTATTCGTCGAATAGTGAAGCCTAGATGGCAGTACCGGATCCCGGACAAGGATGTACTGGAGAGGATGGGAATCCGCAGCATCTACGCCATGCTGACACAACTACAGCTGCGTTGGAGCGGCCACATCATGTGGATGGACGACGAGCGGATACCCAAACGACTCTTCTACGGAGATGTCGCCACGGGTTCCCGCCGACAAGGAGGCCGTCCGTCGATACAAGGACACATTGACGACTCCTCTTAGGCGTCCGCATATCAATCCGGCCAACTGGGAAGACCTCGCCCGATACCTACCGATGTGAACTCGATCCATAACTGTCCTCATTGCAACCGCACATTCACTCACACATCGGCCTGGTCGTTCACTCGCGAATCTATCGCACGGCGACTGTCGAACCAGTGCCTGGAGCACCAAACTACACTCGCCGCATCCGCCTCCACTGTCTACACCACCCCGCTCATCCACTCATCCCATGGGCCTCTTCGGTCACATGCTTATCCACGAGAGCGGAATTGAACGCAGCCCCGTCACACATAGCACCTCTTGCACCCCCACCATGCCTAGTTCAACTCACAGCCCGCCGCCCAGCACATCCACCACAATTAGCGCATCTTACACATCCACCAGGACTAGGCCAACACACACCCCATCGCCCAGCACGTCCACCATCAACAGCTCCACAACTGCCGCCATCTCCGAAACCGGCACTGACACCGCCGAATTTTCCTGTCCATACCGTCTCCGTACATTCACCTCACACATCGACGTGGTCGGTGACTTGCGAATCCACTGCACAGAGACCGGCGAACCAGTGCCTGGAGATCCCACATACACTCGCCGCAATTTCCTCAACTGCCCTCAATGCACTCGCACATTCACCCACCACATGGGCTAATTAGGCCACAGGCGCATTCACGAAAACCTGCGGTGGACAACTGCCGCCTAAACACATCATCACATCTTCCCCCGCCTACATCACACAACATCATCATCCACCACAGGCATCCAATTGCCACCTCCCGCGCAAGTGCGAAGTGTGCATCTGGGATCCGACTCCATGATGCTTCTCTGCTGCATGTATGACTCGAGTCTGAGGCTATCACGGCGCGTCAAGTGCTGGCGCTTGGAAGGCTGCTGACTGACGCCCCAACTCAGCCCACACAGTCTGCTCAGTTGTATGTGTGTGTATGTGTGGAGTGGCGGACTAGTAGGCTAAGAGCCAGGCCGAAGCGGCTCCCTCTTAACGTGACATCTGGCACTCTCACGCATGTGAGATGTACGCCGCCCAACCTCTGTCGTGTGAAATCCTGATGATTATGTTTTGGGGGGCAGGTCGTGCATGTGGCGCGCGCAGACAAGGTCACCACACTATGTCAGCCACCGCGCCTATTCCCCGCACCTGTCTACTGACTGACTCGGAAATGACTGAAACCTGCAAATGGGAAGGGAGAGTGAGGACAACGACTCAGCGCATTTTCCTCACAGTAAACAATCTACCGCGCTTGAGGCTATCACGGTGCGCTACAAGTCGTGGCTTAGGAGTTTTCTAACTGACGGGATAATTTGAACCTCGCAGTCGGGTTAGTGTTGTGTGTTTGTGTGGAGTGGCCGGCTGGTGGTCTGTGAGTCAGCCTGCAATGGCTCCTTCTTAATGTGGCCTTTATGGCATTCCCATTCCGTGGGTTCCGAGCCAGGTGTGACAGCACGCCTAGGTGCAACCCCGGCCGTGCCAGCCACCCCCTTTGTTGTTGGCCAAAAGCCTGGTCAAGTGTTGTGTGGACCATGGGGTGTGGAGTGGAACGCCAAGGTGCAGGCTCGGCCGTGCCATCCAGCTGCGCTCTCTCCCGTCTCCGGTCTTCCTGACTCTGTCTTGACGCTGGGTCCAAGTGGGGGAGGAGGGGACAGTGCGGTAGCTGCTGCACGAGTCTACATTCACTATAAACTAATTTACGCATAATTTACCGTGTCTTCTCCATCTTGCTGTGGAGCACACGGTGGACATCGTCGGCAACGACGGTCGGACTGTCGGGTAGTGATAAGCATTTCAAAAAGTTTAGCATGGGTTAAAATGAAAATCTTCGGCTATCAGACGAACTGAGATCAGGTGTCCTTGCCATATTTTCAGTAGAATGGCTTCTAAAAGAAACATGAACAAATGAGACGTTATAACCATATTTTTGTTTGTGACACCCTCAAAAGCTGTCCCCTACAACAGGGCGGATCGGAGTGAAATCCGACTCCTGAACACGTAAGAGGTGACCAATTGGCTGCTCACACCGCTGACACGAGTCAACACTCCGACTGCAGGGTCAGGTACTGGCAACTACTAGCGCCAAAGAAGGCGGAGAAACCGCGACCTCAACCAACAACTCTCTTAAACGACGTATCGGTCCGCTCCTCGCGTACCACGCTTTGCGACCTTACTTCCAAATAGCACAAGTCCGTTTTTCGTTCAGGACCATACGCGACTGACTTGTGGTGCGTCAACAAATACAGGTAAGTTGTTGCGGGTTTTGGACGTCTCTGAGGCTGGGTTCCTTCATAGGTGAACAAGTACACGCACATAAAAATATGGTTCTGACATTTGATATTGTCAGGCTCAGTACCTATGATCTGAGTTAAACTTGTAGCTCAATGCAGGTGATGGAGAGCGGGCTCCCACGGACTGAATGAAGTTAATCTCTCTTTTCCGCAGTGGGATTCAGAGATCGAAAGCCAAGCCAGAAGGATTAGGCGTCTGTCGCGGTCACCAGAACAAACCTGCTGAATCAGAGATCCTTATGTTAGAAATACCGAAACTTTCCGTTCAAAAAACTGCGACATTTGGCGGTTGGAAAAGCATGTGCGTCCGTACAAGCTCTTCTAAGTAACTCCTTGAGCATAATAACACGATAATCACCGCGGCATAACACTGTTTAGTTAGAGATTCAACAAATATTCGGGAAAGTACAACAAATTACACGATGTACTGCCTTAAATATAGCTCTTCACACATGCTTTTCGCCGACAACAGAAATTTTGCGTTAATTCCCACTACCGTTATTAAGCATTTCGCCTACCGGGGAGAAACTCCGGAATCTCAAATTATCAGGCTTAGCAGGGTTTAACATGTTTATTTTTTAGACCCCTGAAGTTTGATTTTCAAAATCATTCACTTCTCTTGATAAATGTACTCAAATGTATTTAGAAGGAGAGGACATTTAGAGCCGAGTGACGTCAGTGAAAGACATAAACAGCACTTATTTCTAGTCCTCAAGAAAATGAGGCAAGGAAAGAGCGGGAGCGTGGGAACTAAAAATAAAGGCGCCAGAGGGCATCTGTCTGTGCGTTCATGCTCGCTTAATGCAAAGTAGACAAAACGTTGCTTGCCATTTCGAAAATAAAGAGGTCTAAGTCTGTCAGGACGTCTGTTCTAATACTTTATACGGGAGCTTTCTCAGTAATTGGCGACCGACCTTCAAATCTGTTTTCCATAGCCGTAAGCCATTTGATTTCCGATATTTTAATACAGAAACTAACCTATGCTTCGAAGTATGGTAAACACCTCAGTCGCGGTAGGTTACGCAATGGAGTCTTTAAAAATGGACAGATACCCATCCATAATCAGAATCCAAACATATCAAAAGATTATTTCCAGTAAGCTAACGCTGGTAGACCTCCAACCAGAACTAATGTCAGGTGTGGGAAACCAAGACTCAGAAATCAGTTCCAAAAAAGCACCTCAATTGCCTCGAGGCAAAAAATATCAACCTAAGATGAAATCATAATGAATAACGTGCACGCTTTGTTAGCGCGCTACTAGAACTAACCGAATCTGCACACGCAAGTTTACGATTAATTTCTATAAGCGATTTGCTGTATCGTGTAGTTGTAATGCAGATCATTTCAGATGCTAAAAGAGCCCTGAATGGCATAGGTTTTGGAAAAATACAACCACAAGGACTTCGCAAATAGACGGGAAATCGATAGGGCTAAAAATCCGAGAGTGAACGCCTAAAATCTCTTATCATTGTCGGCCGATTCCTTGCAGTGCCTGGAGATCAGAATTTGAGTGCTGAGGCAGTCCCTGCAATGCTTCGCCCCTATCCCACTGGCTTTGGCTTGTGACAAAGGCCACCGCTAAAACCTGGAATTAACTTCGCTCCTACACCTACAGGCTTCTTGCGTAGTACCTGCGTCAACAACCCGCTGTGTGCGCAGTTTACATCGTGTGTGCGACCTGCTTGCTGGAAATTTCGCTATTTTGCCCTTTTTAAGTAAGGCCTTACAACAGTTTTCAAAAATCCCCATGAGCCTTAAAAGGAGAGTATTGCCTAGAGGTTTTGCCAAAAGAAAGAACAAAGAGTGATTGCGAATCATTGTGCTCTGGGTATGAATCATGCTCGTTATTGAAAGTAGAAACCACAATAAATGCTGCAATCAAACCACCTGTCGAACGAAAAATCGAAATGGCAGTTTTATATATTAGGGAGGCAGACAGCACACCTCGTGTGTGTTGCTCCGTGCAAAGGATCTGCTTAGGATCTCGCACGTGACATTAGAATCACGTGTCAACCACCACCGAGTGGAGGGCGGAAGTGCAATCACCGCTCCAGTACACTGATTACAACAACCTCGGCGGTCTCATTGGCCGCTTGTTGTGTTTGAGGAGCGCTTGGAAGTGTAGTTCCCACACTGTTTAAAATTTCAAGAGCGCTATATCCACCCTGTTAATTTTCCGTTGGCCTGACTTGGTGGGGTCAAGGTAGAACGCACACGCTAAGTGAAGGGAATAAAGGGGAAGTCTGCACGAGAAAACACGAAACAAAATTGACCTGGCATTTCAAAAGTGGTCGTGAGTTCGAGCGATGATGACCAGATGAATTCGCGTTATTTGACTGTATGGTGCATGAAGTAGGCAACACAATTACTGAGTGTGTCTCATGTTAGAAAGTGACTTTGAAGACTTTCCGGCACTTTCACATTTATTTCCGGGAGAGGAGCTTATCCATCGGATGACAAGTACAGAGCGGGGACGTGTGAT
Source organism: Spirometra erinaceieuropaei (assembly GCA_902702965.1). Classification (NCBI taxonomy): domain Eukaryota; kingdom Metazoa; phylum Platyhelminthes; class Cestoda; order Diphyllobothriidea; family Diphyllobothriidae; genus Spirometra; species Spirometra erinaceieuropaei. The sequence goes on along the minus strand of CACRXP010000464.1, from coordinate 217,460 downwards.
AGTGGATTTGTCTGAGTTTGGCACTTGAGCTTGGTTTGGTGTGGATCGTTCGTATAATAGGAAGGGACGCGAACGCCGTGAAGCAAAATATGTGTTCATCTACTTCAAAGGCATTGAAAAAAGCGGCTGAGGAGAAACTCAAGGACTTCTCCCGGTCGTACAACCTGCCTGTAATAGCCACTGCCAACACCGCTGAAGGTAAACAGCGTGGAAGGAAGATTGGATGCCAGATTCGATTGCACACAGTGATCAATTTGAAAGACCCCTTCGGTGTGCAAGCGGTTCAGTACATTAAAGGCGAAGCTCGCCGAACTGGCATGACCACGGAACAAAATGCCGGGATTCCTCCTTATTTTTGGGTGGAATGTTGGATTTTTCGCAGGCAGTCACAAGGTAACAGACTATAACTACTCGAGAAGTGAACCGACAGAAAAGGGACAGCCTAAATTTGCACTTCCGGTCTACCTGCCATCCACAGCCAGTTCGACCCCAACGCCAGGGGGTAGACTTTAAAATCTAAATCCACAAACAAAAACAGCTTTCAGGTTCAGTACTCCACTATGGAGATACTGATCGACTCTCTGTCATCTGCTGTTGGAAATACTCACAGGTAAGCGGCAAAGGAGGTAACCAACCTGATCTGGTTGCAGGGCGGAGCGTGCCCTGAATTGAACTTTGCATGCGAGGTTCTGATGACAACAGAGGGTTGAGGCGGTCACTTCCATTTATCTATAAGAGTCTATTGATTAAAACGCTTGGTATCAGGGTCGTTTACGCATCGTCCTTCAAGAGCTGCCTGGGGTGTCTACAATCACCTTTGAAGGAATTCCTAACTGTTTTGATAGTTCAAGTGTTTCCTCCAAAAGCAAGTGAGGGAGTGGATGACGATCTAGGCAGTCGACAGCGACTAATTATTTTGAGGCTCCGGTCTTTCGCCGGCCGGCACAAGCCGAAAAGGCACGTGGATCAAACTGACTAAAACGCTTTTATACAGGTCAAAGTCGACTGCCTTGGAGACAATGCGGAACTGATAACTCTTCGCAACTTAACATAGGATGAAAATAGCGATGCCCCTCGCTTATAACCCGAATGCTGTATCGACCGATTTGCCTCACCACAGTGTATTGGTTCTCGGATTAAGAAATATCCTACAAACGCCGCTCGGGATTTTACAATCGGCGTAGCACAGAAGAATCCACTGAACGGTGAGATACTCGATTTGAACAAAAACCAAAGTCGAGAAAGTCTCACAATCCCGAAAAAGGACGATAGTTCTGACAGCGGACATCTTAATGTGAAAGTGGCTGGTAGGTCATCCAACGTTAACACTGGGTTTTCTTCCTGGCTAGTTGGTGATTGATAATCCTGTCTTCCGACAGACTATGCTTAAAAGATAGCGGCATTAATTCTATAGTCAGCGTACGCATGCTTACTCGGGCATTCATGCGTTAAAGGATCCCCGGACGATGATCCACGTGGAAAGTACAGCCAGGAAAGAAACAGGATGTGTGAGATGGTCACGGGAAATCAAAAATTCCGTGAACGCAAGCGATTGCCGGACGTATATTTTGCTCCAGTTCCTAGTATTCTCTAACAGAAAAACTGCCCCCCCCCTGTAGGTATACTTTGTAAGGGAATCTAAAAGTTTCTCTCAGGGCGAGGCAATCGTTAACTTACTTATGGCGGAAGTGCCAAACGCATACTATTTTCCCTACGCATTTCTGCACACTGTATGTAAGGCGTCAAGACTAAATGACTTCCACACCGCCGCCTGGAATGCACAAACCCAATATCTTGACAAAATGGCCCATGAGCGGAGATGCTGTATTCCTCCTGAAGTTCAGCCAAATAAGTAGGAAGTGGGGAGACGAAAGCAAACGACAGTGCATATTTTCGCGTGTGGAGTCCATTCTGGACTATGAGCAGGCGAGTCTCAGCCGACTATGTGCATTCTGTAAAACCTATCAGAACACCTGTTCTCACCAACCCTAAAGTGATAAGAAAGAGAAAAAATCAATAAACTCTTATGTATGGATCGGCGGGCACTTTCGCAAAGAAAGAAATATCAACGAACTTATCCTCGTGATGGTTTCGTGCTACACGGTCAAACGATCGCCAAGGCCTCACAAAGGCGCGGAGTAGTTTGTACAACTAGCTACGAAGGAAAGCGGACCCATCCACCGGAATCCCGCCCTTTACCATAGGAGTGTAAAAATGTGTTAACTGGGTCACCATAAGGGCATTTTATTGGCAGGATCCGCCTTACGAAAATCGCCAGACAATGAAAATTTACCATAGGACCAATGCTACAAAAAAGAAACTCGCAATCGGCCCTGTTCTCCAGGCATTCAGATAAGGTTTCATGGGCACGTGCTTGTATTGGACTGTGTGTATAGACAACGTTGAAAAAAGGGGTCATTTCGACTCGTTTGCCGTTGCTTATGCCTGTTTAGGCAAGAAGGGTTTGTTCTGAGGTCAAATTAATTGGTGTCAGATGAGGGAAGTAGAATAATACCAGATCCCTCACTGGGTTTTTTAATAAGTTACATTTTGCGCGGCATAGCATAGAACGTCTATTAAGAAACAGTGGCACGTTAAACGCACAGTGAGACGCCCGGCCGAGTATCGCTGAAGAGGAATACGGAGTTGCTGAACGGTTTCTTTGTTAGACACCAATTGCCCCGTCGGTTTCTGGCGTCCATGGCTGGAGAACCAGCAAAATGCTATTTCAGAAGATGCGTCTGCAGACTCTGTGACTTTGGCGATCAAGCCGCCCATGAAGACGACATGCTGCGCAGTCACATATGAACAAAACTAACGAGATATCCTTGCACGGAAACTAAGTGTGAACTATCAGCTGAAGGTCAGTTGTCCAGATACATAAGTCCCGGTCACTTTAATTCCGAATTCGGTTGGCTGTGGGCCGGATAATTAGTGCAAGTAAATCGGACTTCTGTGCAACTCGGGGTTATATAGTTTTTGGTCAACTCCAGAAACTCCAGAACTCCAGAACGAAAGATTACAGGCTGCCTAGGCTTTTCTAAATTAGTAAATAAGCTTTTGAAAAACGATCGATCCCTGGATCGCCGACATGTTTTGGACGCGCTTTCGGACCTGTCCAGAAGTACCTCGTTTTGGACAATGAAGGACAAGACTAAAGGGTTCTTGTAATGCTTGACAGCGTGTACCCTTGGCTCGGAATGGGATCGCACACTCAGAAAGTGGGGGCCCAAAAGATGATAGGCTGAAGGCAGACTGATGTGCGGCTTTATGGACTTGCTCTCAGACGTCCGAGCTTAAAGCGGTTGGGAATCTGCATTGCTGCCAAACCGCGCCATTACTATATTTGCGTTCTCAAGGTAGAATACATGGCGTGTTTTTGTATACAGGGCCATTTTTTAAAGCTCTGAATCCCACCCCAGAAACCAGATATCGTCAAACAACTGGGCCAAGTATCAGTGGAGAAACATACACCCGGGACGCACACCCAAAGGTTTAAAATCTATGGGAAAAAAGGAGTCGGAAATAATTTTCCCAATTATTTGCTTTCGTGCTTATTTCCCTACAGGCCGGGCAACGAATGTTGTTGGAAACGAGCAACACAACAGCACTGGCAGAGTGGAAATTTCCGAGACCCAGTTAGTCCTGAAAAGGACTGATGTGTGAGTTGCTTCAACAGCTGACGCCCAGTGCATTCGTTATGAAGGAAGGTTTGGCAGCTCTTCCCTGCGGCAGCGTTTCCCTCGGCATTCAGTCTCGGATACTAGTCTCCTCTCCCACCCTTACGCGGAAGAGTTTGCTGGCAGCCGCATGGGCGCACTAACCCATTTTCACTCTTCACTGTGCGTCGAAAAGAGCCCTTGCAGGCGCCGAATGGACAAAAGCCCGGTGACTACTTTTACCTGATGTCTGAAGTCGAGAACAGTAACCCCACGATCTGTGGTCATATGCAAACCTCCGTAAAATCGGAGAGGGAAACGGAATTCGTCGAGGAAAATGTCATAAAGCTAAGCGCTAGCACATACAGATGACAGCGGGGGAACGGAAAGCCCGAAATTTTGTAGTGCAATTTATATGCACTGACACCTAATTTTGTACCAACATTCTGTTGGCAAACAACCTTCGGATTCGGCATCAAATGCACAAAAAGCCCACCTCAGTTAATAGGTGTCTGGAGTGCCCAAATTTACAGGATGCAGTAAAGATTGGTCTTCTGGATGAAGTCATCAATAGGGACGGCCCTTCTGAATTTAAGGGTATAAGTGAATATGCTAACTGGTTGACGTTTTGATTTAAAGTCATGCAACGGTGGGTAGGAAGGGTGCTCATCTTTTCAAGTTGAAGAGACCGTTGAGAATAAAAGTTTATTCCCAGGGCTCCCAGAACAATGTTATAGTCATCTTCTGAAGTATGAAAAAAAAACAGGCAAGACAAACAACTTAAGTTGTGGACCAGTCATCCAGTTTGTTCTTATGTCATTGTGGATAACTATACCGTTTCAAATATCAATATAATAACCAACGTTCCTGTGTCTGGGATTTGATTTCAAATTTGGCTGCGTAGCGGATGGTATTCGACGTGAGTTCAACGCAGCTGTTTAGCGATGCTGAACTCGATTCCCACTCCTTAATAATGTCGCCTGCTATCTTACTGGCGGCTTGCCTGACTATCGAAGTAGCAGAAAAAATTGCAGGTGTGATACTGCTCCAGACACTAGGAGTATAACCGATAATAAATCTGTCCCTCGAAATGCCCTCTAATTTTCTCATTCGGCCACGGGAATATGGACTCCCGCAGTACGGGTGGCCTAGCCTCAAATTCTGGGGGGAGTTAAAGTTAGGGTTAGTGTTAGGGAAGGGTTATGAGGGTTAATGTCGGTGTTGGAATTAGAACAAGTATTAGGGTTAAAGTTAGGACAGGGGAATAGGAACCCCTTGGGATTTAACGTGAAAACACCCATAGTACTGGGGAGCCCATATTCTCGTGTTCGACCTGTCAACCTAGTCTAGTCTCCAGTTTTCACCTGCATACCTGCAGGGGCGGGCGGCTCAAGCCATGTGGTAGATAAAACCCGACTGATCTGCGATCTCTGTTGGATCCTTTAAGAGAATTACCCGACTGCGCATTTTAACCCCTAGTGGGTGTCCAAAGCGGGAATTTGGACCTCGAAGGAGCCTCTAATGTGAGGCGATGCGCACCGCATTCGGTGTCGTCTCACCACTGCCGTCCATTGCTTACTCCCGGTGAGATTGCAGACATCTGGCGATAAAAGTAGAAGGGTAGTCGCTTTTTTAATTTCTCATGCAGATAGTGGATCTCGTTAACTTTTGCCTCCAGAGCGCTGATGGAGGTACGCGTGCGGTTGTTGTTGTTGGACAGTCCTCTGGTGGTCTTCGGGCGTCAAGACATGGAAGTTTCGACTCCGAAAGTTATCGGGAAGGACAGCGCTAAGTAAATCAAGGAATGTGTGCACAGAAAACTATCCTCGACATGTGGGTGCAAAAATACGGCTGCATATTCCTGAAGGGCTCGACTTTACAGCTCTAGGAGAGCTAGTCCAGACGGTCATAGGCAGAAAGGCCACGGGTACACGAAGGGCCTCATTTTTTGTTGTAACCGCTTGCCAGCGCATAATATGAATAACTTGAGGGCCCTGCATGGAATTAGGCCAAACAGAAGCACTCGAAGCAACGATTAGAAAGACACGCTGTCTGTGTGATTAATTCAGAAACAAGGCTAACCCAGTGACTTTATCGCAATACGAAAGTTTAACAAACTCGCCTCTTAATAATTCATTCATTGAGCACTTTAGAACGATCGTTTCAGCATACTTGCAGTCTAGTGCCTACAGCTTTCCTTATTCGACTTATTGATACTTTACTTCGTAAGCTTCACAATGTCCTTAAACTGTAGCGTTAGAAGGACTAATGAGAGTGCTTTCGGGAACACGTATGCATTTCAACCTGTTTGAAAACTTTACGGAAACGCGAATTGTAGAGCGCACACACACACACACACACCTACCAAGGTCGAGTTTCAACAAGAGATCATTGCTAATGAACTTCTTCTAAGAAAATACAACTTGTCATCTCTAATGAGGAAAGGTGGCCGGCTCTTTTAAAAGCCCAGAGGAAGGAGATATCATGTGCGACCTAACTGGCGGCGTCTTCTACAGTAGATTTATCCTAGTGGGCTGTCGACTTTTGGAAGAAAATTTGGCATGAAACGACGTACGAGTTCATGTGGGGTTATGCTGGCCAGTGTAACGGAGCTAACTCAGAATATGATGATAACGAGGGAAGGCAAAAGAATAAACGGCTTAATGCAAACACGGATATAGACAAATGCCCTCTAACGCCTACAGTATTGTGTTACAAGACAATTTAGCCGTGCTCCACGGCATACTAATGTTCGATAATTGACTATAGGCAGAATGATATTACCGACAAAGACAAGGGATACTGGAATGGCCATTTCTGGCTAGTGTACCTTAGTTGGCTAAGGGAGGCCTCTGGGGAAGCAAGAAGGTTTATAATTAAAGATCAGCATAAAGTATGTAATAAGCGTGGCTTACAGTCATCCATTGACGAAAACCATCCGAATGCAAAAAATTGCTCAGAAAACCGGCCTCTTCATTTGTGAGGATGGAAGAAAGTGGTTCAATAAGTTGGTCTGTCAGACATGACTGGTTGTCAAAAACCCGCCGGACAATAGAGGCCGCATCTGGAAAAAAAGTGCAAGGAGGGTGGCTCTTAATAATAATAATAGTAGTAGTAGTAGTAGTAGTAGTAGTAGTAGTAGTAGTAGTAGTAGTAGTAGTAGTAGTAGTAGTAGTAGTAGTAGTAGTAGTAGTAGTATCAGCGGCAGTAGCAGTCGCAGTAGCAGGAGCAACAGGAAAGTAGATAGAAGGGCTTGGATGGTCCTACGTTCTGCTATGACACACTTCGATATTTATTCTAATTCGCGCAAATCTATGATGCTACAGATGACTTAAGCTCAATGGGCAAGTTGATTTTTAAAACATTTCCCAGGGACGAGTATTCGCAGGGTCTTCGAACTAGCACGAATTCACAATGCAGGCAAAGAATACGTCGAATTGCCCCTAGGACTGGCGAGACAAGGAAGAAGCGATGAGAAGGGTGACATTACAAGTGGAAAAGGCGGAAGTAACTGCCCAAACACAGACGAACATATTCATATTCAAAAACTTATTACAGTGGCATGTGCAGTGAGATGAGAATAAATGAAAACGGGAAGACAAGGCGCCCGATGTCTCTGAGCAGTTAAAACATTTGTACGAGGGGAGTGGACTTAGAAATGGCGTGCAAGGACAGAGATGCTTTAAACACTGACCATTACAACCGTAGGGCAAAATCGGTTCGGTCTACCAAATAAAGACGATGACAGCAGCGATAGTCACGATGACTACCAGTTGCAATTTGAAGGATATTGCTGCCAGATTTACCCTTATCAGTAGGCATGATCACAAAACTTGCGGCTGAACACAATAAACAAACGAGCTATCTGCAAAATATGATGAAAGTATCATACAGTAAGGTGCTCACACAAGTGCCGTGGCTTTTGTACAGCGCTGGTCGGCATTTTTGATCCAGCAGAGGAAGTAATTACGTGGTCGCGACCTAAATGCGGAAGGAATGCACGGGTTACGAGGAGTCAAGTAAGAAGAACAGTCATACCCAACAAAATTTATGTACGCATGTTCGGCGCGGAAGATGCATACTTTAATATATCAGGAACGGTATACTGCCGGTGTGAGGCCGATTTGGTCAGCGTAAGGTAACAAACCAGTAAATGAAAATATAAGACGGGCATGACGGATTCCGATCAACGAAAATGGCTGGCGGCGTGATGAAATATGCGTGCCTGCTTATGTAATTCAGCCACAGGTATCGGACGGAAGCCGCCAGCGTTCCTTTTTAATGGTTACTTGTTATCCCGAATGAAAAGGCCTCTAAAAACTGGGATTTGTTAGTGTATAAAATGACATTGTATTGGAAAAAAGGGCTAAAATGCGTGTTTTCAATCTGGGAGCAGTTAGAAGTGATCCACTTTCTCTGTATCAAATGTTCACGGCAAATTGTGAACGGAGACATAAAGGCAAGTAGCCACTAATGCAGAGATATTACCCACGAGACAGAGGGAGTTTAAATGGCTTGGGGATCAGGGTCCAGTCATTAGCAGCACATTCAATCCTGAAGCCAGATCACAAAGCACCGCTCCCACCTGATTTGGAATATTCCGGACTGGTATCGGCAAAAGGTGGCTCCTACCTGAAAGTTTAATTTAAGTACATAAGCAGTTCACTAGGAGTGCAACAGGCCAGATGCAGACAGCCGTTTTAAGGTTGTTACCGATCATCAGTGCGTCATGGGCTATATGAAGTGAGGTATATAAACATGTCAAGTAAGCGTTTGACCCTCACTGTTGTAGTTATGTTCTCACTCGATCCCATTCTGTACGCCTGCCAACTTGCTCTAAAACTAACTGGCTCAGACCCAAAGTTAAGAACGCCCCGGCATGGGTTGGAGTACGAGCAGCAGATAAGCCTGAAGTGGTAGTTCCGCCTCTCTGGTCTTCGTCGGTAATCTTTCTACGCCAAGGACTACCTCTCTGGTCAGGGCCGAGGTCGACCCAACGGGTACGTATTTAAGATTTTGCGGACGCGAAAACAGAATATGTAGATAAGAAGTGAAGTTGGAAAGAAACCAATGATAAAACAAATCTTTTTCCACAGTTCACGAACAGGAGAATAAGCATGCGCGTAGTGGTGAAAATGGGGGGGGGAGGGGAACAGTGGGATCGCCGTGTAAAATTCCGTGAGCGGCTTGGAAAATTCGATAAAATGAGCAGGTCTCGGATGGCAAACGGGTAGAAAGTGCAGGTAGGCTGGTCAGCAAACAAGCAAGAGTCCATTAAAATACAGGACAGACGAGCCGAACGGCTAGGTAATGGATCTGGGGGAGAAAGCTGCCGACAAGCAGGTCCTGGTTCAAAATTAATGAGTTCTAAACGCATCCCTGTTTGGCACGGAAAAAAACATATTCCACCCTACCTAAACCAGGCTATCGCTTGATGTGGACTTGGTTTCTTACTTTTATGCAATGGTTCGTCGTGGAAAGAACGAAATAAGTCAGTTCGGGAAGCCTGACTCAGCAGGTGATACATTGAAAACTGATGACACAACTATCGTGCGTCATCGTGTTTCGTGCGGATAGATGAATGGCTTACTCCCCTGACTTCATGCAGTGTACCAAAAGTACAATACTGGAGCCTCTTAAGGGGGCCGTAAACTGTGCCCACAAATTAACGACTGGAAGCAGGTAGTTATTGTGAAATTGATCTTAACCTATAGGCGTGAGACTTAACCTCACAGTATCAAAATATTCAGATAATCAAAGTCAAAGTAAGTAGCGAGGTGTGCATGAGCAACTATCAAATCCAAATGCTGATTTATCTTGAAATCTAAAATCACTTTCTGACATTTTCCTTTGTGCTAGGAGGACGCACAGAAAGAGAAGGTAAAAAAGAAGAAAAGTTGGTCTTTGATCATTTATTTAACAAGTCCCTCTTCTGGACGTTCAAAGCTCCCGGTTAGGTATAAACTGGCACGATAAAGAGCTCTTTGTCCTAATTCCAGAAGGCCGTCGCTGCCTTTATTCCACTGGCTGCCTATTGACAGTTTATGCGTTTTAGGTGGCTTTTCCGCTGAAACTGACAGATTTCGATTTCAATATTCAAAGCAGCTTTCGGACAGGGAATATAACTTTTCATTCTGACTGATCTACTCTAAATTAACGCGGTGATTTCTGAGATTAATAAAAGCACTGAAAAGTTTGATCGCAAGAAAATACCGTCTCATTGCCTGTACCATCGACCTACATTTAGCGCCAGCGGTAGAAGAAGGAAGTTGGCAAACAAGCTGGCAGGAGGTTGCCTGAATTATGCCCCGCCTCCGCAGCACACTGTCCCAAATCGTCTAAATTTAGAACCATGAGACCGCTCGCGGGCGGTCAGCATGATGAATGGCAGAAGTTCACACAACAAGAGGACCTAAGGGACACAGTCTGCGCCATGTTGCTCTGACATCACGATATAGCCCCGGTGATTCAAAACGACTGGCCGAAGGTAAACACACTTCCTAAGGTAAACATTGTGAAGTAGTTGGTAGTTGATAAAGAACGTCTTCTGTGATACCCCCAAGGTCCGCACTTTGTCAAAAGTGCTGCCAAGTTAAGAGCTACTGAGGATTCTTAACTAACTTTGCGACCTATCCTCTCAGTTTAATTATCAAAGATGACAAGGTTGATTGCTTTAATGCCTGTCCATGTGCGTTCTGCGCGGACGGAGATAAGTTCTCAACTGGCCAGGTTTACTGATGCGTTAGTGCATACGAAAGAAGACAGTTGTATTTCTGTACAGTTTTTGCTATTCCCCTCGCATTTCTTTCATGTTACTTCCTTTCCATTTCCTCCATATATATCCTCTGCATGTAACCAATGGGGATTTCAAAGGTACACACCTACTTTCCCTGAAATCTACTGATACTGATCCATCGAGTATTAAATACGGCAACCAGACGTTTCTCCATAGAAACAATATCCAGAAGAAGCGTTTATAATGAGGCCCTTGAGGTGGAAGTAAATGAGACGAGAGAAAAACATTAAAAAAGTCAAAGCCGGCAAGCGCACGTCGCCGATTACTCATCGTCAGGCACGTGTAGCAATATACGTTACGGCAGGGTAGGGAAATGTGGCAGACCGGTGAACAAGGTCGGCGGGGAATGAAGGAGAGGGTTGGGGGTGTCTAGACGCGTGCAAACAAGGGGAGGGGTTGTGGTTTGATTGTGTTAGGGGCAGGAAGGGCTTCTTCGCTGTAGCGCGACGTAGCAGGATGGGCTGATGTTGGCCGACATAATCTTATGCTTTCAGAAAGCATTCATTCAAGCTACTCTGGCCCCAACTGGGCTTCACATCATCCTACCCCTATCCTGCCACGTCGCGTTACAGAGACGAAACACAACCCACTGGCGCCCTCTCCCTGTCCCCGCAGCGAACTAGACGATAATTCTTCCTCTCTTGCGGACATGTCTGGACACCTTCAACCCTGTCGTCCATCCTACTCGGCCTTGTTCATTGGTTGTTGTTCATATCTACCTGCCCGACAGTGATGTACAGGTCCGCCAGCGAAAAGTCGAAAGCGCACGCTAGTCGACTAAGCCTCAGTTGTTGTCGAAGGCCTAGGCCTCCAGCAGCCACCTTCCTGTTTTATTGCCTGTCCACGCCACTATCCACGTGCCTGCAAAGTCGAATTCGGAATCCTCCTCCAGGCTGTGGGCAGCGACTTGAACTGCAGGCCACCCCTCCGAATGACCCGTTCGTGTTTGCATATTCGAGATGGGACATTATATGAACTAGCCTGTGTAATGACGTGAGCAGTTGTGGCCTGGAATCCGATGAACTATATTATATTTATTCCATGTCCCTTGGAAATAATTGAACTAGTTAAGTTGATGATACAGTTGTGGCACTCCATCTTTCCTGAACATCTGGTCCATGGGCAGGTAAAGCAGAGGATCCGCGGTTTCGCCGTTTAGAAAGCGATAACTATCGCTCTTTACTAGCATGCATATCAAGTAACGAACCTGCACCATGCATATTTGGCGCCACGCACAAGGCCGAAAGAACAAGCAATGACCGACGAAAGAGATCAACCAGAGGCAGGCAAATCAAACGTCATGCGGTCAGCATAGGACACACTTTTGTAGACGTGCAAGTTTCAGGCGCTGCAATAACCAATAAGTCCGCCTGATATCGAGGGGAATGCCAACATGCACGCGGACTTTACTGCAACTATGCCGACCTCAAGGCGAACGCAGATCACTAGAGCTCGGCGGCAGTTTGTCAAGGAGAAATTGGGGTCAGTTGGCAACAAACAAGCCGACCGAATTTCGAGAACCGGGTTGTGACACGCGGTAGGCGAAGAGCCTGAGCATATTATGGCCGCTAGGAAGAGCCTCCGAACCACTTAAATTATGGGAAGGAGGAAGTTGCCGCAATGTCAGCACAAATAAAGCTCGGTTCATGAACCGATATTTTCTTTGGAGGACAAACGCGATGCATAAATATACGGGCAGAAGGGAATGTCAAAAAAGGAAATGGAGACGGCTTATTAGCCGTCGCCAGCCAGCCTTTTCCAACTCCGAGTTTGGAGGATCTGGTTTTTGAACGCAATTCTACCATAATTAGAATTCCTGATCACAACCAACAGACCAACTGGACCGCAACTCATTGTTAGAATACTGGACATTATAACGCCCAATGACCAAAGAAGCTGGGTTGAAATCGTAGGCCCTTAAGTCCTGAGATTAAATAAAGCCAGCTGAGGCCAGCTAATAAGTACGTAATGGTCATACAATTCTTGTTTTTGTCAGAACTTTCGCAAATATACATATATTCATGAAAACAATAGGTCCTTTAGGAAATGCAACAAACTTATTCTAAACATTTTCTACTATATATTTTTTGGGATGCCCATCTTCCAGTACATACACATATATACATACATAAAATAGCTAATTTGCTATCTGCGTCTAACCAACGATCCTCTGCCCAACAGATGTCTGCGCCAATACAAGTTTGTCACATTCCATCATCCGGCCGGGACTGGCTGCGTTCGTCGCCACCCCTACTTTAGAAATTTGTACGTGGGATTTAAGTCGACACGCCAAATGATACATGCTTCACTTGAATGCATTGCGCAGGAGCCATTACTGGAAGTCTTTTTATGTAAGCACGGTCCTGTAAGGGCATGACCACCTAAGATAGATGGTATCGCCTCCCCACATCTAACTGGTAATCCCCGATACAGGCTGAAGTAGATTTCCCAGCTTAGACACAATAGACTGCATCATAACTAACGCATGGAATTTTGCAGACGGTTTCTTTTCTATCGAAAAGTTAACCCCATTTTGGTGTTAGTAGTAGTAATAATGATAATAATAGTAGTAGCAGTAGTAGTGGTGGTGGTGGTGGTATTGATAATAGTTCATTCGGCGCTTAAAAATCTCATGCAAGCCCATTGTCAAGGAATAAAGAGGCAGCACAACTCATTGCATATTTAGCTCACCAGCTGTCTTTGGTCTATGGCCACATTCGAGGATTTAACCACAATTTCGCCTTTGAGAAAACAAGGGTAATTGATAGAGCCAATGAGAAGATGGCCAGACTGGGGCTCAAAAGTTGGTCCTCGACTGGCACGCTCAATCGAGCTATAGACCTACATTCCGCCTACCAGGAGCTGCGTTCACGGCTCGGGTCAGTCCGGACAGGACCAGTAAGATAAGCGGGCACGCGGGACCGGGAGTCAACGTTCACGGAAAAGAGCGGAGCTGGGGGTCAGAGGTTATTTGGCAAAAGCCAAACACTGTTTCACCGATGCGCCTGCGAAACTGAATCCTACTCACGTGAATAGCAACGACCGATCAGTCCACCGACTGACGTGGGAGAGGCCAACCGGCAAGTTGATTTTACTACAATTAAGCCGACCCCAAAGGGAACAAAGTTCACGCAAGCCTGTCAGCGGTCAGCCCCGGGGAGATCTAAGCACGTGAGCGGCACACAGGCAAGTCACAGTTCTTGCGTCGAGCATGGCTATAAGAAGAGGCAAGCGGCAAGACTGAGCAACCCAAGACCGGCAGGAACAACAAGCACACTGCGGGATTTAAGTGAAGAGGGAGGTGACGTCAAATAACACCATGAACTCGTCTGTCACTGCGCGGAGCGCCAACATTCAATCTGGCTATATGGCCGTTCCGACACCTGAGGCCTCTCACCGCAGGCGCAACCACAACGGTCTGTTCAGCTACTCAGTTTCTGGAGCGGCTCAGGGGAACGCGACTCACTACAGACGAGGTCATGGTGTGCTTTGACGTCACCTCTCTCTTAACTTCAATCTCGCAGGACCTGGCCATCGAAACGATCAGCGAATTGTTCGAGAGGCAATATGACGAGGCGGACGAGTCAGTAAAGCAAAGACATCTAGTCCAGCTCTTAGAATTCTGCCTGAAGACGTACTTTACCTTCGGGAGGACCATGTACGCACAGATTAGAGGGACGCCGATGGGATCGTCTCTCTCCGGCTTCATCGCTGAGGCAGTTCTGCAAAAACTGGAGAGCCTGATTCTCACAACTCACAGGCCAAAGTTTTGGACTCGGTACGTCGACGACACCCTGGTCATCATCAAACGAGAAATGGTCGAGGAATTTCACAGTGTCCTGAATTCCGTTTTCCCCGACATCCAATTCACGATGGAGGCGGAAAGCAACCAGCAGCCTTTTCTGAACGTTTTTGTCCATGAAAACAAAACGGACACATAAAAACGACGGTGTATAGGAAGGTCACCAACACACGCCCAATCCTAAGCTATCACAGTAAACACCCGTTATGTCAAAAACGCAACTGTGTGCGAACTCTCTGCAGTAGAGCAGAAACACACTGCAGCGAGCCGCATGACAGAAGGACAGAACTCCGTTATCTTCAGCGCCTTTTCATGGCCAACGGATACCCTCGTAACTTCATCGAGCGCAGAAGGCAGTCTAAACCAGGCCAACGTCGGGTGACAGGAGAGCCAAAAGTCTGGCGTGCACTGCCATACATTGACGGCGTCTCTGAGCCAGTTTCCCGCCTCCTAAGACCCTTGGGGTACGGATTCGCTCATAGACCAGACTCAACCATTCGACGTATAGTTAAGAGACCGAAGGACCCCCTGCCACGAGGTGAGGCAACAAGTGTCATCTACCGGATCCAGTGTAGCTCTTGTGAAGCCAAATACGTCGGAGAGACAGAAAAACGGCTACAAACTCGTGTCAACGAACACATGCGGGCAGTGAGGATAATGGATAAATTGTCTCTGGTGACGGCACACTGCGCGGACTCTGGACACACTTTGGCCTTCCAGAACGTCAAAATTCTGGGTCGAGGCAATGACCGCGTAGCCAGGGAAACAATCGAGGCCTAGTGCACAGATACTACTTCAATAAACCGTTCTGTCGCCCTTCCGGCAGCCTACCAAATCCTCTGCACGTAGCTCAACGAACGAAAGAGCAAGCCCGAAATCAGGCTAGACATAAATCCAAACACGGGATAACCTACAACGGACCTACACGTAGCCGCACCGCAACTTGGGCCCCAAGAAGGCGCAGTCATCCATACTGTTGCCTCAACTTCTACTCCGGCAGACGGGTGGAAACGCGGTCAGAGGGATGCAATCAAGGATAGCAACCCAGGAGGACAACTAAGGTCAACGCGAATGCGGGCAATGGCCACCAACGTTCAAATGCCGCCCCACGACGAGAGACAGACATACTGGCAGCAGTCACCCTCCCTCCCGCTCTGCCCCGGCGAATACAGAGACGATCCCTGTGCGTATGCGGGCAATAGTGATAAAGCCGATTAACCACTTCCCCCAGTATAATAAACACCGTGTTAACATGACTTTCATCTGTCCCCCCCCCCTTACATACTCTGTGACGCCGTACGATACTCACCTCCGACGATGAAAGCTCGTCTACTTTTCAAACGTTAGGACAATACAATCATGGTTCCCGAGATCGCCTCTTCTTCTTATTTATGTCCGGGGACTCGAATCTTCGCTTCTATTAGTAATACATATATATATAATGTTAGGGGGCGCTCACCGATCGTTCATACGGAACTCACTCGTTCCGTTGTGTCTTAAGGGCTCTCTCTCTCTCTCTCGCTGGTGGGTAGAGGCGTGGACTTCTAAACCAACAGGTCGCGAGTTCGAGGCTCGGGTGTTCCACACTTCGGGCTTGGGTATGGCTGGCTGACGACGGCTAATAAGCCAGAAATGGTCATTCCAGTCTCCCTTGTCTTTGTCGGTAATAGCATTCTGCCTACATATATATATAGGCAGAATAGCATTACCGACAAAGACAAGGGAGATTGGAATGGCCATTTCTGGCTTATTAGCCGTCGTCAGCCAGCCATACCCAAGCCCGAAGTGTGGAACACCCGATGGGATCACCGCCTTCAGGGTTCATCGCAAAAGCAGCTCTCCAAAAGGTAGAGACCGAGGTCTTCGAGACCTACAGGCCAAAATTTTGGGCTCAATATGTCGATGATACCTTTGTCATCATCAAGCGGGAAATGGTTCAAACCTTCCACAATGTCCTGAATTCGGTTTCGCCTGATATTCAGTTCACAATGGAGGCCGAAAGCAACAACGAACTACCGTTCCTAGACGTACTGGTTCATCGGAACCCAGATGGACAACTGAAAACAACGGTGTAAAGGAAGGCCGCCAATACGCGCCCAATCCTCAGCTACCACAGCAAGCACCCGTTGTCCCACAAACGCAGCTGTGTACGCACACTATACAAAAGGGCAGATACACACTGCAGCGGGCCAGACGACAAGAGGTCGGAACTACGTCACCTTCAGCGCCTCTTCATGGCGAACGGGTATCCTCGAAATTTTATAGAACGCAACAGGCAGCCTGTGCCAAGCCGAAGCCCAGTGACAGAACGGCCTAAAGTCTGGCGAGCCCTTCCTTACATTGACGGCATCTCTGAGGCGGTCTGCCGTCTCCTAAGGCCACTGGGAATCGGCATTGCCCATCGGTCAGAGTCAACAATCCGGCATCTGGTCATGAGACCTAAGACCCCGCTGCCACCCGGTGAAACAACAAACGTGATTTATCGGATCCAATGCAGCTCCTGCGAGATGAACTACATCGGAGAGACCGGTAAACGACTCCAGGCCCGTGTTAAAGAACACATGAGGGCCGTAAGGAGGATGGACCAGTCGTCCCTGGTGGTAGAACACTGCGCAAACTCTGGGCACACATTCGCTTTCCAGAGTGCCCAAATCCTGGGCTGAGGAAATGATCGCGCGACCAGGGAAGCAATTGAGGCCTGGCACACCGGCAAAAACTCCATCAACCGCTGTGTAGCGCTTCCCGAAGCCTACCAGTTCCACCGGACGCAGCTCAGAGAACAGACGAGCAAACGCGGGTTACGAGGAGAAGGGAACCCAATTACGGCCGGATCCATGGGGGGCACAAACGCAGCTGCACTTCAACTTGGATCTGGCGAAGGTGCGAGCGTCACAACAGTCGCGACACTCACTTGTCCGGCAGGTGAGAAAACGGACGGTCTCAGTAACATAAACGGACCCGAGGAAGGTGCCAGCGTCACTGCCACTTATCCGGCAGGTGGGAACACAGGCTGTCGCGGGGTCGTAAAGAAGATTGCCAGCCGAGGACGAGAACTAAGATCCATGCGAACACGTGCGATGACGGCTAGCGCCCGAACGCCGGCCCCCGACGAGAGGTAAATCCGTTGAAAGGAGACCATCACCACCTATAAATACTGTGAGGCGTGGTACAACACTCACCTCCGACGATGAAAGCTTGTTTGCTCTTGAAACGTCAGGGCAATACAACTATGGCTCCCGAGGTCGTCTCTGCTTCTCATTTATGTCCGGGACGCGCATCTTCGCTTCTATTATATATATATATATATATATATGCATAATGGTATTACCGACAAAGACAAGGGAGACTGGAATGGCCATTTCTCGCTTATTAGCCGTCGTCAGCCAGCCATACCCAAGCCCGAAGTGTGGGACACCCGAGCCTCGAACTCGCGACCAGTTGGTTTAGAAGTCCACGCCTCTACCCACCGGGCCACGAGCCCGTTGCCCTGTCGGTTTCCGATCGTTGAGCGCCCCCTACCATTATATATATATATATATATATATATATATTGCTAATAGAAGCGAAGATTCGAGTCCCCGGACATAAATGAGAAGAAGAGGCGATCTCGGGAACCATGATTGTATTGTCCTGACGTTTCAAAAGCAGACAAGCTTTCATCGTCGGAGGTGAGTATCGTACGGCATCACACAGTATTTATAGGAGGGGGATAGATATCAGTCATGCTAACACGGTGGTAATTATAGGGGGGAGGGGATGGTTAATCGACTTTGGCGCTAATGGCCCGCATACGCACAGGGATCGTCTCTGTAGTCGCCGGGGCAGAGCGGGAGGGAGGGTGACTGCTGTCAATCTGCCTGTCTCTCGTCGGGGGGCGGCATTTGAACGTTGGTGGCCATCGCCCGCATTCGCGTTGACCTTAATTGTCGTGCTGGGTTGCTAGTCTTGATTGCATCCCTCTGATCGCGTTTCTCCCCGTCTGCCGGAGTAGTAGTTGAGGCAACAGTATTGATGACTGCGCCTTCGTCGGGCCCGTGCGTGCACTGCCATACATCGACGGCGTCTCTGAGGCAGTTTCCCGCCTCCTAAGGCCCTTGGGGATCGGGATCGCTCATCGACCAGACTCAACCATTCGGCATTTGGTTATGAGACCGAAGGCCCCCCTGCCACGAGGTGAGACGACAAACGTCATCTACCGGGTCCAGTGTAACTCTTGCCAAGCAAACTACGTCGGAGAGACAGGCAAACGGTTACAAACTCGCGTTAACGAACACATGCGGGCAGTGAGGAGAATGGACCCATTGTCTCTGGTGGCGGAACACTGCGCGGACTCTGGACACACTTTTGCCTTCCAGAACGCCAAAATTCTGGGTCGAGGCAACGACCGCGTAGCCAGGGAAACGATCGAGGCCTGGCACACGGAAACAACCTCAATAAACCGTTGCGTCGCCCTCCCGACAGCATACCAAGCCCTCCGGACGCAGCTCAACGAACTAAAGGGCAAGCGCGAGGTCAGGCCGGACGTGGATCTAAACACGGGAGAGCCTACGACGGACCTACACGT
>CACRXP010000464.1:172458-194497 GCA_902702965.1 Spirometra erinaceieuropaei | reverse complement strand
ACACTACAGTACAGAACATACTCGCGCCTTTTTGGTTTGGATTTTCGGTTTAGAACCTCGCAATCGGGAGTCCGGGTACAAACCTCCAGACAACCAAACAGGGGACTGGTCGGCGACAGATGGGAATGGATCCCCTCCGGTCTCCCTTGTCCTTCTCAGTAGTTCTTATGCACTTTAGAATGCCTGTGAAGCTCAGACCAAACTTCGAAAAAGAATGTTAAAAAAATTTCAAACGCTAATGCTAACGGTATCCGGTTGCCACGTGCCTGGTGTGGATAATTTAGGCGTTGATAAACCGAGAAGCCCTCAACATGGGTGATTGGAAGAGACTACAGTTGCCTTCGGCTTTCTATAGTAACTAAGAGGCCACTCGACAAATAAACCGTCGCCAACGACGTCCAACCTTGCCAAGACAGATGTCCGCAATGGTGAACTGCGCATAAATGCATTTATACCGAAGCTGAATTGTGCTGTATCCATCGAAATCTCGGCAAGACGGCTGGAGATGGGTATGAGCACAGTGGCTGGAAGAAGTTAATCAGCCCTTCTGCGCATGATACACCACCTGGTCCATATAAGACATTCATAAGACTAAAATAAGGGTGGCCCTGACCTGTCATAGGTCACAAAGGGCACACAAAGGAGCCACTACACCCTGACCCTCTGTCCTGAGGACCGAGCTATCCCGACAGTTGGCAATCCCTCAAGCGGCAACTCATAGTGCATCTTAATAGATTCATGCGTGTAGGATATAGCATAGTGAGGAATATGTTGAATTGCAGTGAGGATAGATTTCCCAATGCTCGCCTTACTCTGCCATCTAGCATTCCATTGTCAGAGTCTGTAAACAACTAGTGATCAGATTGAACACAGTGGTCGACGCATGATCTAGTCCCTACTACATGTGTACCAGGTAACACTAAGGGAGAGGCTTTCCAAGTATGTGAGGCGTACATATGCTTACATGCGACGTTCTGTCCCCCATCATCGTACGCGTTTGGCGCGAATGTTCTGGGACGTGCTGTTGATATTTGCGCTTATACAAGTGTGGTCGTAAATGATCAAATGTAGCCAAAGAAAGCTTATTTAAGGATGTACAGCGAAATGTTGCGAAGAGTTCTAAACGGTACTGTTTTGCTAGAGATTTTCGTCCACGCGCATATGACCGAAAAGATCCCTGCGGCGTCCGAATGTCGTGGGGCGGCGTGACAAAGCGACATAGGTGTGTGTCGGGGCTTCTGACACCGGATCGCCAGCGGCAGTGCAACGGACTCACAAATGATCAACCAGACCGGTGCAATGGAAAACGAAACTTGTTCGTGAATTGGGGAACCGACGCACTTATAGACTTACGACAACTAAGTTGGCGCCCGATGCTTCGCCGTCGAACAATGGTTGTACTGCCTCGATTGTCTCCTGTAGGAATAGCGTACGACTGAGATCGGCAGTTGTATTTATCTGACGATATCGGTTTCTACCAGTCCACACACGGACGGGTTCGAAGTGATGTTCTCAAGTTTGGCATGATCCTTGTTTGTCACGGTACGGACAGAAAGATGGGTCGTCGAACTAATGCAACTCGGTAGACGCCATCACGCATGAACGCAGTCTCTTACGGGGCGATATATCCTCCGAGGGACAGTCGGTTGCGAAGATTCAACATAAATCAAGTATTCAATGCTGATAGTAAATAAGCAAACACTTTCTGGCCATTCTCCCCCCCCCCTCCCCGGGTCTAAACCAGCCTTGTATGCGTACTTCAAAAGAACAAGTCCTATGGGATCTGGACGAGAAGTGGGGCCAAAGTGGCCATCCACACACCCTTCCGTGGCGGCCGCCATAGGCGCGTGTGGGTTGCAGACACAGAAGCGTGACGCGCCGCTAGCTCTCACCAACGCACGCGCGTCAGTCAGGAAATGTGCGCACACGTACGGAGGGAGGGGGGTGGAGGAGCAGGCCTCGTGGACAACGTCAGCAAATGTGACAAGCAAAAAGGTCGATAGGCAGAGGACTTGCTGTTTCAGAACAGCTAGTGGCTCGTACGGGTGCGCGAAGCAGCAGAGGCTTAAACAGGAAAAGAATAAGACGTCCAACCCTTCAGTACTAGTTGAGGCACGTCAAGGCATTTTTTTGCCGCTGTTAAAGCCAATGTTGCTTGTGCAGATCCCCGGGCCGTGATAGTAGTACAAATACAGTACCTGTGTTTCTATCGAAGTCGACCGTTTAGGAGTCAGCGCCTGGCCCGTCCTGCCGGTGATGGCGGCAGTCTTGGCACTCGAAGTAGCCAGCCCGAGGTGACTCACCGACGGCGTCTTGGTCGCGCAAACAGGTGTGGCAGACAGAGCACGGCTGCAGGTCTGTGTTCAACAAGAAGACAAGGCGGTATGAAATGTGGACAAACATTGCGATCAGAGAAGGCTCTGTCATGTCACCAGATACAGCGATACAGACCTCGACGGGCAATGACGGTCAACATTTAAGGGTTCCCTATAAACCTTAGAGCTCGGTGGCAGTTAAATGGAAGAACGCTAATCAATGTAAAGCTTCAAATACCTCAAATGGCGCAATAACTATTTGTGGATTACATTGAGGTGGGGGTTCGCTTTCAGTTACTTTGGGGGACAAAGTAAGGACCACTTATGCCTTTAAGAACACTAAACAGGAAAGACTTGTTCTGCTGATATTCTGCAGCACGACTGCGAGGAAATTCGGTCCGTCAGGCAATCCAGTTTCCCGCAAATCAGCAGCCTCCTCAAATACACATACCCCGTAATTCATCTATCAAACACGCGGACCACCACTACCTGAGGGCAGTAGTGACTTGCGCAACATCGAAATTGCCTCCTCTGTACTAACGTAATCGAGCGTCAGGGTTGGTACGTACCAGCGTAATTCCACCAAATCGACTTGGAGCCGGTTGCACCAACGGGCATATCGTGAGCGCCGACAGCGGCCAGAATCAGTTTATGGGAAATTAATTAATGCTCTCAACAATTCTCTGCTATTTCGAGTAGATTCAAACATGCATCCAGAATGCCTACAAACAGAGTTTACCAGACTATATCTGATTAAAAACTGAATAATGAGAGACCGGGCACTCATGAGGAACAAACTCATAAAGGACTTACTCTGGTCACAGTTGTGCAAACGCACCTATTTCACGCGTCTTTTGGAGGCTCATAGTCGACACTGAGTACTTCATATTTTTGGCCTGTGACAGTGAAGCCACCAGATGTCTACAGGGGACGCCAACGGATATTAATGTATCTTTGAATGCGCTGTCACTAACCAAACCCAAGCTACGCCTGCGACCACCAAGGACTAATAGCTCCTCCGTTTTAGCATAGAACTGGCTGACTCCCGCGAATACAGCTAAAGACAATTTGAGATAGAAAAATCGATCGTCTGGACCGTTCATACATGTTACAACTGTCGGGGCTGCGCAGGGATCCATCACCCGGCGACTAGATCTGAGTGGACTTTTGGAGTTTTTTTAAGCTGTTCACTTCGATTTTTAGGTAACAACCAGGATGATCAGAACTAACCGGTTTGGTTGCATCGGATCTCGCATTCGTCCTAACAATCGCATCAGACTGATGAGGGCGCTCCGCCTTCTTTTCAACTACTCTGTCATTCTTGGTGGCAGCGGCGACACCGGTATTACGGGACAGAGAATTGTGCTTCGAGGAACTGTGATGGTCAGCTCCAACCAGCGGCCTCCTCGCCTCTACGGTGATATCAAAATTGAAGGGAAAGGCCAGTAACTGTTCAACGTGCGTCAGCAGGTCCGCGTACAGACCGCGAAGGGTACTCCGGCACTGACGAATGAAGGCGCCTTCGCAGTAGAAGCGTTTCAGGAGGGGTTCGTTTGAAACCATACAGTTTAGCCACATAGGCAGAGCCCGATTGCTGAAGGAGAGGAAAATGATGGTAAACACGACATGTGATGGGATAAAAAAGGTCGAGTCTTGCCGCTGTAGGCGCAATTCAATGACCATAGCAGAAATTTGGTCGCGTGCACAGGACAGACAGGAAAGTTAAGGAAAGCCACTTCTCGTCCTTGACGTAGAGGCTTACCCCGCACAAAGCCTTTTTGTGCCTGCTACAAAAAAGTTAGTAACGCCTCGCTGGCCAAACCAGATTAAACTTACGACTTCATCGCATGGGTCCAACAATTCGGCCGTCGTTTTCGACGATGTTCACCGCGTGCTCCGCAGCAAGGTGGGAGTAGGGACGGTGACTTGCGTGTGAATTAGTTTATAGTGGGTCAAGAAGACCGGAGGCGAGGAGTGTGCGGATGGGTATCACGGTCGAGCCTGCACCTTGGTGTTCCACTCCATGTCCCCTGGTCCACAGAGCAAACGACAAGGTTTTTAACCAACAACAACAATGGGGAGGCCTGAAGGGGGTCCCAATATGCGCGACGTCCGCCGGCAACTGTGTCTGTCACCGCATCCCGAAATGTTGGCATTTGTTATGGTGCGCATCTTGACAACGCCCCCATGTTGGTCCAGCGCATCTACCAAGTGGCCCGCGTGTGTCAACAGCACACATCACAGATTGGATGATGATAAGATAAAAGTTAAGTACCTGAGATGTTTGAGGATAATGACTGTCTTGTGCCTTCCGTATCTGTCAACTGAAAGGTTCGGACAGTTACTGGGGCCTGGAACCGGGAAGGGAGAGTGGGGTTGACGGCTCAGCGAATTTTCCTCGCTGAAAACAATCCGACGTGTTTAAAGCTATCACGGTGCGCTAAAAGCCGTGGCTCTGAAGGTTACAACTAACGGGATAACTTCGACCTCGCAGTCGGCCCAGGATGCAATGACTCCTTCTTAATGTGGCCTTTATGGCACTCCCACTACGTGGGATCCGAGCCGGGTGTGACAGCACACATAGGGACGGTTTCGGCCAAGCCAGTCCCTTTTGCTGCTGGTTAAAATCCTGGTCATTTGTTGTGTGAACCAAGGAGTGCGGGCTCGACCGTGACATCCGCCTGCGTCCTCCTCCACCTCCGGTCTCCTTGGCTTTGTCTTGACACGGGGTCCAGGTGGGAGAGGAGGAGGCTGGTGCGGTAGATTCTGTGCAAGTCTACTACCATTGTAAATTACTTCACACAAAAGTCACCGTCCCTGCCCCCACCTTGCTGTGGAGCACACGGCAGACATCGTTGGATGCGACGGTCGAACTGTTGATTTTGTATTGCTAGGCAGTTTGGCCAATTATCATTCCAAGAAAGATACTAAACCCGGGAGGGGAAGTTTCGATCTCAGGGAGTCACTCTACTATCCCGACGTTGCTGACTCAAGTCTCAGTTCAGCGTCCCAGGCTGTCACCTGAGTCATTTTTATCCCTGCACCTGTCTTTGTAGATGGCTACGCAGGACCTATAACGCGTATGAGAGCTCTATTCTAGGGTTACCTGATTTGTCATCAGAACGCCAAGATTTCTTCAGTTCTCGGCTCGTTTTACTCTGATACCAAGCAAGTATCTGCGAGCCGCAGAAGTCTAAACGGCGGTCAAAGTCCAGCACTTGAGAAGGAATCTGTGACAATTTATCTCGGCGCCTTACAGTAGTCTTGTGCTATGAACGTGCCGCCCGCCTATGGACTGTCTGAGGCATGCGGTTGGTTGGGAGCTCGTTGGGCCTGGTGCAGTGGCAGCTGACTGTTTACTGCAGTCTAACTGGACCTCAATAATACTGGCTCGGTGGCGGATTATGGTTTCCGGTAGTCAAAACTATTTTTCGGGAGATCCGCCATTTTCTTCTACATTGGCCCCTGAGATACGAATTTTCACTTAGAAACGTAAGTTGTCATACCGACCGGGGAGTCTCATACGCATCACATCTAACTTACGCCTACAAAGAAAACGAACGAGCGAACATATTCACTAGTTTTCCTCAGTAAAAGATTTCTCTGAGTTGGGCAATAAAAGCCGACTAAAACTTAATTGTAACTGAATAAGGGCACTCACGGATAGCCTTTTAAATTTCTTTGGAAATTAATGTGCGAACTTGAGGAAAATCCGCACTGACTGAGCTGTTTTAAACTTCCTCCGAAAGTTGGCAAGAATATTTGAGTTAAAATCCACCAGCTGCTGCGGAATAACCAACGGGTAGTCGGTGGTATACAAATACTGGATGGTTCATCATACTGACAGCGCAGGCATAAATATCAACTGTCGGAGCGGGCCTACAAGGGATTCGCTCCAAGTCCACGCATTAATTTCAGAGGAGATTAAAAAGGGCAGCCTGGACACTAGAGTTCATGCTTGTAGAAAGCATATGGCGAACGCTGGAGAACACGCTGATGAATCGAACTCCTAGCAGCTGCGTCATGCGGCGGCACAACATCGGCGAAGCACGCGTGTCTGGGCTTTTAGCTAGAACCTATGTTACCAGTATGGTAAATAACTCAGTATTTGTGTACCCACGGATAAGTTGTTGACCGGGTAAATAGAGTGCACTGGGACGCAGGAATTTAGGTGACGAGGATGAAGTAGTTAGGGATACTAACGGTCTCCCCGCAGCACAAAGACGAAAGGCAAATTCCGGTTACTTAAACCAAAGGCGTCGCATGCAAAGTCAGACAGTTGCAAAAGGACAGGATGTACGCTCAGCTAGAAGGGCGGTGGTGCTGAACTTAATTCGACACATTTCAGGAGCCAGTAAAGGGGGCTGTTTGCAGAATGCTTAGGCATTTTAGGCATTTTACACAAAAATATTCCCTAACGACGCAACTATGGCGACCACTGAAATAGAAAATTAGTATCTCGGAGCACATTCCTGATCGGAGTCTTGCAAGTGGGCCGTGTTTGTAAAACCCTGGATTCAGTCACATAACGCCGTCAGTTAACGACGAGATGAGCAAGAGTCGCAGGACATAAGGCATTCGGGACGCCAACGCAGGCATAAATTAAACTTAAGACTGGACCAACACGCTGCCGGCTTTTTCAACCACTGGCTCGCCCAGTCTGCGCCCTAAAAAGCCGGGCCAGCAGAGCAAGGCAGATGAGTCTTACCCAACTTCTTATTATCGGCAGCCCAAATGTTACAGGAGGGAATGCGGACAAGAAAGGATTACTAATATACATAAGCATCCTTCCTGTGCGTGTGCAAATGCAGTTTGTCGCCCTCCCCCTTCACCCCAGCCAGCAACGCTGATGTGCTGTCCCGTGACAATGGCCATAACGACCCATAACAATCCTTATCTGGCTTCTGAAGTCTGCAGGACGGGCGGAGAGGCATTCAAAATAAACGCTGAAAAAGTGTTCTCAAAAGCCCCACACCCAAAAAAGACAATTCTAATGAAGATGTTTGCAGTCCGACGGTGCCTGTAACTCAAGGAACTTTGCTCGTCTAGGCCACTGTTTTGAATCAAGTAAGTGAATCCTCAACGAGGTGTCAGATTCCACCGGGTTTGCCACCCATTTTAACCGGCCATAACGGATAGAGTCTATGCAAATTTGGCTTCTTGTTAAAAAAGCGACCGTCGGGATGTATTATAAATTCCACCCTAATTAATTCACGACCACCAGTCTGCTTTTCAGCACGCAAAAGCAATACACCCAGTCGGTTTTTTTTGCACCAACCGGCCATTCACTCATCAGCCTTAACGCTATGCAGAAATATTCCAATAAAATCTCACCCCTGTTCCACTTACACGACGTTTGCGTTTTAATTTCTGAATTTCAGCAACAATTATAGGCTCTTCCAAATTTCGTCAAGATTACGTTGGGACGACTGCCGGGACAAGGCCTTTAATAGGCTGCTTAAGCTTATGATCGAAGACAGTTAAAAGTTACAAATGCACGGAGTGCACGGATGTGCATGTTCGTGGCAAAAAGGTCTAGAGGTGTTTAGTTGTGGGTTCACGTAACGGTCGTAGTGGCTCGCTCATTTGCTTGCAGGTGTTCACTGCGCCTAGCGTCCATTAACAGGCATCTAATTCTCACATGTGGCTCTTCAAAGCGAAGCTCTGCCTAGCGGCCACACCCCGGTAACCGTCTCGGCCGGCGAACTAAACCAGGTGAGGGTATCCGTGTGTACACCCACACACGGTACATCTGTTCCACTTCAATTTCCCCTATACTGTCTCCTCTTCCCGTCTCAACGTATCATCTCTCACATCCCTCACCCGTTATTCTCCCCTTTTCCCTTCCCCCTTCCCATCCGGCTCCTCACCCTCTACCTTCTCTACTTTTGGCCCCACCGTCGCAAAGTTCTACTGTCGAGGTGACGTGCAATCACGTAGGCGGCCCAAGACATTGGTCGCTCTTTCACTAAACCTAATGATCCATAAGTGGAGAGCGGCAGCCGTCTGGGACGAGTAAGCAGCCCCGCCTAGGGACAGCACTACTTACTCCCACGAGGGGGAGGGAGTTAGAAAAGGTGTCCTAGACAAAGGCCCGGTTCATGACATCTGCGCGCAGACCGTGGCTCGCAGACTGCAAGACCTGCGGTCGAAACCAACACACAAGAAACGATAATCCCTCTCTCACTCTTCCCCTCCTCCTCCCTTCTGTCCCGCCCCTCTGGTTTCTAGGATGAGTCCGCTCACTCTGGCAGCCCGGAATGTTCGTTCCCTTTAAGACAATCTGAAGAACAACCTGAGCGGAACGGAGGACGGTGCTTGCCGCCCGGAGACTGGCGCTACAGGGTGGACGTCGCTGCAGTCAGCGAGATCCGTTTCTCCGAACAAAGACTGTTGGAGGGAGTGGCTGCCGGGTACACCTTCTTCTGGAGCGGTTGTCCCAAGGCAGAGCGGCGTGACGCGGGCGTAGCCTTTCCCATCCGGAACGACATCGTGGGACGATTGCCCTGTCTACCGCAGGGCATCAACGATCGCCCTACGAACCTGCGCTGAACACCGCCTCCTGCCGACTAACACTTCCTCCAGCCCCCCATTGCGGAAGAAAGCCACCCAGATGCACTCCCGATCGTCGCGTTGGCAGCTTCTGAACAAGGTTTTCGTCCGGCGGCGAGATCAGCAGGACGTGATGGTGACCAAGCCGATCAGTATGGCCGATGGCTGGACAGACCACCGCCTTGTCATCTCTAAAATAAGGCTCCAGCTTCAACCCCGCAGGATGCCGTGGGGTAAGTGACCACCAGAGAAGCCAAATATTGTTTTGTTCTCTTTGCCTGCTCACCGTTCGTATTTCAGCAATCAACTGGCGCACCAGCCAGAGGACCTGCCAGCTGCAGATGAAAACGCCTCCGTGGAGACTCGATGATGCCAACTATGGGAGGCCGTACATTTGACCGCCCTGGCTGTCCTCGGCCGCGCACATCGCCAGCACCAGGATTGGTTCGAGGACGACGCAGCCATGAGTAACCTGCCCGCCGAGTTCAGGCTGCACATAGGCCTACCTTGGCCGCCCAACCGCTGTGAAAAACGCGACCTTCTACCAATATGGCCGCCTTGCGCAGCAACGATTGTGAGAAAGTTAAGACGCCAGGATGGCTCGCAAGACCGAAGAGATCCGGGGATAGGCCGACCACAACGAATCAAAGGACATCTTCTCTGCGATCAAAGCGATATACGGCCCCCCAACCAAAGGTACCGCACCGTTTCTCACCTGCGATGGACCAGAGCTTCTGACGAAGAAGTCGCAGATTCTGAAGCGTTGGGCCGACCACTTCACAAACGTCCTCAACCGTTTATCCACAATTTCGGACGCCACTATCATCCAGCTCCCTAAGTGGAAATCAACGTCAACCTGGATCTCCCGGCCTCCTAGAAATCACACTCCAGCGGAAAAGCGCCAGGTTCCGATGCAATCCCAGCCGAAATCTAAATGCACGGCGGCCACCGCCTGGTGGACCAACTCAGAAGACGTGGCGCTGTGGACTAGTTCTTCAGGATTTCAAGGGTTCAACCATTGTTCACCTCTGCAAGCGCCAAGGGAACCGGCAGCTCTGTGACAATCACAGAGACATCTCGCTTCTCAACATCGCCGGAAGATCTTCGGCCGCGTTCTCCTGAATCGCCTCAACGGATACCTCGAGCAAGGACATCGGTGGGAAAGCCAACGGGGTTCCCGACAACACTGAGGTACAAGCGACATGGCGCTTGTCGCTCGCCAGCTACGGGAGAAGTGCTAGGAGATGAGGATCCACCTCTACACTACCTTCGTGAACTTGACGAAAGCCTTTGATGAGATGAGTCGCGAGGAACTGTGCAAAAGCATGCAGAAATTCGGACATCCTGAACGATTCACGTACGTAGTACGTCGGCTCCACGACGGGATTATGGCGCGCATCAAGGACAGCGGCGCAATCCCCGAGGCATTCGCAGAGACCAGTGGGGTGAAACCGGGCTGCGTCCTCGCGCCTACCCTCTCTGGTCTCATGTCCTCTGCAATGCTGATGGACGCCTACAGTGATGAGCGCTCCAGGATCCGCATCGTGTACAGGTCCGACAGTCAGCGCATAAGAGACTAAACGCGCCTCTCCACGACTTGCTCTTCGCCGACGACTTCGCGCTAAACACCACGATCGAAGACAGGCAGCGGAGCACTGACCCCCATCACCACCGATCGCACTGTCGCTGCACCGCCGTCAACCACCGACATCATCCGCAATTTCCCAACCCCTGCGTCCACCGCGGCCACCAGCTCCTCCACCTCCTCACCGCCGGCTGCTCTAATTTCGGCCTGACTATCAACACGGACAAAACGGTGGTCATGCACCAACCGTCACCCAACACGCTACACTGAACTCCTCCTCGAATCACTGTCGACGGCAACAAAATCAAAACCATGGACAATTTTGCTTACATCGGCACCACACTTTCCAACAGTACTGGAATCAACGACGAAGTGGTCCACCAGATCACTGAAGCCGGCCAAGCCCTCACCCACCTGTACAGTTCCGTGTGGAATCGTCAGGGCCTCCAACTGAATACAAAACAAAAGATGTGCCAGGTTGCCGTCCTGACGACACTTCTCTACGGTGCGGTGACCTGGACCGCCTACTCCGACCATGTCAAAACGCCCAACCATTTCTATCTCAGCTGCCTTCGCGGCATACTAAAACTGAGATGGGAAGACCGGATCCCCGACACGGAAGTCCTAGAACGGACCAGAATCCTCAGCACTCGCATCATGTTGAGGCAACTGCAGCTACGTTGGGGCCGCCATCTTGTGAGAATGGTAGGTATACGGCTACCAAACCAAATATTCTATGGTGATGCCACCACGGGTACTCGTAGACAGGTGGGACAAAAATTACTACAGATCGACCTGGCGACCTGGGAGAACCTCGCCTAGAACACACCGGCATGGCAAAAAGAAACAAAGACCGACGCCGCCATCTACGGAGCAAATCGGATCGCCGGCGCCGAAGCCAAAAGGGAGGCTCACGTGTCATAAGTACCTCGCATCGTCAATGCCAGCCGCCATTCGCTTTCAACGTGCCCGCGCTGCAAACGAGCATCCCGCGCACGGGGCCGTTTCGTAGGACACCTTCGGATCCAATGTGTCAACAACCGGACAAGGTCTACCTCTTCCCCCACTGTCGCTCCTGCTGCAAACCCCGCGTCGACCGCCACCCCCATCACCGCCGATCAAATTGTCGCTGCACCGCCATCAACCACCGACATCATCCGCCCTGTCCCAACCCCGGCGTCCACCACAGCGACCAGCTGCGCCACCACAAGTGCATCACACACTCCCCCCACCGATGGAGCGACATCCGAAGTCCCATCACCTTCGACCATCACCACTAACAGCCCCGCCTTCCGCGATGTGGACTCTATCCATACCTGTCCTTATTGCGACCGCAAATGCACCTCGCACATCGGTCTGGTCGGTCACTTGCGAATCCATCGCACAGAGACTGGCGAACCAGTGCCTGGAGCACCAACCTACACTCGCCGCATCCGCCTCCACTGTCCATCCTGCCCTTGCAGATTTACTCACAGCGTGGGCTTATAAGGTCACATGCGCACTCACGATAACCTGCCGTGGACAACCTCCGGCTACACCACACCATCACGCCTTCCCTGACTAGCACCTGCACCACACGGCAACACCCATCGCAAGTACTCGATTGCCACCTTCCACGCATGTGAGAAGTGTGCTTCTGGGCTCCTTCTCCATGTAGCTATTCTGCTGCATGTGTGACCCGAGTATGAGATTATCACCCTGCGCTAAGCGCAGAGGCTTGGAAGGTGATGGGTGATGGCCCAGGCTAAATACGGGGCTGCGTGTCACCCTTTTGGGCCCCAAGGTTTGTGACTTTCTGCTATGCCATGACCAGCAAACCATGGCTCGCGCAGCCAGGTGTGCGCTGGCACCTGGTTCCGTGCCGGTAGATGCGCTTGGGCCCCCGTGGGTATACAGGTCGTGTGCGTGGTTGTCCATTCATCCTCCTCTTTCTGACCCGTTGTCGAGCTGTTGTTGGTTAAAAACTTGGTCAAGCGTTTGTTGTAGACCAGGAGGTGCGGGCTCGACCGTGCCATCCACTTGCGCCCTCCCTCGCCTCCGGTCTTGCCGACTATGCTTGGACACTGGGCCCGGGCGGCGGGAGGAGGGTGCAAGTTCACTCTCACTATAAACTAGTTCACGTGGAAGTCCCCACGCCTGCTTCTTCTTGCAATGGAGCACACGGTGGGCATCATCGGCAACGACGGTCGAACTGTCGTAGCAAGATCAGTTCTGAATAACAGAGATCAACATCCCTTCATTAGTGTGTAAGGGGTCTCGTGGGTCAATTTGGCCATCCCAGTGATTGACAACAAATGGCGAATCCCGGAGAAGGGCTCAATTTGGCTATGTTAGCAACTAACAACGGGTGGTAGATCCCGGCGAAAGATGTCGTCGATTGGGTCGTGCATTTGAGAGTGAAAGACCTCTTCGCCGCAGTAGGAGGCAGCTGATATTTAGGCGCAGATGGAAACAACAAATATGCCTAACGGATGCAGAACTTCGTAGTATGGATCGAATATCTAATAAATGAATTTTTTGGCCTTTCAGCACATGCATGTCTTCAACAGTCGCCTGAAAACCACTAGTACAGCTTGGGGCAGCCCGAAAACCAGAAATGTTAAGGTCCAACGGGGGAAGAATCAACCACTCGGTGAATCAATGCAGTTTCCGCAGGCTAAGACATTAGTGAACAGATACGGGTAGTTAGTACATGCAGGAGCGGGTTCGAAGTCGTAAAAATGTTAGGCGTATTTGGTTTTATGTGGAATGTGCCTTTTGACCTCTACTTCGGTGTTTGAAAATCTACCTGGCAAACTGGTAGTCGCAGCACCTGGCTCATGCGACTTATCCCCGAAAACGGAAAGACCCACTTTAAGCAAAAAGTATGCTGGAAAATCACTCACTTCAGACAAACACACACGAAGGCCTTGAACCGCGCCTTCTCTGATGGTGCACCGGGAAGAGCCTTGACCTGCGAGAGGGCGTTGTTCAGGGTATGGTAGGCGACTCCAGTCAGGTAGGCAGCTGTGAATGGAAGAAAGTGGGCAGTAACAAGTCAATGTGTTTGTGGTTAATGACATAGAATGCGCGCTTATGTCGAAGGAATAGCCTTAGTGAGGTTATTGCTAGACATGTCTGCCTGACTACAAACTAAGTCTCCTAGAGCATTCTCGGGGCAGTAGTTGTCCATGTCGCTTACGACGGACGAGCTATTAGTCTTGCTAGACGGTCTAGTAGCCTAGGCTAAGGTGTACTCGCAGGTGAAGTTTGATCTGACAAAAACAGCGGATACTAACACAATAGCCGTTCCTAAATGTGTCAGCTTGATTGTTCAGCGACTCTACAGATAGGAAACTACAGTGAGTGGCCGATCTCATGAATTGCGTATTCGATTAGGAAGAACTAATTGGGCGGAATTTTAATATTAATTATCACGCGGCATAACCTCATGATATTTTGGACTTGCGAGGGTGTCTGATTTTGAATGCACCACCTTGTTGACCTATGAAGATCGCACTGGGTAATAAATGACTACTTAAGTGGTATGAATTTCTCACACTGATTTTTGACGGCCTTATAAATTCAAAGATATTTTATTTTAAAAAAACGCACAAAACACGCTTTCTTTACTCATTTGATTGTAAATCCCGTCGTCTTTACATTTTGTACCCGACGAAATGGCATAGTTTGGGTTTGAAGAAGTTCCCCAATTTCCGAATAATTTGAGTCAGATCACCGATTTCAGTATACAAGATGAATGCTTTCCGCATAAGGAAAATCCCATATTCCTCTATGGCCTTAAGAAGGTACCATGTAGAGTTCATAAAATTTTGCAATGGATACGGACTTCGTTTTATAATTCATGAGCAGCATTAATAAACGGAAAGGGATGATGGTGCACAGATGGACATTGCAAATTGCAAATTTGCGACTCCAGTTAATCTATGTGATGGGCACTTGAGTTTTTATGGTCGTTTCAGATTTATTGCAGTCCCATAATTTATCTTAGAGGCTGTCTCCAGCCATGTAACGATAGCCTGTAAAAGTCATGCTGGCAATGCGTCGGTATGCAGCGGGGTGGTGGTTTATAAAGCCGCCTGCTTAATACATTCTTACGAGAGTACGAAGTGGACTTGAATGCGGAATAGGCACGTGTGACTCGTTTCGCACTCCGTACTTCAGTGCCAAGAATTTAGAAATGCTGTTAAAACGACCGAGAACCTAGTCAGGGCAAGGAATTCATTTAGAGCACAATTGATTCGACTGAGACGAATTCATCTCTCCATTGAAGAAAAACGTTGGCAAATGAACTTTGAGCACGGGACGGAGAGGCGGACGTAATAAATCAGAAGTGGTTGAGATGCGAAGGTTTGCATGCAGGCCCTGTTTACAGGCGGGGAAACGTAAGAATGAGCGTGGCGCAGGCCGAGAGAGATTCACCAACGGCTGCTCACGACAAACCTAAGCGTTGTGCTTCTTTTTGGCAAATGAACAACGAATGAATTTAAAAACAAGTTTAGGATTCTCAACAGCCCTTTCAAGGCGACGCTAAAAGCGGCTTCGACATAAGGTAGCGGCGTGTCTGCCCTTCAGAGTTGGTGCATAGCACGCAGAGTTTACTGAGTGCCCTAAAAAGTGCGCAAAAAAGCAGACGAACAGTCTACACACATCTACCACTCTTAACTTCCGCTCGGCGGTCTGTCGGACATTAGACAATAAACCCTCTGCGCTCGCCAGCTGGATGTAAGTCCCACCCTAAATACGCCAACTGTTAGGCAACTGTTTGACGAGGGTCTGCCGCTCAATCGAACCGTTGGCCGTCTCTTCGCATTGCCGCTAAAATCACAGTCATTAACACGTAAGTACACCAGGCGGCAGCTTATAAATGCCACCAAAGACTGGTCGAGGCATGAACAACAGGAGTTGCGATCCGGTAAGCGGATGCGTTCACGTGTTGCTTTTAAGCTCCTGCACTTTTAAACTACAACAACACGTTAAAGGAATCGCGGTTTCGGAGGCTGATAACTGTGAGGATAAGCTGGTCCTGGAGACCAAGATTCGAGCAGCTGAGATCTTATGGCAACACTACAGAGACCACCTGAGTTCAGGTCTAGAAGACCAACCACGTATGATGCCTCAAAGTCTGATTAGGACACTGTGACAAGGGGACCAAGAACTCTTTAGGCGCCGCTGCCTACTGTTTAGGATGCGAGCCTAGAGGAAATAGTCTCCAGTGAAAAAAAACTGGCTGACTGGTTGAGACACGCCTCTTAAAACTCGTCGATGGCCGGCTAGTGTAGTGGGAGCAGTATCTCTGCCACGTCTGTCTACCCCATTAAACATAGTGTCGGACATGACAATAAACATGTCCCTACTGAAGTTGCAGGAATAAAGTAAGGTCCCAAATAAAAGCACAGACAACTGCATGCAACCTTAGGCCCCACACATTTGCTGTGACGCGAAGTAGTCTAGCAACCGATGTCAGTTCACTAAAAGCCAACCTCTTTCTCGACTTGCTACAGTCGCAGCAAATGCGACCTAAAGTCCATAACGAACGGCACGGGTCGCCACTCACTTTATACAACACCTGTTATCTGAGAAAGTGCTCAAGTGCAAAAAGCGCTGTTCAGAAAGTGGCAATTTCCCCGAAACTCGAGAATGGGTCCACAGTGGAACCTGCAAAAAATCCTGTTTAGTTGGGATAGGGTGTTTAGGAATGACGGCAGAAGGTTGCAATAAACCGACCTTTCGGAAACAGAGTTCGCCCAAAGCGGCAATTATACACGTTTGCCGAAAAGGGGTTAAATCATTCACAAATTATAGCCTTTCAGTTCATAAGTCTTTGAATTGGAATCGATAGCAACTGTGGCCTGAAGGTTACAGCGTCCAAAATACCGGCTTCATCACTTCGCCAAAACACGATAAAGCTGGTAATGCAATTCGATTTTCGGCGTCCTAAAAGACAGCGTCTAACAAAAACGGTTTCTTCCACGTAACTTCTAGAGGGAAAACCCGAACTACCAGACTGGAAAAAAATTGACTACTTGCGTATTTGGTACTCCATGCCAGGAACCAAACCTATAAGAGGGACTGGAGAAGTCTCCAGCCGGGATCTAGCATCCCGCCTCTGACTGACTACACACGCCCACATCAGCAGAGCGTCTCTAAAGTTCAATCGGTAGCTGATAAAGAATCATCACGATGTCAGAGGGGGCTGTGGATTAAAGGGAGTAGCGAAGGGGAAGTGATTAAATGTGACAAGGGTGTGAGAGGGCTGGTACTCACATTGTTTACAACTCTCTTCTACCAGTAGCCATATACGGGTTCGCAGGGGCTTTGTGAAGAGAGGTCGAGCAGGTGGAAGAAGGCCGTCGGAGAGGAGGGTCATCAGGGGAAAGATCACAGCGAGGAGGCTACTGCGGCCCGGGGTCGTGAGAGAGGATGATCCACGGTTGCCGCCCGTTGAGGAGGAGGCAAGCGTCGCGTCGGAGACGCATGATGTAGCTACGGGCTGGCAGAAGTACGCCACGGTCTCCTGCACCGCCCTGATCACGTCCATGACCATAGCTGCAATGACAGGGAAGGCAAAGTGGACGAGAGTGAAGCAGAATCTAGCAGCGCAGAAACCAACGTCTATCCCCCCGCTCACAAGATCTAAATAGCAATTTCACTTGGCGCACACAACAGAATCATGGCGGTAGAGCGGAAGGCACTGGATGAGTCAGCAAAAAAAATCGGGGACATGGGAAGGGTTAGTGTCGGAATTTCTGTCTTGGAGCGGCAGATTCCGCTAACGCAGAAATCATACTATACACGCAAGGGGGGTTTTGGCGAATGCTGGATACAGGATGACTTCGCATTGCTTGCTTAGCTCGAATAATTTCTTACCATCTTCAGAGGGAGATGAGTCACAAAAAAACGACTGCAACACGCTTTCGTGTGCATCTTTTGCACTATAAACATGCAGCAGCGGGTGAACTAGAAAGAGGCGAAAAAGAAACAACGCGTCCTATGTTCCCCAGTAAACAATCGACTGGGTAGTTCTAATCCTTAAAGCACTACTTAACCATAGCTATACTGGGGATAGCAGATAAAAGAAAATAAGAAACGAGGGCTACTAGAAACAAAATAATGCCAACATGGTGGTTCTTCCATCGCGGTCAACGGGAGCCATAGATCTCCCTTGAGTTCTGTGGTAGCTTGGCCGTGAATAGGTTTATAGAGGTGGAGGCTAGAGAAGCATTTATCTAAACTCCATCTCTCGAGTCTCGTCGTTTAGAGGAGAAGATAAAAGCGCAACGAGTGACACACACTACCTGGCCCCTAACTTCCCACGAACTAGACATCAATGACGTTATCTCGGCTTTCCCATACCTAAGTGCTGCCGAGTTTTTTCGCTGAACACCTGCTGTACCGATCTGACCGTCTCCTGCAAGCAGGGTGAAGGATAGCGGTCAGCATTTGTTGCCACCTGAGAGTCCACCGACTGTGTCCACGCGGATTCCAGACTGCCGGTTGAGGGCACCTTGAACTGTTCGGCCAAGCACACCAGGATTTGCGATTTCTCCACCGATGCAATTTCGCCATCTGCGCTGAGCAGCGGCGCAATTCCGTTGGACCGTTGACGGCCGCAAAAAAGGCTCATCTTCCCACAATCTGCATATCCTTCGATTTCTCCCGTCTTGCAAGTCAGCCAATCATTTTGCAAATTTCTCGACCCTTACTGCTCTTGATTTTAGCGACCGGAAAACGCAGTTCTGTTTGCGTAAGTCCAGTTATTCCTGTAGGTCAGGTAAAACGTTTTCCTCGAAGACCCGTGGACCTCTGTTGTTGCCGTCAAACGAGACCTGGTAGTGTCGGCGTGCGAATCAAACAGCATCCAGGGCATTGACTTTGATGGCATCTCCCAGTATCTTCCATTTGGTCTCAACACAGTACCACTCTAGGGCCTGCGTTTGCTGCATAGAGATTTTATTTGTTACCGAGGTCTGACATAAGTGAAGTCGCACACATTGTCACGGTATTTAAACTTGCCTGTTTTTTTTATCTTGACGTTGCCTACAGAGAGGTGAAATTAATCTCGTCTTCCAGACGACAACGCGGTGTTCAGTTCAGCATTCAGCGCCGCACGTCGTCTCGGTCACCAGCGCACCCCTATTCTGCCTCCTGATAAGCACGTAGACCAGCAGTTGCAAATGGCCCAAGCGAGAGTGCATCCACGATGTCTTCTGAATACGCACAGACAGTGGCTGGCGACCAGTCCATGTGCACTTATGTGCGCATATACAGCAGTTAAACGCACACACGGCATGATTAAAAGGTATGATGGTCGTAAACGAGCGTCATGGAAGCCAATCGGGCATGTTTAGCCAAAAGTGCGACCAAGCACGTACACGTGGGTGGGCTTCAATGAGCAGGCCAACAACCACCCCTGAAGCACGTACCCTACCAACAGACCGTCCGTCTGACTGTATTGGGAAATATGGACGTCCTGAAACTGAATTGCAGTATAGTGCGACTCTTTAATGCCAATCTTTACCCACTGAAAGTTCTCATCCTGCACTGGTGTCAAGAGGGGATCAAACCGACGGGCAGTGAGATAGTGCGCGATAGTTGTCCAGCCATACAGTCAAAGTTGCGTCTGCCTCGACAACCCATGATCAACCCAGCCCCCATCGTCCTTCAGTCAGGCAAATGCCCGCGTTCTTCATTTCCCCTCGTCAAATTCTGTGGAATCATGTGATATCTGCCGGGAGACCACGTGGACAACAAGAGACCCGCTGAGACAAGGTATTTTGTAGATAAGGGGAATGACCCGTGTACTTAGAAGACATCCTGAATATGTACGTGTTCACCCGGTGATACTTACGCAGCGCTCTGGGTTTACTTCTCCGACTGGAAATACAATGGACGGCCACATTTGGTTGGAAAGGCATCCGATCAACTGCCCACTTATCACTCGCCCACTGAGATTGTTTGGTCTTGTGTTGCACAGAGTGAAATTGCCTGGCACGTCATCCTTCCCGAACCCAGCCCTGGTTGGCAACGGCGTCCGGGCAGCTAAGTGAAGGCATGACCGGGTGTGAAGAGAGTGAACCTGGAGCATACCTCTGGCCGCGCGAGCATCTGACGATTAACCGTAATCCAGGGCACGGCTAACTCGAGGCAAGGAACTGGTCGAATAGATTATGATTAACGCTGTTACAAGCTAAGCCAACCACAGGTATCAGTCCAAATGTCAAACAGGTTTTCCCTATCTTCTAGCGGCTCAATACTATTTCAGGGAGGTTTCCAAAGTGTTCTGTTCTTCGTTGAGCAGCTTCTGGAATTACCAAGTTCACCTTTGCAAATTCATCGATTATTGTGTGAAGTTAGGAAAAACTCCTTCATGTTCATCTCAAATAATTGTTCGAAAACTCAAGTTAAACAATTTAAAATGTAGACAACTAACTAGTAACTTGAACGGAGGGGGTGGTCCCAGTCACAATTATGATTCAGGCACTAGTCCAGACTCATTGAGAAATCCAAGCTGTATCAGTTGTATAATACCACTGCAAATAATCAGGCTGATTGTAGTAGGTCGGGAGTGATTTAATTCGACTAAATTCGACCACGGACTGTCTCCCAAACAACTAAAAATTTGAAATACCCAACTAACATTTTTGAAGTTGGCGTTCGTACACTTACTTGTGTCTGTGCTTGTTGCTTGTATCCAACAACGACGACTACATTCTGAAATTAATTAATGTCATCCAACCATTCCTGACGAAAGGCTTGGGGAAGATTGTGATGTTCAAAACGAGACGAGCGAAAGGATCCAACACA
This sequence comes from Spirometra erinaceieuropaei, assembly GCA_902702965.1. Taxonomy (NCBI): domain Eukaryota; kingdom Metazoa; phylum Platyhelminthes; class Cestoda; order Diphyllobothriidea; family Diphyllobothriidae; genus Spirometra; species Spirometra erinaceieuropaei. The sequence goes on along the minus strand of CACRXP010000464.1, from coordinate 174,238 downwards.
CATTAAGAAAAGAACTGTTAGATCAAAGTTTGAAGGATCTTTTAGTGAGGGGAAACACGAACGGTAACCGTGGAAAAAATGCCTCGCAGACCCACGTGGCTTGGTCTGGCAACAGACTGCTTGCGAAGATGAGATACAATATCTGCGGCGTCCCTGGAAGGGAAACGTACCGCGGAGAACGGTGGGTATAAGCAGTTGGAATTGTGCAGCGAGTGAGAGAAGTGTAGGCAGCATCGGCATTGTGGGGGCGGCTACTTCTGCAGGAAAGGCGAGGGTGAGTAATACCGCTTAGGTGCACCGGGCATGAGTGGGTGGAGAATCTAGTGTGTCCAGGATGCCAGTGGACGTGCCGGGAACCAATTGGCCTTGTAGGACATTGTTGTACCAACAGCAGCACCCTGACTACACCAGATGTTGTCTCCTCGACCAGGTCTGCCTCATCCTCCACGCCGACAACAAACATTGGCCGCACTTCCGAACCCCCACTACCATCCTCCTTCCTTCATTACCTCAACATCTGCTGCGGTGACTCCTGTACCCATCACCACTGCAAACAATCCTGACACCAACAAACATCAACCTCCCCACCTTTACAGTCGCGATGTGAACTCCATCCGTACCTGATCCCACTGCGAACTCACGTTCACCTCACCCACTGGCCTGGTTTGTCACTTGAGATCCATAACACAGTGACTGGCGAACCAATGCCTTGATCATCGACCTACACTCGCCACATTCGCATCCACTGTCAACACTACCCCGCACTTTCACTCACTGCATGGGCCTCTTCGTTCGCATGCTTATCCACGAGAGCGGAATTGAATGCAGCCCCGTCACACCTAGCACCTCTTGCACCCCCACCATGCCTAGTTCAACTCACAGCCCGCCGCCCAGCACATCCACCATAACTAGCACATCTTACACATGTACCAAGGCTAGGCCAACACACACCCCATCGCCCAGCACGTCCACCGTCAACAGCTTCACAACTGCCACCATCTCCGAAACCGGCACTGACACCGCCGAATTTTCCTGTCCATACCGTCTCCGTACATTCACCTCACACATCGACGTGGTCGGTGACTTGCGAATCCACTGCACAGAGACCGACGAACCAGTGCCTGGAGATCCCACATACACTCGCCGCAATTGCCTCAACTGCCCTAAATGTACCCGCACATTCACTCACCACATGGACCTATTAGGCCACACGCGCATTCACGATAACCTGCGGTAGACAATCGCCGCCTATACCACACCTTCACATCTTCCACCACCAACACCTGCACCACACAACACCATCATCCGCCCCAAGCATCCAACTGCCAACTCCCAGGCAAGTGGGCAGTGTGCGTCTAGGCCCTCTCTCCATGCGACACCTCTGCTGCATGTGTGATTCGAGTCCGAGACTATCATCTTGCGTCAAGCACCGTGGTTTAGAACGCTGCTGACTGACGTCCCAACTCAGTCCACGCAGTCTTCCCAGTTGTGGGTGTGCTTGTATGGTGTGACAAACTGGTGAGCCGAGAGTCAGGCTGCAACGGGTCCTTCCTAACGTGAGATGTACGCCGCTCAACCCCCGTTGTGCGAAATCGTGGTGCTTGTAATTGGGGGGCTAGGTCTTGCATGTGGGGCGCACAGACAAGATCACTAGATATATCAGCCACCGCACCCATTTCCTGCAGCTGTCTACTGACCGGCTCGGACAGTGACAGGGACCTGAGAATGGGAAGGGAGAGTGAAGTTGACGGTTCAGCGAATTTTCCTCACTATAAACAAT
>CACRXP010000464.1:154119-172265 GCA_902702965.1 Spirometra erinaceieuropaei | reverse complement strand
GGGGCTAGGTCTTGCATGTGGGGCGCACAGACAAGTACACTAGATATATCAGCCACCGCACCCATTTCCTGCAGCTGTCTACTGACCGGCTCGGACAGTGACAGGGACCTGAGAATGGGAAGGGAGAGTGAAGTTGACGGTTCAGCGAATTTTCCTCACTATAAACAATGTGACGCGCTTGAAGCTATCCGGTGGGCTAAAAGTCGTGGTTTGAAAGGCTGCCAACTAACGAGATAACATGAACCTCGCAGTCGACCCAATGTTGTGTGTTGTGTGAAGTGGCCGGTTGGTTGTCTGAGGGTCAGGCTGCAATGGCTCCTCCTTAATGTAGCCTTTATGGCACTCCCACTCCGTGGGTTCTGAGTCAGGTGTGACAGCACGCCTAGGTGCAACTCCGGCCGCGCCAGCCACCCCTTTGTTGTTGGTCAAAAACCTGGTCATTTGCTGTGTGTACCAAATGGTCTGTAGTGGAGCGCCTAGGTGCGGGCTCGACCGTGCCATCCTCCTGCGCCCTCCCCCGCCTCCGGTCTTCTCGACTCTGTCTTGACACCGGACCCAAGTGGTGGTAGTCGTGGTGGAGGAGGAGGAGGAGGAGGAGGAGGAGGAGGAGGAGGAGAGAGTGCGGTAGGCACAATGCAAGTTTACATTCACTATATGCTTATTCGCGCACAAGTCATCGCGCCTGCTTCACTTAGCTGTGGAGCATACGGTGGACATCTTTAGAAGCGAGGGTCGAACTGTCAGTCTGTTCAGTGCATTCGTGATACCTCGCCAGGAAGGCATGGCACTTTTCTGAGCGGGAAGATGGGTTGTCCGTTAGCCTAGCTGCTGGCTACCCGGCGTGTCCACAGGTGACGGATAGTAGGACGACCTTCAGTGAAGTTTGGGTGCGAAATAAGCAGACCAAGGTCTAACGAATAAGCAGTCGCGGACCAACAGCGACATTGCTACCAGGGTGCGGTGGGCTGAGGTCTGGCACGCTGGAAACCCTATAAAAATCCACAAAGCCCAGTGACGGCATTGTGACATGCGGCCGTAAACCGCCATCAAATAAGTTTGCTTGCCACCGCTGCCTTGTGGTTAGGCCTTTAAGCCAAAGCGCTAGAGGAGACAACCTCGAATAAACAATCCGAGCGGCTGTTGGGGACCCGCCCGTATTCGAAATTCCCAAAAAAACTTATCAAATACGTCCGATCACAGTATTACGACCCATGCTACGGCGTCCGCCGGAACCGACGCGCTCTGCAACCCTGGTAAATTGGATCGGGCGAATGGTATGCAAGCTGGACTACTCAATCAGGATCGGACACTTGGTATTGGATGCTGGAATGTGCGAACGTTCCTCGACCCCGGTACCCAAAGTCTTAAACAGTATAAAGTGAATGTCTGCTCTCTATCTTAAGCTAGATTTGCTGACTCAGGCTCTCGAGAAATATAGATCCCTAGAGTCGAATCACACATTACCCTGTACCACAGCGGCCCACACGGCTCTTCTGGTAGATAGAGTGTGGCTATCGCCCTATCGTACAAGCGGACCTCGTGTTACTTGCTTGGGAACCAGTCAATGACCGGATGGCCTACGTGCGACTGAAGGGTGACTTCAAGAACATCTCCACGATCTCTGTGTACGCACCAACTTCGGCTGCCGAACAGCGCGATAAAGAGGCGTTTCACTCGCAGTTGCAAGCGTTAGTTGAAAGACTGCCTCGCCGCGATCTTCTGATTTTTGCTGGCGATTGGAATGGTCGAACTGGACCTGGAGACCCCACAGCCAGTCATCTTCTTGGCCGCTTTGGGCTTGGCTCCCGATGTGGAAATGGTGAGAGATTGCTGAACTTCGCCTATTAGAACCTACTGCTTGTCACCAACACATGTCTCCAGCATCGCAAAAAAACATCTGCTGACCTGATATTCTAACGACGGTCATACGGTCAGTCAGATTGATTACATTCTCGTCAGCTCAAGGTTCCGCAGATGGGTTCACGATAGGAGATCGTTGCGTGGTGCAGAGAGCGGTAACGCCCATGGGTCGGACCATGTCCTCGTCCGTACACGCTTGAAAGTTCACCTCACATCCGCGCCAAAAATTCCACGTCCTAGACGCCTCAATGTCGCGAAAATCCGACAACCCAGTACTGCCGAGGCCCTGAGCAGAGAAATCCGGACTTGTTTTACGACCCGGGCTGACGGAGAAGGCAGTAACCAGTGGTCGTCACAAAAAACACCAATTTACGGGGCAGCTGAGAAAATCCTTGGATACACCCAGAGACGCCGCAGTGACTGGATCAGCGGAAGAACCCTGCAGTTGTCTGCTCAGACAGCTCCAGCCAGGTCCCGTAACGATGACTGCTTTCACTAACTTCGAAAGATGACGGCAAAATCGGCCCCGGGATGACCGGGAAAAATATCGGGTTGAAATAGCGACCTCCATGGAACAGGCCTCGAACGTTGGTGACACTCGAAAAGTCTACCAACTTATTCGCCAAGTTGGCGGCAAGCCCTCTGCACTTAGTGACTGTTCGCGACGTGAATGGCGGCTTCATTGCTGACAAGTCGGTCAAAGTCAAGCGCTGGCGTGAGCACTTCGAGCACCATCTCAACTTCGATACCCAATCTACCTCGCCCTTGATCTCTTCTTCAGCGGGGTTTCTTCTCTCTCCAACCTATGCAGTACCATGCGACCCCCCCTCTAAAAGTGAGGTCGCCCATGCCATACGAAAGTTACGCACCTATCGGGCACCCGGCGAGGACGGTACACACGCAGAAATCTTCAAGTGTTGTGTCGACGCTCTGGCGCCCTGGCTTCGTGAGGCGATTGAACGGGCGTGGAGAGACGAGGTTGTTCCTGATTACTGGGGCACAGGCATCCTTGTACCTATCCTCAAGAAGGGAGATAAGACGAGATGCGAGAACTGCCGCGGCATAAGCCTTATCAACGTTGCTGAGAAGATCTTTGCTGTTGTCCTACTCAGGCGATTCCGGACTGTGCGTGACTCAAGGACGAGACCCAACCAAGCCGGATTTCGTGCTGGACGTGGATGCGCAGACCAGATATTCACACTAATGCGCATGATCGAACTTCGCCATAGCTACCAGCAACCAACGGCAGTCTGCTTTGTTGACTTCGCCGTCGCGTTCGATTTCGTCCATCCTGAGTCCTTATGGCGAATAATGGCGCTAGATGGTGTACTGCCAAAAGTCATCGCCATGATCAAGGCCTATCATCGCCTCACCACCGCGCGAGTCCTGGTCTGCAACTATCTTTCTCAACCGTTTGGTATTCGGTCTGGCGGTCGACATGGTTATATCCTGTCGCCCATTCTGTTCAACTACGCTATTAACTGGACCCTCGGAAGGGCCCTACACGAGGGTGACGGTGTTGATTTTGCACCCGGACACCCACTGACTGATCTTGACTATGCCGATGATATCGCCTTACTTGTTTCAAGTTACGGTAATCTGCAGTCTATGGGGTCACGGGTGAACGGGGTCGCTAAATTGGTCGGTTTATCCATAAAAGCCGGTAAGACCAAAGTGTTTTCAAGCTGCATCCCTGACCAGAAGGCACCTCTCGGGATTGAGGGCTGTCAGCTGGAAGAAGCAGACAGTTTTAAATACCTCGGGGCGTGGCTGCTGCCTAATGGACAGAGTAAGGACGAAATTGTTCCCGAATTGATGCTGCCCGATGGGTTTTCTCAAGCCTTCGAAAATGCCTATGGATCCGACGTGACCTCTCCATTGCCACTAAGATCCACATGTACGGTGCGTCCGTCCGGTCTGTCCTTCTCTATGACTGCGAGTGCTGGGCTTTGCGCGTGGAGGACGAGCAAAAAACTGGCGGTATTTGACCGGCACTGCTTCAGGATCATCCTTCGAGCGAAGGGAATGGGTTGAGCTGTCCAGATCTGCTGTCGCGGATCGTCACGCGCGGAGAGGTACAGTTCTTGACACCATCGAGGCCGACTAGATTAGGCATGATCGGAGCCGTATCAAGTACAAGTATGACTGCATGCAAATGATAGGGCTTTTTATGTTCTGCTGTAGACGTATAGGATAAAATGCAGACTAGCAGTAAGCATTACCGTGATAACGTATGTCCACATCTGAGGGGCGAGTGCTGCTAGAGACGTCATTGTGGTCAGCTATGTCGAAGGGCTTGAATTCAGCAAGGGGTGGAGGGTCCTGTCCGTATAGTCCCCAGTGCCGAGGTATAACTAAAAGATTATAACGTTTTAATGAACTTCGGAAGCGGTTCTTTAGGTACAATTAAAGGGGTTAGTATGGTAAAATATCCGTGTTCGCGCCAGTTTATATAATCTAACCTCAGAATTTAGATGGAGACACTAGGTCAGAGATAGGACAGAAATTCAGATGCGACACAAAACTTAGAGTTGGTGGTTTCAGGGAAAAATTTCAGGATGGCAACGATGGCCACCTTGCGTAACAGTACCCATGTACCGAACACATGGGCGTGTGCGTGCTCTTATTTGAAACATTAGAATGGACTATGCTCCAAGTATGCAAATAACTTCGGGGATAGATATCCATATGATGCATTAAAATCCGTTGAAGGCATTTAAGTGACTTCCAGACGAATTGAGAAAATAAGTGCATGACAAAGGCAGCAGGTATCGAGACCTGGCACAGAGGTCATAATAAGCTAGTGGATTGTGCACTAGCCGAGAGGCATATTCTGCTCGACACTCCCAGTAAAATCACGTCCAAAGCGGTCTTTTCTCATTAATGATAGTTTACCAATCCGAAATGTGGCAGTGAAATGAGTTCTCATCGTAGTCAATATAACTGCTAAAGAGGAGGAGAAATGCCGGACGTGGGGTTTAGTCAACAATGGTAACCTACCCCTGGCGTCAGGAGAATGATAACGCAGAGACGCGACGGTCCTTGTTGGGCTGACTGCGACCGTGCAAGGCATGCGTCTCAGCGGGCCCAAGGCATGCATGTTGCCGCTAAAACTGACACTCTTCTTGCTGCGCAGGTTTTCCCGTTCCAGTACGAAGGTGTGGGAGGGGTCTGCTCCGGTTTCGGCATCAATTGCGGTCTCCTGAGCAGTCAGTGATGCAGTCAGCAGGTCAGTGGGCTGGCCGGCATCCGAATTCGTGCTTACATCCGGGACCGAAGTAGATCGGTCAGCATTCGGGAACTGTAGGCAGGAGCGGACGAAAAAAGAATGTGAATATCAGTTCTGACCGGACTTAAATTCCAACACAGACGACAGCAACAGAAACGATCGGACAGCAAGAAACACTACCTGAACAAGCAAGGTTTAAACGAATGGCTTGTGGATGTAGAGCACTTTCGTCATTTCAGAAAGTTTCTCTCAAATCCTTTTTTTAACATAGGAAATGGGGCATCTGAGCGCGCATGACTTGGGAGAAATTTTGTAAATGCATGAAATTGATTGTAGACAACATAAGGGAATATAGGATATCGTTTATGTGATAATTACAGGCAGATATTGCTCTACCGTGACCCCGCTGGTGTAACATAGTTTTTTTCGTTAGATTATCAGGAACAACCTTAATAACCAAACCGACAAGGCCTAAAAGACCTGAATTACGCTAAAAGCTGATGCTGTCGTTTCATAGGATGTCTTCGGCCGGCGTCATTAAACAGCATTGCAAAACAAAACAATTATTCAATTTAACTCAATGTTAGCAGTTCTCAGTTACAACAATTCTCCAACAAACGTTTTGAGCAAATAGCTAAGGATGTCACAGAAGGCATAACTCGGAAGGTGGATCTGTACACTAAGTTGCAGATATCAACCCCCTTTATTAAAACTCTAGGAGGCAGCAAATCTTTAAAATTGCCTTCGGGATGTAATGAAAGATACTACGTAGGATATCGCCCTTAGGCGATAAGAAGATACGGTTCCTTGAAAAACCCCTGGGCAGGATTTGAGGTACTAAAGTAGTCGGAGGCCACATGCTCAAAATTACAAAAATTCACTAACCTAAGTAGGCAAAAGAAATGTCAGAAAATGCATCCGTTCCAGGGAATTCTTCTAACCTCTCGAGTTGTAGTGAGCACCAACACAACATCTGACACGCACTTAGTATCACTGAATGCAGTATCTGCGGAACTGAACAAGTCACAGAAGCAACTAGAGAGGCTGGAGAGGGGAGGGGACAAAAGTCCATTCCTGAAGGAACCCCAGTTTCCTGAATTGTTGATTATCTCAACAGTGAGTCAGAACAAAAAGGTCCCGTTTCTTACGGTGCAAGTAGTACGCATAAAATTACAACAGTTACCTTGTGGCGAGTAACGGCAGTCGACTTATCATAGGTTCCTAGGTGAGGTATCCTGCTTCGAATCTCTTGTTCTGTCAATCGGACGGGGACATTGTCGGAAGACTGCAGGTGTGCGGATGGATTGCGGCTCCATTGACCCTCTTTATACAAGGTAGCTGGTTGGATTCTCCGCGATGCCGCTGCAGAAGCCGCGCGTCCGCGCACTCTAGTATTAGAGCACCCTATATGCCCCTCTTCCTCGACGACTTCGCGTCTGCACATAGTAGGCGTGCCCGACCTGGCCTCCTCAGCCGCCGCCTGACTGAGCACTGAAAGGTCGGGCAAAGTCTGAGACAAAAATGTAGCACTCTCAATACGTGACGGTTTTGGTACCGCAAGAAGGCCAAGACCAGGGTAAGCTATTGCACTGCGTGGATTTTTTATGTAGACAGGGGAGTCGTTTTCTCGCAGTCGCGACATGCACTCAGAGTCTGGGTCTGCAGACATAGTAAGAAGGGCGAAGGACGAGACGTCGCCACCACCAGGACCCATAACAGGCTGTCCAACTCTACGGAGGTCTCGAACGGCAAGACGGCCGGTAGAACGCCTGCAAGGAAACTGCGCAAGCATGCTTGAGCGGCGACACGGCACAACCGGTGGTTGAGAAGACGGCTTCGGGGGCGGGATGCTTCCGGGGGCGAAGGCGAGGCCTTGCTTGTGCGTCGCGGCAGGCCCGGTTTCTTGGGAAGTATTGGAAAACGTGGAAATGCCGTCGGTCGTCAGAAGACCATGAAACCAGACACGTGGATTTGACGCAATGGGTCGGTTGAGGGGTGGACGAGTGTTCGGGGAAGTTGAGTTTATGGGAGCCTCATCGCCGTCTCCGTTAGTCTGAGATGGGGACAAAGAAGCGCTAACTTGCAGGGACCTCGCGGAAAAGGTTCTTTTTGGCCTTGGGAGCGAGGTATTTGCTATCGTAGGCCCAAGTTGTTTCAATAAACATGGCCGTGTGCTTGAGACCAAAGAATTGGTAATTGTGTCCTGAGCCCTTGCCCGCATAAATATTTCCAAAAGAGTCCCCGAGTAACGATGCATAACTTTTTTGCAAACAGGCGACCGATGAGATCTTGAGCGCAAAAAATTGTGCAGTTCAGTTTTCTCTAATGGTCGTTCGTTCCAATCCGACATAAGGGAGGTATGTGCGTTATGTTCGACGTCAGGTGCTTTGTTATTAGCCTGCCTAGTGGCAAGGGAAGCAGTCCTTTTTAGCTGGCCCCAGGTTGTCATTTCGTTTCCTGCAGCCATTTTTATTGCCCGCCACGCGACTGTGGATTGGGGCAGTGGGACAGTGCAAGTGGGTTTTCTGATAGTAGAACACTCGGTAGGCTCGACATCGTCCGCGAAGGACATTTGTTTACGACTGTTGAGGGACTCGCGGCTGCTGCGGACACGAGCCCACGTGGTAGTTCCGACCGCAATTGCTGTGGTGGTATCGGGGGCTGAATTGTCCTGAGTCATAGTGCACATGCTGTCGGTAGTGGCAACGCCGACAGAACGAATCTGTTTGGCGACAGAAGGGTTCTCCGTCTTTTCATTCTTCGAAATGTTGGCGGATATATGTGCAAGTGTTTGGCGCATGCCCACAAGACTAGCTGTACTCCACAGGTTACCATGACTCGTTGACCTCTGTAGACAGGAAGTGCGTGGGGAGGAAGTAGAGGGAAGATTGTTCTGATCGTTCCCATCGATTAGTGCTCCCTGAACATCATCCCATGCCAACTTATAGTTCAGTGCTTCGGCTGTGCGTCTCAGCAACTCTTTTAACTCGCGGTTGCAAGATCCTTCCATAACTGCTTGCATCCAACTACTAGTAACCGAAGTTGGGTGGGAAATGAAGACTGGATTGGCGGGACTGAAAACGAATTCACGACCGTCAAGGGGATTTCCGGGTTCATCAGCTTCTCCGGTATCCGAGAGGATTGCAGACAGGTCAGCAGATATTAAATGATGTCGGCTCGAAGACGGAGCACTAGTGCTATCTGGTCGACATACCTTTTTCTGGGGATACGTAGTTGGACTAGGTTTGGTGTATAGCTTGTCAGCAGGTGATTCTATGCGGGGATCATTGGTGTTAGGACCAAGACCACTCTGACCGCTGTCACCAGAATCGAGAGGGCTAAAGAGACAAGAATCCGACCGCGAATGCCCAACAACGGCAAGACAGACACCGCGATGAGTCGCTCCTGATGAGGAGATTCCTTCATCACTTTCTTCTGTAAGTCCACGGTGGGTGCTACCAACTTCGTCCCTCAGGTTGGCGTCGAAAGGCACGGAAAATTCATCATCAAAGAAGTATTCACTAGGTTCCAGAAGGATTGATGTGTGGACATTTGAGTTTCCATTATGAACAGCGGGGGTTTCTGGTGGGTCAGAGACGCAATTTAACAATGACGAGTCCACTTTAGGCTTAAACAGGACTGTGTCAGTAACGTGCCGGTCCTTCGCCTGACATACAGAAGCTTCTGGTATGCTCTCAGTTATGTGGTTTTGGACAGACATCTTGTGCATTACTCCAGGCCTTGAAACAAATGAATGCAATGACTGTTTCCGCAGTCTAAAATTTAAGAAAGAATTTTAGGGCATAGCATGCAGTTAAAGCATTTGCAAAATAATAACAATATGTAAGGCTTCCCAGAAGAAGTCTTACTAAGCAAAAACTTCCTAACGAGGTTCGAAAATTAGAATACATGTATAAAAAGCACGAAAGCAATCGAAAACTAATTGTCCGGGTCAAGCCACATTGGTCGTAATAAGTGCGTGACCGCCGGTTATGGGAATGCAAGATGCAGTTCAATTCTGTTCTCGGTGTTATGGAACAGGAAACAGAAAGTACAGTTCAAATGACGTTTGGTGGACCGCAGAAGTCAGCGTAAAGCCTTAAGATCACTGGCGGAATAACATCGTGTCTGGCAACATTTCGCGCTAACAGCGTGGTGGGCCGTAACTGATCACTCGGAAAAGGTCCTCTGATAAGTCTGGTAAACTATGCGGTGAATTCGAGAACGTTCGGTCACAAGGAATTCTTTCCAACTTCAGTCTTCATTTGACCAAACTTGACAGCATGGACGACTTTGTGACAGATCATTACTTCTGGATGTAAAGTAGTGATCGAATTTACCGGGAAGGTTTAACATATTATCAGAGTATACAACCATAGAACTTAGATAATCACACCAGACAGAAGCCAGTTGGTTCTTACGTATTTTAAAGAATCTAGCTACTGGACCCCAATGAGTATCTACGATACTAGTCCGATAGAGACTTGATAAATTCTGCTTATCAGACTCAATTTGTATCATACGTGACTGCGGTCAGAGTAAGCTTTGTCAGTTCCTTATGGTCACCCCCAGCAAGTGGCGATAACGCCCATGCAACGTCAGTCGTCAGCTATGTTGGTTGTTATAACAAATAACATAGCTGACGAAGATTTCAAGTACGCACTTTGTAAGCGATTTCAATATATTTATCATAGAGTATATCCGTCATATTTATCAAAATGCCGGTAAAATCTTTAAGATGCCTTGAGAAGTAAGTGTCAGAGAATCTCGAACCTAATAGGAAATACACCTGTATGTCAGACAGCGTAACCAAGCGGAGCAATTTCCTGGATCTATCATCTAAAAGTGGCGAAAATGCATTTCAAAGACCTAAGTCTTTTTCAAATTCCCGAGTAAAGAGCAGGATTGCCGCGCCATCCCATTAATAAGATGCCGTAGAGGATACAATATCCCAACCGAATAGTACTAGGGAAAACAAAATAAGATAGCAATTTTCCCATCTCGACAAGATGTCTTATCCAAGTTCAAAATATTTTTGAAATTTGAAGAGGGACAAGACATCTTATTAATATTGATACCGACATACCACTATATATATATACCGAGATTAATTATTTCAAAAAAATAAAGAAAGAAGGGCAACATCAATGAATTAGCAGTACAAGAATTCACGTACCGACGACATACAAGTCGGCAGCGAACACCCACACAAAACTGCGCAAACAGGAAACAACCAATCGGACAAACGGAATTTGTTTTACTACACACTGATAATCAATTTTCAGACACCAAGCTGGGAGTGGTCTGGTGTAGATCGACAAGTAAAGCGAAATATACCTGCATATGCTGTCACAAAAAGATGAAACCCGGCAAAGTTAAAAAGCAGGTCGCCTTCGTGGTCCAAAGACTTGGTAGTATTTTCTACCTTTCAGTTAATATCACTAAGTCTAGAAAACGAAATCAGCATTCCCATATGAACTTTCCTAGAATGGTTCGCTTGCACTTGGAGCGATAACATTAAATGGTAAAATAAGGCAGTATATATATAAGTGGTGGAATTAATGTAAAGTAGGCAACGCTTTGCCCAGCCGTTTCCGGCTAACGACGGCTAATAAGCCATAAGAGTCCATGAAGTCCACGTCCTGCATTTCGAAGGATCGAGTGACGCACGACCTAAACCTACTTCATCAGTACTCCAGTGACGTCCTGAAGGATGAGGAAATATTCACCGTTAAAAAGGCTTTCCGACTAGGCAAAGCGGACCCAGATCGTGACCTAAAAACATCCCAAGACCCCTGAAAGTTATTTTGGGAAACGAGGCGCAAGCAGCGTTTCTGATAGAAAGTAGAACGACCGTACGCAACTGGTACAAGGAAATGTTTTTCCAACCAAATTACGAACCGAGGGAAAAACTGAAAATGAGAGAACTGAGATCAGAATTGAAGGAGATTTGGCAGAGGAGAGAAAGTGCTAAAGATCAAAAATGGACGAATAGTGCAGACAAAGGGGTCTTTCTTGTGGTCAGAACCTGTCACAATAAAGGCCGGGCCTCTCCATCGAAACAGTCATTGACGGTTATCTCCGCAAATGTGCAAAGCCTCTTCAACACACTAGATAAACTAAGAGCCTTAGTTGATGAAATTCGGCCAGACATTATGGCCTTCAGAGAAACGTGGCTTACAGAAGATATCGCACATGCAGAACTATCACTTAGAGGACATCAGCAATTCAGGAGAGGCAGACTAAGCCGAGGAGGAGGAGTCATAATTTATGTCACTTGTAAGTTGAGCGCTATGGCTGATGTACATAGTCTGGTACGGGATGTGGAACTCCTAAGCGTTAACATATCTGCTAAGAATCTCCGATTACTGAAGCTTTCGATGGTGTACCGTTCACCTAACCATACGTCTGACCAAGATCTCATGCTCGTAACTGAAATAAACAAAGTCAGTGGGAAGAAAGATGTCCTTATCGTTGGGGATTTTAACGCTCCTGGCATTGATTGGGTAACGCGGACTGCACAGGGGGCCGCAAGACAGCTTTAATCACAATCTGCTGCAATGGGCAACGGATAAACTTCTCTGCCAGAATGTTACCTTTGGAACACGGGTCAGGGAAGGACAGCAGTCGAACTGTCTTTATCTTAGTTTTACCCGAGAGAAGAAAATGTGTTAGACCTGCAGGATCGACCACCATCAGGTTCAAGCGACCACACCACGCTCTACTTTGAGTACTCACTGTTTTCCAAACCCATTCAACCCGATAGGTGGGACTATTCTCTAATGAGGAGGAAAGCCGCAGCTGTATCATGGGAGACTGAAATGCATGGTCGAGCAAACGACAACTGGAATACTTTAAGTTCCTTACTGAAAGAGATTGTTTATTCTAATTGCCCTCTCAGAAGAAAGACAATCACAAACCACCCAACGTAGGTAAACCCTGACTTAAAGGCCTCTTTCAGAAAAAGGAATCGTCTGTGGAGTCGGTATAGACTAACTGGTTTCGAAGAAAACTTACAGGAATTTAAGCGGCAACGAAACGTTTGTAAAAGTGAGGCCTCAAAGCCGCAAAGAAATGATGAACTGAAAATACTTCGAAATTCGTTGGAGCATCCGAAAATTCTATATGGTTATATACGAAGTGCTAAAGGGACTCAGGAGCTTATCCCTGTCCTTAGGTCTGCAGATGTAAAAGTGGAGATTGATGACCAGGTTAAAGCGTCCCTCCTTTCCGACTTCTTTCAGTCCGTCTTCACCCGAGAACCTAGTTCTATATTTGCCCATCCATCCATTCGCCAACTAACCTCTCCTCCCAGTACCCTTCCCCCTCCTATCCCCTCCCTACCCTCCTTAATCGAGGAACCACTCTTTTCATCGGCCATAGTTAGTGCCGAGCTACTCCGGCTGAAACCTGCCAAATCGCCTGGCCCAGATAGAATTTTTGCACTACTACTTCGTGAACTCGCTAATGAACTGTGCAAAACCTTATCCGCAATATTTCAAAAGTCATTTGAAGACGGCGAGCTCCCGGAAGAATGGAAATGCGCACTCATTACTCCAATCCATAAAGGAGGCTCAAGACTTGACTGCGGAAATTATCGTCCCGTCAGTCTTACTTGCATCGCGTGAAAAATAATGGAACGCATTATCAAAAGACACTTGTTGAGATACGTGTAACAGAACAAAACATTGTGTGATGCCCAACACAGTTTTCGTCCAGGGCGCTCCTGCCTAACGAGTGTCCTTTACTCGCACGAGAAATTGACACCAGCTACTGATAAAGGTTTTCCAGTGGATGTCATATTTTTTGACTTAAAGAAGGAATTTGACAGTGTGCCACACAGGCTTCTTTTACAAAAGATCCAGGATATAGGAATTCAAAGAAGAATGCTTAAATGGATCAGGAGTTTTCTATCCTCCAGTGTACAAAGAATAGTCCTTGGTAACTTTTTCTCGGGATTGGCAGACGTGGAAAGTGGTGTCCCACAAGGTTCCGTTTTAAATCCAGTACTCTTCTTGATTTATGTTAATGACTGCATCAGCGAAGTGAATTGCGTGGCCCTCGTGTTCGCGGATGACATAAAAATATGGAGTGAAGTCAGGTGCGATGATGACGCAGAGAAGTTGCAGCCGAACACCGACAAACTGTATGCTTGGTCGAACAGATGGCTTTCGAAGTTTAACGTGTCCAAATGCGTGGTCTTGCACCTGAACACCGGCCGCAATGCCTCTCCCAAACACCAGTAATATATTGACGCGACGAGGTTAGAAACTGTGGAAAGACACAGAGATCTGGGTGTATGGACGACCACAAATCTATCGCTATCAGAACACTGTAGAAAGATGGTCCAGAAGGCAACTAGCACTCTATACTGGATCAGACGTACATTTAAAATATTTCCTCCTGAAGTCTTCTTAAGACTTATTGGTGTCTTTGTAAGACCTCATCTAGAGTATGGAATGCCAGCAACTTCACCATGGATGACAAAGGATATTGACTAACTCGAACAGGTGCAACGCAGAGCGACAAAGATGGTCGACGGTCTGAAGCATTTGTCTTATCAGGAGAGGCTTAATTTGTTTGGCTTATTCCCTCTCTCTTATAGACAATTAAGCTGCAGTCTACTTTGGACGTTCCGGATTGTCCGCGGACAGAGTTGCTCATTAAGAGCAGAGGACTTATTTGAGTTCGCCCGTACAAACCAATTATGCGGCCACGTCTACAAAGTCGGGAGTGAGCGCACGCATTTAGACTGTCGAACATTTTCATTCAGCCAGCGGGTCGTCCGACCGTGGAACTCGCTTCCAAGCGAAATGGTGACGGCTAACACAATTTGTGTGTTTAAAATAAAACTTGCTTGTCTGGTTGTTTAAGGCTCTGAACAAAGCACATACAAAGATCAAATTTACGATCGAGCATGACAAGAATGACACACTGACTTGCCTGGATATTCTTGTACGTAGGCGGGCAGATGGCTCTATTCAGAGATCCATCTATCGAAAACCCACCTGGAAAGGACAATAGGTACACTTCCTTAGTTTCGTTCCAATTCAGAGAAAACGAAACGTGGTTTCATGCCTGTTCAACAGAGCCACCAGAATCTGCTCCTCAGATACGATCGGTGGCGAGCGTACTTTCCTAAAGAACGTTTTTCTTGCAAACGGGTATCCGGAGAAATTCATCGATAAATATCACCATCCCAGACAACGAACTCCTGAAGAAATATCTGTAAAAAGAAATTCAGTGACCATCTTCCTCTCTTTAATGGGTGATAACGTGTCAAACGTGATCAAACGACGCCTTCGGTGCACAATCGGAAGGACGTATGCCGACTCTAAATTGTTGTTCATAAGCACCACAACGACCATCCCAGTCAGACCAGTTAAATGCATTTTGCCTACGCACACCACATCAAACTGTATTTATGAGTTTACATGTAGTTGCGAATGCAAGACATTGGGTGCACACAAAGGCACTTGGCAACTCGGTCAGCTGAACACATGTCGAAGTGGCTGCTTTAGGCGGAAAATAAGGTACCCAGGAGCTCAATCACGAAGCACCTTGTGGACACGGATCATACAGTGGACCAAATGGTTGCATTCAATGTCCTATTTCGGGCGACGACCGGGCGTCTCTTGCGCTTTGCAGAGGCCGCTGCAATGCGGAGGAGGAAACCAGCTTTCTGTGGGCAGTTGGGTCAAGTGATAAACCTGGCACTGCCATAGAAAGGATAGATTATGGATGAAACCCTGTTCCCATATACGTCCTCTCATTTCGTCTCCATCTCCCCCCTCCCCCTTCCCGGCATGTCTGAATGTTGCCCGCGCGTTTCACCCTAAATCACGCCCGACAATTCCTCACTATAATCCTAACTCTCATACTCGGATGACTTCTCTCCCCCCCCCCTCGCCGTATGCACCCACATACAAGACCCATGTTTCAGGTTACCTATCACGTTTTATCTCTATGGTTCGATCGTTGATTGAACAGTTTGCCTTGTCATATAACTATGCAGTGGCCATACGCAGCTGAATGGGAGGTCTCGAAATTTATGTCATCAGTAAATGCTGCATGCTTTGTCGTTAAATAAGTATGTAAGGTGAATAGCTTGTCAAACATGAGCTTTTACATAGACGTTGTATACAGTAATCCATCGCTGAATGGTGCTCCAACTTTCGTGGCTTCGCTCTGTAGCGGATTTTACATGCAAGCGTGCCTACATAGTGGCCTTGATCTCGCGACCTGTTAGTCAGAAGTCCAACGCCTCTAACCACCTAGCCACGGACTCGTTGTCCATTCGGCCGCGATCTACAATATACAATTTTAGCGGGCACTCACCGATCAATTCTACAGAAATCACTCGTCACGTTGTGGTTTGCGGGATCGAGCCCCAGATATTCCACGTTGCGCGGTTGTGCATGACTGGCTGGCCATGGTTAATAAGCCAGAAATAACAATTCCAGTCTCACTTGTTTCTGTCGGCAATACTATTCTGCCTATATCATACGCCACTGTGCGGCTGCTTGTTGGGCTCAAGAGAGAGAGAGAACCCGTAAGGCACAATGGGACGAGTGTTTCGTTGAAATGATCAGTGGGCGCCCTTATACCCTAGCTAAGTATATATCGCGGATTTTTTGCTGATCATACTCCAAGAGTCTCAATCTCTCGGAGCACTGTGCCTTGATAGTCTCCAAAGCACGTGGAACCATGGGATGTATCCTCCGAAACTTCAAAAATAGGGACATTAGAATGAGCCTTTACAACATGTACGTTAGACCTGGCCAGGAATACTGTTCGTTTTTATTTAGCCTCATGCGTGTTACTGAGCGGAAGAAAATAGAATCCGTTCAAGACTTTTTAACCAAGAGGGTTTTAACCCCGGAACACCGACATTTGTCCTACCAAGAACGTTGCCGGCTTACGGGCCTTGATCTTTTATGGTTCTGTAGATTACAAAAGGGACTATTTTTACTATTTAAACTCTTATATAATCACGCATTTAACCCACTCACCTCTTTGAGACATAATGTCCACCCCCGACGTAGCAGTCACCGTGAGGTCTTTTCATTTCTTCCTCTAGCACGTACGGTTAAATATCGTCGGTTCTTTTCTGTAAATGAAATTGCTATTTGGAATAAAATACCCATGAGTGTGAAAACTCTGCAAAATTATCCTTTATTTAAGAGAACTATTACTCGATTTTTGCATTCAGAAAAGCTCCCACACATTTTGGGTGCTGAATCCACCGAACGACGTTTGTGGTCTCTGAACACTATGGCCGGTCTCACCAGGGACAATTTCTATGGCCATCAGCGACAGTTGTTCTTCGGCGCTTCTGGTTGGACTAACCCTAACTTCATGAAAGAAATTGGCGACTGATAATATCCGATACCGTGCAACCCCTCCCTTATTGACGGTCAAAGTTTTTCGCCAGAATTTTTTTCTCCTGAGCCCTCCAATCCATAAAACCACCATCAACTATATTTTATTCCTTTTCCACAGGAGTTTTTTTCACTGCTGGCCGGATTTGTGTTAAACGCTTCCCTGACAATGCCTGTAAACTGGCATTAAATAAAATTACTATTATTATTCCTGCGAATGATGTGCCCTTGTAATTTTCATGCACGCTTTCTAATTTAGTCTTAATGTTTTTTCATGCAAGGGATGATATTACTTCATTTTTAAGTATGTGTTGTTACGGTGCGCTCAAAATGCTATTGTGTATTAAATTTGGCTTCGCAATGATATGCGATACGTGAATTTGTGCGTAATATGCAAACAGCGTGTTGTCCTAGATAGTTTCAACTAATTCTACGGAATATCCAAGAGACTATAACGAATTTATGCTCTATAACTGTGTGGAAAACGCTTATCATAATGTGGGGTCAATAAGGGCTAAAAGATGTGAAAGTAAACATACCGATGCAGGCTTTTTACTTCGCGTATTTTAGTTTTTCGTGTAGGGTTTTGGAACTCAATCGTCATGACCGAGGAGGGATTACTGCATACCTTGATTTTAGAAAACGTGGCGCATTGCGGATTTACTCAGTCGGTTTACCTAAACTGGAGAAACATTTTTTCTAAGTGGCCAGTTTCCTGTTTGCTCCATTTCATTCCATGGGAATGTGAAAGCCTTCTTGGCCTATGTTGAGATAAATTCGTATCTACCAATGACGCTAAGCTCTAGCAGGCACTTTGAAGTCGAGAGCATGCGGGGTGTTTTGATCTGGGACGTCTTAAACATCGATGCTTTTAGATGAAACTTGCACGACCTTTCGCCGACGGGTATACCCTGCCGCATATATTCTGCTGACAGTTAGCATGCACGAAGGTGTAGCGCAGGTGACGCCGACTGGGCCTGGTACTGCTGGCAGTATACTGACAGTCCACATGAACGCCTCGATGGACATGACGGCTACTTCTGGTTCGCCCCGTCTCGTCAGCCAGCCCCCACCTCCGGCCCCACGATGCCGTGCTCAATATGGCGGCCACAAGTCAGTTACCAAGCTAAACTGGAGGACGATCTGGCATGTGGGTCTTCACCCCCAGTTGCCCCAGAAATTGTCCCCACCCCTCCCCCAAAACGTAAGAGTCATACGGTTAGGGCGGCGTGCAGTTTCATGGACGCCCAGACTAACTCAGGTAGTCTCACCACTAAACAAATGTCGTGTCCCTTAGGGGAATGTGGTTGCTGCCTGGGACATCTTTGCAGCCGTTATGGGGGGTTTCACTGCCTGCCCCTCGCAGGGAGGCGTTAGAAAAAAGGTCATGAAATTTCTGACAAAACGTGCAGCCGTCAAGCTGACTATGACCTGTGGGCATATAAAATACAGTCGATAAAGTACGACAAACAAAAACTGTTATTCCTATTCCTGTACCTTCACATAGACTGTCAAATTCACACTGCTCACCCTGGCGGTCCGCAATGTTACTTCCCTGCAAATAACCCTATGACAAACCATTCGAAAAGGAGGATAGTGATGGTCACTCGCGAATTGACCCGTTTCAAGGGGCGTCGCGGGTCTCACTGAGACCCATCTTTGTGAACGGGACCAAC
>CACRXP010000464.1:122758-134404 GCA_902702965.1 Spirometra erinaceieuropaei | reverse complement strand
CGCAGGGGACCTCGAGGTAGGCGATCCCCAGGTAAGCAGATTATTGCTCTATTGTCTTTACCTACTAACAATCTCCACTTCAACAATGAGCTGACTCAGCGATTAGCCAGCCTTCCAGTCGACGCCGCCGCCGCTGCTGCTGCTGACGAGAACGCCTTCGTGGAGAACCGACAGTGCTGAGTGCTGGATACAGTCCAGTCGGCGGTCCTGGCTCTCCTCAGTCGCGCACGTCGCCAACATCAGGACTGGTTCGATGACAACGACGCAGCCATCAGCAACCTGATCGCCGACAGGAACCGCCTGCACAAAGCCTACGTTAACCGCGCCACCGACGACAACAAAACAGGCTTCTACCGTAGTCGCGCCTTATGCAACAGCGATAGCAGGAGATGCAGGAGGACGAGGAGATTCAAGGGTACCAGGACCGCAACGAATGGAAGAATGTCTTCTGCGCGATCAGAGCTGTCTACCGGCCTGCAGGATTTCAAGGACGCCACAATCGTCCATCTCTATAAGCGGAATGAGAACCGCCAAATCTGCGACAACTACCTAGGCATCTCTCCGTTGAACATTGCTGGGAGGATATTAATTCGCATTCTTCTTAACCGACTGAACAGCCATCTAGAACAACCTCTCCTTTCGGAAAGCCAATGCGGCTTCCGCCGTCAGCGTGGGACCGCCGACATGATGTTTGTCACCTGCTAACTGTAGAAATGTCAGAATATGTGGATCCACTTGTACTCTGCCTTCGTGATCTGACGAATTCCTTCGACACGGTGAATCGTGACGGACTGTAGAAAATCATGCATAAATTCGGCTCAAATGGTGCGTCAGCTCCACGATGGAGTTCTGGTGCGCGTCACAGACAATGAAGCGGTCTCAGAGGCATTCGCAGTGACCAACAGAGTGAAGGAGGGCTGCATCCTCGTGTCTACCCTCTTCAGTCTCATATTCTCTGTCATGCTGATGGACGCCGACGGTGACGAACGTCCTGGGATTCGCATAACTCACAGGACGGACGGCCACTTACCCAATCAGCGGCGGATGCACTCGCAGTTCCGTGTATCTTCAACCACCGTCCACGAACTTCTGTTCGCCAATGACTGTACACTCAATGCAACTACAGAAGGAGAAATGCAAAGGAGCAGGGATTTCTTCTCCGCCGCCTGGGGGAACTTCGGCCTGGACATCAACACGGGAAAGGCGGTTGTCATGCACCAACGGCCACCCAAAACTGCACACAATGCGCCGCAAATCAGCGTGAACGGAATTCAGCTGCATGTGGTGGACAACTGTACGTATCTCTAAGCTAAATGCCATTGTGCTGAATTTGTCTTCTCACCGCTTATGTGCATCAGCAACCAATTTAGCTTGGAGGGGGAGAGAAAACTCTGCTTCCCGTCTCTCCACCCTTCCCCACTTCCCCTTCCGATCCTAAGGATATGCTTCCGCAGAGCTTCCCGGTGCGGAATCGACCGTCCCATCCTCCTTCGCCCTCCCTCGCCTCCGGTCTTCTTGACTCTGTCTACACACGGGGTCCAGATCGGGGAGGAGAGAGTGCGGTAGACATAGTGTACACCTTAACTATAAGCTAATTCACGCACAAGTCGCTGTGTCTTCGTTACCTTGCTGTGGAGCACAGTGTGATCGGACCTTCACCTAATGATGGTAGTTTGCTCGGTTCAGTTGTATTAAGGGAAAGATAAGCGACCACATTTGAACTCCCAAGTGGTTACATATTGCCTGAGAAAAAACACCTGTGTAGGGAAAGTTGAAAAATATATTGTTAACTTAATTGCAAACGAAAAGCGGCCATCGATCTGGTCGTTGAGGAAGAGTACATATTAATGTCTACTCACAAATTGAAAGTAGCGTGTGCATTTATAATCATTTAGGTGCCAAACAAGTTAGACCGCGGTTTTGTCAATCGGGTTTCGCTGTAGTCGTACCTGGCGTCATTCAGATGTGTCAGTACATGCTATTTTAATCTTATTTGGCCATTAGGCTAACGCTCCGTCGTTTGAGGCACGGGTACATGCAACTGAAAATATTCATTTTCTGTGCTGACCTGCTAGGAAATGGAATATGGTGTTTTGCTTTGTCTAGGTCCAAGCTCTATGGAAACCTGTTCGCCGCACTGTTAGAAAATCAGTCCAGAACATAACTACCAGTCCCCGTGACTTTGAATCTCTCTACACAACAAGAACAGCTACAACAACGCAAAACCGTGGTCTCGCCGCAAAGCGGGAAGAATCCGGGAACAACACGTCTAACATGACTCGCGGACGAAAAACTCAAGAATGATAGTAAAGTGTACGAATGCGCAGATTCTGCTTGGATACAAGCATGAAGAAATGACGTCGACCAGCCAGTGAACTGAACGCAGAAACAGTATGAAACTTTAGTCGGCAAATGAGATGAACAGTAGTCAACGGTCGTAAATCGTGCCCACTGAAACACAAGAATGACGTCTAATTTGAAGCAAGAATAGACAGCAGAATTTATTGGAACCAATAGAATGCATTGCCCATGCCTTACAGCTACAACACTAATCGCCAACTGTTGCATGTAATGCGATGAGTGCTTATATCCCCGACCGTCTTCTGCGCAAAATGCTCCAATCGGCTTACTGGTGGGAAACCCATGCTCGCCACAAGGCCTATACTTATGCATAGGTTTGGTTTCTGCACAGGTTTCTAGACAATGGCGTGTTCCTCAAATGTTTTTCGCACTCGCCTCCGGCAAATACGGAACTGGCAAGAAGTGTAGCATTGAAAGACGGCAGAAAAATGATCCAAGTGCTACTCCAGGATTGTCACGCAATGCTTCGCAAGTGTCTTCCCTCGACTGACCATGCAAATTTCGGACGCTGTGAGTTCATGGGCGGGTGTGATACAAAACGGTTACAACAGATGGTAACTGAACGAGCCTGTAAGTAGTGGGCGACACGTGACGCAGCACTGGAAGATGGTATGCAACTTGTAGTCCAAGGAGCCGACTGAAGAACAAATACATGTGTTATGGCATGAGACCCCGTTCACTTAGGTTGATCTCAAACTGGCCGGCGTGACTGCAGCAGTGGAGTCGGTCCTAAGTTCTACGACCGCGTCAGACGTGACGAAGAAGCTTATCTGACGCTAGTTATCCTCCCTTCTCAGGCCTCGTGGAAAGTGCGAAGTACTTCCCAAAGTCGAACGCGATACTGCGCTAAGGTAGCTCAAAGGTGGCAACGGTAGCGTTCTCGTGCCCACGCCAAGCGACGTTCCATCAGGACGGACTACTGTCAAAAGGCCGATAGCCTGCTGGAGGATCGTCGGTTTTATACCACATTCGAAGCAAACCCCATAAAAACGCTGACATGCGAAATCCATGCGACGCTGTTGCCAATGGAGAACTCAAATGCAACATCACGGATGACGGACATATGGCGAAAGCCCAAGAACTAACCATGGCCACGCTCTATGCTCTTCCAAATGTGCACAAAGAAAGCGCTGTTCTCTGATCTATCGTGTCACTCAGGGACAATCCAAATTATGGACAGGAAAAATGGCTGCTTCGGAGTCTCAGATTCCCCATCGACGATTCAGAGACCACATTCAGTTCGTCAGCAAAATTCCTTGACCATCTTGATGCAATAATCTTTTCAAGCGAGGATGTGCTATCTTTTTATGTCACGTACTTATTTATTTCTATGCTCCGAGATTTGGCATTGGAGACCATTGACCTACTCTTCATGACAAATAAGCGGAAATGAAGAATTGTCTCGGTAGCGTCCAAATACTCCAACTTCGGAAGTTCTGTCTCGATACACGATTCACGTTCGGCCTAATGATATATGAGCAGGTGAAAAGCACATCAGCGGGTTCAGAGCTTTCGGGACTCAGCTGAGGCGATCCTGCAGCGGCTGGAGTCACCAGGTTTCCGACAACACCGACCGAAATACTGGGTTCCGTATGTGGATGATACCGTCGTCATTGAACGAAATCAGGTGCCAGCATTCAAGGATCATTTCAACCCCGTTCCTCCGGACTTAAAATTTAACATCTCAACCCCGTTCTATCCTATGTATAATTTAATCTTTTAACAACTATAGTTCGAACTGACTACTGGAATTGAGAAAGTAACACAGCAGTAGAGTACCAGGATGATAGTTTGAGAATGAGAAATAACTCACCAGAACAAATCTGTTATATCGATATTGTCCTTGAGAGTTAGGTCGTTCACCATGGTTGAATCGCTAAATTCACGAAGTCTACTAGAAATGCAAGTGGTTCGCCTAATTAGTCAACCCTGAACTAATCAATTCTTATTCCTCTTCCGCTGCCCAGTCTTCTGGTAGACGCCAGACCTGCCTACATGAACACAAACTGGCGACCCGGAGCCTAGACTCAAACCCTCAGTTTAGAACACACGTTGGAAAAATTGATCATACGTTTGGCCGTTAGGGGGTCCCCGAACTCGGAGGTACCACGACCTACACTTGGGATGTAGTTTTAAAATGCAGATTCCATCAACAGACAAATTTGTCCTTTTCCGGCTTACGAAATATTACTGCAGTTAATAAAAAAGGCGAAGACAAAGCGGCCGCAATAAACTTCCGAAAATCGGCCAGAGATTGTCCGGCAGCGAGAGCAGAGGAACCACCAAATAAAACAAGCCCCACGTGGGCGACTACTAACGACGGCTGATCTGGTCAAATTTGCCAGGCTTCCATTAAGACGCTCAGGCAGGGAAAAAGAAGAAGGAACACGATTAGCTAAATGCCGACTAACGTGGAGGTCATTTGTGCCTTTGACGATCTGACACTTTTTAGTCAACCATGTTCTTGGAAATGCCATTTATGCAAAAAATCTGTCCTATGAGTCATTCCCCCTTCTCAAATAACGTAGTTGCTTTTCAGTACCTGAAGAATACTCGCCAAGACAAACAACTGTGAAACTCGTAGGCTAAAATTGAATAGTTAATTCACTGGTAACACACGCTTTCTGGCTCCATGAGCTTCTTATTTCTTCTAGACTGTTTCAAACAAGATAGTTCTTGTTCCTAGGACTCAGACTAACGCAAAGGCTTGACTCTTTCCTGAACATTTAGTACTTCCCTCTACTTCGTTAAGTAGTTCTTATGAAGATTCACCAAAGTATATTTTTGGCTATTTTTTATCCAAAAACATTATGAACCTTTGAAATAATATGAACTTATTCAGCAAGTATGCCGCTCACTGAAATTACATATTAAGTTGACTAGAGGCGTAAAAGTCGATTAATTCCAGAGCTCCGCTGTTTTAACTTATCAGATGCACAAAAGGCAAGCAATGTTCGGACATGATAGCAAATATTCCAGGATATTTGCTTAGTATGCCGCTTACTTGTGGGAACTTAGTTCATTCCAGTCATTCGCCTATCGACACTGGAGGCAGCTTTTCCATTCATAAGCGGACTGTCTAAGTGTGTCGCAAGTGTAGAAAATGTAACACCTGAGACGTTGAACAACTGTCCGAGGTTACAACTGACAATTTGCCGACGATGTCCACTGTGTGCTTCACAGCAAGGAGATGCAGGCACGGTGACTTGTGTATGACTTAATTTAGAGCGGTGGTAGACTTACACAGCATCAACCGCTCTCTCTCTCTCTCTCTCCTCCCCCGTCTGAACTCGGTGTTATGACATAGTCAAGAAGACTAAAGGTGGGAGAGGGCGCAGTTGGCTGACACGGCCGGACCCGCATTTAGACGTGCCACCACACCCTCTGACCAACAATATACAAACACATGACCAGGATTTTGGACCAACAGCAAAAATAGGTCAGAAATAGGGGTAAGATGTGGTTATGCAGCCCCAACTAAAGTAAACAAACCCCAGTCACCTGTAATACAGAACCGATGGTAACAGGGGATTTTACAGGTGGGGTCGTGGAACACACAGACGACGAGGTCAAGTAGTTGTGTGCAAAAGAAAAGTTGTCGGGAATGCGCGGTTGTATTTTGAGTGGTTGAGAAACAGTTGCCCTAACCCCTAACCTTAACCCCAACCTCTAAACCTAACCTCTAACTCTAACCCCTAACCCTAAACCCTGACCACAACCCCAACAGTATTGTGTCCATCAGGTGGGCCTACACAACCACGCCTTACGGAAACACCTTCACTACTGATAATGCCACACACTTATAATTTAAACCGAAAGAGGAGACGACAAAGTCACCTTGCACATCTTGCAGCATAGGCTAGCCAACGTAAGGGTCAGGTGAATCCTCTGCGCAGTTCGAGTTATAAAACAGGGGTATCGTGCGTCCGCTCGGACCTGTGGAGTAGCTAGTCAGTGTCGACTGCGGAGACCTAACGCGGCTCACCGGCTCAGGAGTAGTGTCGGCTGTAGGATAGTCGTGTCTCCCGTAGCATTCTGTCTGGTGTCCGTCGCTCAGAGGGGGGAGAGTCGGACATCGTATTTGGGTGTTAGCCCGTTCCCCCTCGAGTCAGGTCAGTACCGACTGCGTAACAGAAAGTACCGGTCGTTGGCAAGTCAGTCAAATCCTTTGAAAGTGTGCGGCCTGCTGTTTACGACACTGCAAATGTTACATTTTACGGAGGTCAAGCTAGCATTTTGCGCCATGCCTTGAAGGAAACAGGTAAGGTTGTTAATTTTGCTCTATATCTGTATGCCAGGCACAATGGGTCGATGCAAGAAACTTCAGTCGCAGAAGACTTCTGGTTGAGCAGCTGAACCCTTTCCCGGTAAGAACCAAGCGCAAGCTCCCTAAATTTTACTGCTCAGTCAGTCATCGTCCACTTTAGTTACAAGTAGGACCGTGCAATCAACACAGCGTGCTTCCTGTCATTTGTGTATTATTTGGCCACCCGGCTCTTCATTAGAACAAACTGCTCCCGTCTTACTTCATTTCTGTTATAAAATCTCAGTGATGGGGCTGTTTAAGTCGGCCCTGCCTACCGTACGAAAAATGACGACATATGTTCCATGTTGCTGCAAAAATATACCAAAAGCGCAGCATTTGGGACGGCATAGTTCATTCGTGACTGCACACAGCGCTGATGGTGCATTTGTGCTAATACTCTGCTTTGGGTTTGCGTCTGATGCAGAGTAGTGGTTGTTTTTAACGATTTTTCTGGCTTTTTGAAAGTTTTCCTTCATATCTTTCATCCCAACAAACATGTTTCACAAATTTGTGACGTCGGTTTGCGCACCTAAAGGAAAGAAAAACTAGCACATCGTCGCTAAAGCAGGTAAAGATCGCTGAAGAGGACTTTGGCTCAGTAAATGTTTGACGAGAACATGCCCGGGCTAGCATTCAGCGGGTCGGTATTTACACCTTTCAGTCTAACCCAACCGGTCGCATTATGGGCCCCGTCACGCAGCCTAGGTTGGTTCGGTTATAAGCAACGTTGGCAGAAATCAAACAATATGCACATCTAACACCAATGCACCTGATTTGGCGACTGAAGGTACAACCTCCTTCACCCTGCGTGCTTTTTTGAATCATCTTGAGGAGTCCTTTCGCCCTCAAATTCAAGGAACTACAAGAACTAAATGACACCTGCTCTGTGGGACATGCTCTGCGGTCTGTGGTCTGCTGGCAGAGTCTCGATAAACTCTTATTTAAAGCGTGATTAAATTCAGGTCTCGCGGCGGGGCCTTGCAGCTCAGGTGACTAGAGTGTTGACTATGCTGAAACCTTCGCCTTGCCGTTGTGGGTTCGAATCCCACCGAGACGCCGAGTTTTTCACAGTTGGGTCAATATAAATTCCCATTTGTCTCCACCTAACAAGTCCAAAAAGTCGGATGCCTATTGTCGTGAATAAGTATATTCTCGGACAGATATCTCAAAATGTATAGTTTCTATCTGCTCAACCGTCTGCATCAGGGTTGTCAAAGCAAAGTCATAATAGTGCGCTCATAAGTTCCTTATCACGAAGTCCATGAGCACATGTATAGGTTTTATTAAAAACTATTTTGGAAACTGTCTCAGCCAAATTAGTCTTATTTTACAACTCTGTAGTAATGGCCAAAGGAGGCTAAATAGCCCTTGGTCTGTTTTCGAACCTTGCGTTTTCCTGAATAACTGTGGAAAGTCAGAATATGACTGGAATTTTGGGAGCCAATTGCACATCGAACTTCCGTTGAAGCATTTTTCCCATTGGGAACCAGACTATTTGATATGTTGGATAGCGCGGATGAATTTCGAAAAATATCCCTTATATGCGACGTGAGTTTTCAGATTTTAATATACTGTTGTAAACAAATGTAGTGGTCCCCCAGCCCCTGGCTGGCAGAAGAAGTGTATTCGGGACAAAACTATTATAGGAGATAAGGCGCTGAGGTCAATTCCCCCAGGGTTTCAAGGATGTGGTACTCCTTCATCTCCACAAGCGGAAGTGGAACCAGCAACTCTGTGATAGCCGCAAAGGACCCTGCTAAAAATCACTGAGAAGACCTTCGCTGGCACACACCTCAACGGTAATCTGCAACAGGGACTTCTGCCGGAAACTCAGCGTGGCTTCCGACGCCACCGTAGAACCACCGACACAATCTTCGCCGTTAGCCACTTGCGACGACGACGTTGCTGTACGCTTCGAAAACTCAATCACATCCACCGTCGGATGCTAAAGCTGAAGTGGCACGACGGCATCTCAGACATAGAAGTTTTGGAACGAACTGGAATCTTCAGCATCCCGACAATACTGAAGTAACTGTAACTTGGACGGTGCGACCACCTCACGCGGATGAACGACACATGTTTACCAAAACAACTCTTCTATGGAGACGTACCTGCAGATGTTCGCCGACAAGGAGATCAAACCAGCCGCTACAAGAATTCCTTGAAGCGGCTGCAAATCAGTGCTTATACTCAGGAATACCTCGCACAGAACTGACCGGCCTGAACCAGAACAGTGAAGACTGAAATAATCATCCATGATGTCAAGCGGATCGCCACCGCCAAAGTTAAAAGGGATGTCAGCAAGTCTCGGGCACCCCAAATCCGTCACGCCAACATTCAACCCCTCCCTACGTACCCGGGCTGTCAACGAACATTCCGCGCACGGATAGGCCTCGTCGGCCGTCCGCAGACTCAATGCACCAGCCCGACAACCCCGACTGCTACCTCTCCGACCGCCCCTGCCCCGACTCCCACGGCGTCCACTACGACAACCCGCACCATCGATGCTCAGCACCCCCCCCGTGCACCGCTGCCGTCTATCACCGCCATCTCAATCATCCTTGCCACAACATCCACGATGACGACGACCACCACCACCGATCAAAACGCTCTCGACGACCCGCCAATTGCCACTGCCACCATTGCCACCCCCACCTCCAGCGATATGGACTCGGTCCCGGTCTATCCTCATTGCGATCGCACATCCACCTCACGAATTGGCCTAGTCAGTCACTTACGAATCCATCGCACTGCAACCGGCTCATCAGTGCCAGGGGCCCCCTTATACACTCGCCGCATCGGTCCTCACTGCCCATGTGCATTTATACATCGCATGAGTTTAGTCAGTCACATGTATATCCACAACAGCGGAATTCGCTGCAGTACCGACACACCTAATATTCCTTTCACATCTACCAAACCTCATGTCTCCATCCCAATCAACTCCCTATCCACCAACGCGTCCACCATTTACGGCATCACAACGGCAACCGACCCCAAATCCCCCAACCTATCTTTCCCATACTACCACTGAATGTCCACATCACGCATCGGCCTGGTCGTCCCCTGCACCTCTGGCGTAAGTGAAAAGTGCGCTTTTCGGCTCTTTTCTCCATGTGATTCTTTCGCTGCAAGTTAGATCTGAGCGTTCTATCCCCCTGTGCGTGAAGTCCCCGTGTGTGCGTGCAGGGGGCCAGGTCATGCCTGTGGCACGCGCAGACGAGCTCCCTAACTCTGTCAGCCACGACGCCCGGCATAAGACATCTGACCGACTCGGACAGTGGACTGATGCCTGCGAGTGGGAAGAGAGAGTGAGGTTTACGGTCCCAGCGCATATAAACAATCTCACGCACTTGAACCTAACACGGTACGCAAAAAGTCGCGGCTCGGAAGATTGCCGATTGACGTGACAACTTGGGCCTCGCGGTCAGCCCACCGTGTGTTTGTGTGGAGTGGCCGAATGGTAAACTGAAAGTCAGGCTACTATGACTCCTTTTTAATATGGCCCCTATGGCACTGCCACTCAGTGAGAACCGAGCGGGAGTGGCGATAAGTGCAAAGGTGTGGATTTTGCTGTGCCAGCCACCTTCGCCCTCTCTCAAATGCGGTCTTCGTGCCTCTGTCCCGAAGCCGGGCCCAGGTGGGGAAGGAAGAGAGAGTGCGACAAACGCTGTGCAAGTTTACCACCACTTTAAACTAATCCACGCGAACGTCACTGTCCTTGCTCTGACGCTGCTGTGGAGCCCACGGTGGAGAGTTCGACCTCGGTTTCGACTATGTCCACCATGTGATCCACAACAAGGCGGAGCAGAGAAGGTGACTTGCGCGCGAATTAGTTGGAAGTGATAGTGGAATTACGCTGCATCTACCACACTCTCTCCACTTCCCCACCTGGACCCGGTGTCGAGACAGAGTCAAGAAGACCGGAGGTGGGGGGAGGGCGCAAGTGGCTAGCACGGCCGGAGTCGCACCTAGGCGGACCACCACACTCCCTGGTTCACACAGCAAATGACCAGGATTTTGACCAACAACAACACCTCAACAGGGGCCAGAGCGACGAGGATGAATGGCCCACGGTGGACATTGTCGGCAACGACGTTCGAACTGTCGCGCGACTGGTGTGCGCTGAAGTTTCATGCGCACACTTGCCACTTGTGTGGCTATGGCAGCTTCACTTGTGGACTTTGCCTTAGATCTGAAAAGTGTCAGTTTATCTCTTATGAATTAATCGAGAACTTGGTACAAGTGCTTTGGAAAATGGCATTCAACCACCTGAACCTTGAATAATTGAAAGACTCGGTTCTCCGTCGCTACTAATTTCTATTATATGAGCCTACTTTCCTGAATCGATCTTATGAATAGCCCCCACTTGCTTCTCATTTTTCTGGCCTGGTGTGGCCACATAGGCAACCTGTATATTGGCTTTTAAACGGAATTTTTTGGAGGTGTAAATCTTAAGAGTTCTGTTATTCTGTCACTTTAAGCCTCGTTGGTGAGCTTGTTCATGTGAACGCCAGATCTCAGCTACCTGGTCATCTGTTAAGCGGATAATCGAGTTTAAGAGAAGGGAAATGCGGCTTATTTGTATCCAAAACATAGGTCATTCATTTGAACCCTCATGCCGCTGAAATGGGTCAGAAGTCAAAAACACAATGCTGAGAGACTAGACTCTCTGTTGGATAGGGAACAATGTATGCTTCCGGTTACACGTTCAGTCCAATTTACTGGTCTGTGCAACTCGTGCGGCCCTCAAAGTCACTCTGGTCCGAGGGTTATGAGACCCAGCGAACGTGGACACTTCGTGTGGACGTGTAACCGCAGAGGTCGACAACGTAGATATGAATATGTGATGGTGGGGACTTTATGCGCGGTTTCAGACAACTGAGTCAACCGCTCAGTCGAGTCGAAGGTCCTGGTCTCCTGTGGCCCGATTAAGCGGGATCCTCAGTACCTTCGTTCAGTTGTAACCCAGATCGCTA
>CACRXP010000464.1:106185-122712 GCA_902702965.1 Spirometra erinaceieuropaei | reverse complement strand
TAGTGGTTCAAAAAAATCCTATATTAACACAGAAAGTGTCTGTGTAGTTCTTTAAACAAATTATTTGACGAGCATTTGTTTCTCAGATAGGGACTAGTGAACTTTGTCACAACAAATCGAGCACTCCCGTCCGCTCGTGCATGGCCTTCAACTGTTAACTAACCCAAAGTTTGCACGCTGATTGGCGTACGCCTGGCCTTGGCGATTTCTGTCTCTTTGTTCCGATTGGCCAATGTCGCGCGATCACAGGGATGTGCGTGATCAGCGGCCGCAAAATTTCGTCAGCTGCGTGATCTTTAGCCGATAGACGAAGGTAGCGGGAGATGTTTACGTTCAGTTAATGACCTACTTTTGGAACCGAAATTTACCCCTGCCTATCCAGGTCGGAAGGTCAGCAAAACGAAAATTTTACTAGTAGGTACTTATAGACAATGGAAGAATGTTTAGTGGACTCCTGTACGAGTCTGAAAGCTCAGGATAATAAACGAATTGTTCCGGTGCTCGACTCTTCTTATTCTCCAGAATGTTTCGTATCATACAAAAGTATGGCTTATCGGGGGAAGAATTTTAATTTCTCAACATATCGAGGTTGATTCTCATTTCTTCGCTAAACGTTCATTTTTGCGGGCATCTTGCATGTGAGACAAAGCCTAAAAGGCCGTTGATGTTTAACTGGTGGGTCTCACCATCCAGCCGGATATGGAGCCCACCGATCGAGGTGCATGCTTTGTGCATGAGATGCCAGCCTATCGAACTGACTAGTCAAACAGTTTAGGGATCAAGGCTGGTATGTCGTATCAGTTATTAAAATGCATGCCTAACTTGAATCGCGCCCCTAGTTCTTGCGAGGAGCCAGGTAGGTGGCAAGGCGGAGGAGAAGAAGAAGAAGAAGAAGAAGAAGAAGAAGAAGAAGAAGAAGAAGAAAAAGGCGGAGAGGGAGAAGGAGAAGGAGAAGGAGGGGGAGAAGAGGAGAAGAAGAAATGAAGTGGATCTCAAGTACTGAGCGCCTAGTAAGAGCAACCGAACGTCCATCTTCAAAGGGTGAGTTGATATCACACTCCACAATGTTTAACGGTGTGCGTGGCAGCGCTGCTCGGTTGTGGATCGAAGACTATTCGGGCACGCCAAGACGGTATAGGGGATGAAACCCTTGTTGTGTGTGGAAAAACAATGTCACAACAGGGTTTACAGTGATCTGCGAGGATACTGGAGCGACTGGCTTTGGGCATGAGCATACAACCAGCGAGACACTGGCGGCCTGACATGAGGACATAGCATCAAAAGTCCCTATGTGACCCCCCTCTGGCTTTTCATATTTTACGAGCAAATGACGACAGACGGAGTTGCGAAGTTTAAGTCAAGTATTGTAAGGACACGAGGAGTAACGGCTAAGTGGACAGTTGGAAAGTAATGAGTGCTAGTGCAAACCCCGTGGGTAGCTGTGTCTCCCGCATCCCTCCCCATGCTAACTCCAGATTACAGCCCCCGGCCGATATCACATGATACCTAACCGCATGGTGACTATTGGCCACAAATCCGTCAGTGCCACCGTGGGTAGCACTAAATGCGACTGATTGGAGAGAAAATGAGAGGTCCATGACGTATTTAAAAGATGGAGACTCGATAGGTGGAACGAGGATTAAAACGCCCACCATCAACAACTGTGGTGAACTCATCGCACCTAACGAGCAGGCTGCGGGCGACTGAGCGGTAATTGCACTAAACGGAAGCACATAAAACGGGTGCGAGAGGTGACAGTTTTAGTGGGAGTGTGGTGGCTTAGCAACCGCACCCCATAAATACTATGCCCGGTGTGCGCTCGTTGTTTTATCTTTTGCAGTCTCGGAATGAGTGTTTGAGAGGGGATTCGAGACATCAGACAACTAAAGTACTTGTACGGCCGCTTAATACTAACTACACGGATGTAAATGTACTAACGCACAAGCAGCAGTGGAGGCAGCTTTCAACTGAGTGTACTGAATTACGAAGTACGGGAATCAAACTCGCGTACACGTATGGGCAATAGGCGCAAGCAAAAAAACGAGGTTGTCCTGTTACTGCTGCCTTCTAGTGCGGTCTCTAGTTCAGGACAACTCTTCCTTAGGTTAAAATCTGATTCATGTGCCGCACGAGGAGGGACTGCCTAACTTTGTTGGTTACTGAACCCATGCACAACAGTAGCCGTCTTGGCCCTGTATTGCCACTTGAGTTTGGGAAAAAGAACAAAATCTTCGTTCTATGGACAGTGGTACACCTCACAGTTTGCGTCCTTCGAACTTTTTAATAGTCAGGTTCACCGTCCACTCTCCTACATAGATATTTCGATGTCCTTCGAGTTAAGCTAGGCAGACGCCCCAAAATAGCAGCTGCGGGAAAATGGGCAACTTAGTAGCCACCATCTATGTATTCAGGAATAAACAGGGAAAGTAAGAAGTGTCCTTTATGATCTCCCGAAAATAGAGACGGGGACCATACTTAGCTGTCAGTGCGAATGATACCTTTGCTGTTCTCCAAATGCATAAAAATATACTGTCTGGTTTAGTGCTCCGCTTCTTGACCTAGTCACCAGACTTTTGCTGTGGAAAGAAGGGCAAAGGGGTAAAGTTTGCACAGGGGAGCCTGCTTCGCACCCTAGTGATCTTAAGTCAGTGTAACAGACGTTGTAATAGGAAACCTGCTTCTTCACAACTTAGGATTCGCAGGCCATTTTACTGCTGACTTCTCTGAAACCACTTTCAAGTCACTTACCTAGTGGGTTTTGCCCCATTTGGCAAAAATATGTTGTTTTCCAGGATTACGTAGTGAGTGAGGCAGCTAACGCTAAATATGCTGCTGTCTGAGGCGATGGAGGTATCTACTTTTCAATATGCAAACGAAAATGGGATAACTCGTGTTTAGTATAATGAGTATATAGACACAAGGGAAAGACCTCCAGCCAGAAAGGGCCGCATGGCGGTCTAAATGGTAACGGTGGGGTGTAGGACCCCACGTAGCTGGCAACTCCAGTATGTACAGTAGAATTCAATGTGTATATAGACACCACTTATTATTTACTATTCCCATTGCTTGAAATTCCCCTGCATTCCTGACTAAGTGTAAACTTACCAGCAGTGGTTTACTCAAAGTCCGTTATTTTTTGAAAGACACCTTTTGTTTATTTTCGAATGATTGCGTTCATTTTCTCTGCCGAATGACGGTGTACGATGAGACTTTCGGTAGAAATTTATTGTCTGCGCCTTCTTGCATTTTACTGCTTTCTGTCCAGCTTGTCGCCCCACCCGTGAAATCCCCTCTACCGTCATTGAACGTATGACACGGTCCACAGCAGACGTGGATGACCCCGTTTCACATTTAGGCTGCAAGGACGAAAACAACGCATTTGACTGGACTGTCATCTTCGGCGTACACTCTTGTGAACGAGGAAAAAGCTGTTCCCGAAAACTTGCGCCCAAGTGGCTTAAGACGGAAATCACCGTTATTGGCCTTATGACTATAGGCCGCAAACCACCAAGGTGCGGTTCATCAATTCATCGCTCATACGCAAAATAAACATCAAGAAAAGAAACATTAACAGAAGAATTAGTACGAGCCTTTATACCGGACCGAAATTTTTTAAAGTTTCAAGAAATCATTAAATTATACGCTGGGTCTCGAGTCCCGTCAAAACACGTTATATAAACCCAATAAGATAAGTTGCCTAAGCATCTGATGGATCACTGAGAACCTACTTGCTGTCTGAACTTAAAAACGAAACGCCTGACACCTATCATTCTGGAAAATTTAGAGGAGGCCTCTTTTGCAAACAGGCCCTCAAACGCACATTTACTGCGCCACTTTTCCGACAAGGGCCAGTTAAAACGTTTTTCAAAAAGAAGTCTGCTGAAAGTGAAGGTGTAGCTCTTCTATTCAAGTGTCCTGCAGGACAGACTTCTACTGATACATAAGCCAGAGCAAGGCTCTTAGGCTTTTCAATACATTCCAAGCAACAGAGCGCCTGGTTTTTTTCTTTTTTGGGGATTCCGATCTCGTTGGATTTGAGGACGGGACATGCTCGTATAGACAGCATTGCCATTTATGATTCAAAGTCATTTTCTCATCGCTTATGGTAGTGCTTTAGTACGTGCCTAAAGTAATCCTTCTACCTCTCGCCGACGCTGATGATCAGCCGTGATCTCAACAATCGCGACACTTTATTTTATTCCGGTCTCATCAAGCCATGTTGGACGGTTAAATCGGCCCTGTGTGCAATCCCAGCCCTACGTGGTGCGACCAAACGACTGACAACTTCCGACATGTCCTCTGCTGAAAACGGCTGATGGAATCAGGGTTATATTCGTTTGCATCCCTCGTCCAATGTTTGTGACTATTAGTTACTGCATTTGTGTGGGCCGTCATTTTCCCTCAATACCAGACTAAAGTACTATATTTCGTCAACCTTGTCTTCTGGTTCACTGCATGACATCTCAACGACTGCTCTCACAGAACTACGCTTGCTGGTGGCGGACTGGTTACTGCTGAACGGGAACATTTGCAAAATGTTTGTCTCTTTGCCAAATAACTTGGTTTTGCAGACCGCCACAATCAGTGCGCGGCTGAGGTCATCCTGGAAAACCCTGTGGTTGTTTTCGTGTCGGTCGTGACCTGATTATGCGCACTGTTTGCACTAGGATGTCCTTTTAGTGACTGAGCCCGAACGAAAAACTAAGAATTGTGGCTTTTGTTTTTGGAGCGGAGAAGCCATGGTCAGCAGCAGCACATAGGAGAATGATGCTGGCGGAAGTGAGATGGCAGTTATTCTGCCAGTTACGAGTCCAAACAATCTCTTTCCATTTTTGGACCAACAAATAAACCAGCACTTGTTTTGCTATCTCAGTTGTTTTGCAATCTCAATAAGATAGTCACTCGTAATAAAGTAAGTCTTGTGAGTCAAAAAATGTACATCGAGAAATTCGCCCGGCTGTCAGGCGTGGCTGGGAACGATTCAGCAATGGGACTTTCTGCAAGTAAGGGTGCATTATGACTTGATCGTTCCCTACTCAGGAAGAAAGGAAGCAAACGATACATGCACAGCCTCAGAGCTGCAGGAAGCCCTAACTGACTGAAAAATTGAAACCTGTCTCTTCAGACCGAGGAAGGAGTCATAAAATAGAACAACACATTATCAGCACAATGGACTCTTCATTTGCCTTTAATTTCCTTGAAAAATCACACCAAATATGCTTATGCTCTGTTATTGCTCAATCCAATTAACCGCCCTTTTTCGCGTTTCAGTGTTGTAGTTTAGCTCCTGAAAAGTCTGGTAGTTAGATGGCCTGACGAATGGATTTATTTTGGCACCGAAGAGCCCTGACAAATCCAAAGCCCTAAGGTCAGAAGGTGTGTATAACTAAACCTACTTTAGAGGTATTGTGTGTACCTTTGTGTGGTCAAGCGGATGAGCCGATTAACTTTATAAAATGTCATGAACTCGTGACGTGATCGGAAGTTTTAGCGTTCTCGACGCTGACAGGCAGTGCTCACGTAATGGGGGAGTAACGTCGGAGACGTGAGTATATCGAGAGCACGCTGATTGCGGCCTAATCTGACTTTACTTAGACAACCACTAATCTGACCAGCGCCGACGACAGGATACACGGACATGCGCAGTTTGACTGTCGCAAACAACGCCATCCACCGAGTGCCTCACAAGGTGGACCTAACAGTGGTGATCCGCGTGTAGGTTTGTTTGTTGTGAATCACTCCTGTACAGCATCCATTACACTCTCTCCTCCATCAACCAGCCTTTCTACGATGGCCAGACAAAGCCAAGGCAATCGGTGTCTGAAGAGGGCGCAGCGGCTGACGAGGCAAAACGACCCATCTATGCATGCCACACAGGATCTGATGGTCGCTAAACGTGTACCAGGCTACAACGAAGACAGCAGTGACCTGACATGGCTGTGAACGCCGTAAATACTGCAATGACAGGGAGCCACTTCAGCCTAACTGTCGGCCCTTAGAAAGACCGAATTGCCCAGTCAGCTGATAGCATCCCAAGCCAAAACCGATAGCGTGTCATAGAATGCTCGGGCATATCAGGTTCAGTGTAGTGCGTAATGTGTTCATTTACCGTGAGGAATGTATTCCTTAGTGTCGGTCTCACACTCCCCCCTCTCTCTGCTATACATCAGTCGACTGTCTGAGCCTATCAACACACACTGGTGATCGAAATGGACGTAGTGACTGACAAGGCCGGACATCCCGTCGGGTGGCACAAACGATCTCGTCCTCACTTTAAGTACTCGGCTACACCGGTAAACACGCTTTCACCGGACAAATGTACACGTTATACCATACGACGTCTTGCTCGCCATACCGGTACCGGTAAAGTGGATCGCATGTTTGCTGTAGGAATGATGCATTTTGTGCTACGGAGAGGTTACGTGCAGGCGCTTATTATGGAGCAGGCCCGTGTGTAACCCAGGGTTGTGAGCGTAGATAAAGTGTGATGTTGTGGAATGGTGTAGAACATGTAGCTTTATCAAATGGTGTGACGGATGCGCATACATCCGTTGACAATGTGGGCACTATGATGGAGGATGGGTGCTTGTGCCAATATTCCGCGGCAATTGAGTTTTGCGAACCTCTCGTTTTTTTTCCTAGCAGGGTCTATTCGGTTGACTTTGAAGATGGCTGATCCAGTTTTACGGCTCCGAGTTAAGCCTGTCGATCTCGACAGGAAATCCTCCCAGGTCTTAAAGTTGACTTCTAGGTTCTTTCAGCAGGTCTTCAAAGTGTCCATGTATCGGCGCTTTTGTCCGCCCTGTTTGACAGCACCCGTTGCCTCGTCGCCTGGAATAGCCGTTTGGACAGGCCGTCCTCATACATCCTCACAATGTAGCCACTCCAAGCCAATCGTAAATTTCCCAACATGACGTGGATGTCGAAGACGCCGATGTTGTCCAGGATTTCATTATCTGACGCTCTTTCCTGTCATTTCACCTTAAGTATTCTCCCTGGGTAACTGTGGTGAAAGTGAGTGAGCGTTTCTGTTTGACTTTCACACGCAGTCCACGTCTCCGTTTCGTACAAGAACGGTGTCAGGGTAGCGGCCCTGTATATTTTCAGTTTGGTATTATGATTGGTGTTGTAGCAGGTTGAGGGCCTGATTGTCGTTGAAAATCTAGTTTACAATTTTGTCGTCGGTGTAGATTTTTCTTGAAGTTTTGCTCTCAGATGCGCAAATTTTTCACTGGTGTGAGACGAGTAGCACTGATTTCGATCCTGCGTTCAGTGTAATCATTATCAGCGTTGTGTTACTGGATGGAGTCCCAGTTACAGATGCGTGCTCGGAAGATCGCGTAGGACTCTAGAAAACAGTTCCTTAAAATGTTGAAACGGGATACCTCTGTGGTTGTCACAGGGTTGACGGTTCTCCTTGTAGGCCTCCTTGAAGGCTTGGAGAGAAGTGTCTTTGTAGCCAAATCTCCCGGAACGACGAAGCAAGCTTGTTCATGAATTGGAGCCAGTCGTATTCAAACTGGCATCTGTTACACTGTTCAGGTCGTTTCTCGGAGGAGTTTGCCATTTACGTTCAGTTGAAGACGTCAGTTGATGGCTTTTTCGTGTACTGTGAACGAGTAGCGGGGTCATGAAGAAGGAGACACGAGGTAGCTGGGTCATCCAGCTGCTGCGCGACCCAGGTCTACAAGATCCGTGACTCCTCCGCTAGGAGGCTTGTTATATCCTGTACGAGCTGCTAAGAAATTCATCATCTTACCGTGGTCGGCAAACACTTAGATTTCCTCAGTTTTGCGAGTCAACCAATCCGGTCAACCAAAATACGATTGCACAGCCGTCCCCGACGGCTGCTGCACACCATTTTGGGTCACAACATTGTCACAGCGGAAAGACTCCAATTAGCGTGGGTCGCCTACAGGATTGCCATCGATGCGTAGGACTTATGTTTGGGGATGAGGAAGGAGGATGGTGGTTTGTTTAGACACAACCTGATGTAGGAATACACGCACTCCCGAACACTCTCATCTCGTCTAGCCCGCAGGTGAAGGACGATAACTGGGGTGGGGCCACCGTGCTGAAAACGGTTTTGTGGAGGTACAAACTACAGCTTTTGCTATATCTGGATGAAGTAGATTTTCCGGCCGGGTTAACCGATGTGTTTGTTAGTAACCATCGGTGGACTTACCGATGCCGTGATCTTGATTGACCTAACCGGCCTATATTGTGTTGCTATTACTGCTTCTCTATGCTTGATACTTTTCCCGTAGTGTATGTGCGGCAGGGTACCTTCGATGAGGTACTGTCATGCAATAAATGTTCAACCGCACCGACGAACCGGGAGTGACCGCACCTTTGCGATGCGGGTTTCCGTCTACGACGCTCCCATCGCATCATGTGTACGTGCGCAACGCGCGTTGTTCACGGACGGGGTCTCTCATGCAATTCATAAGCCCTCCGTCGAACTCAAGTTCAGGAATGCCCCACCACCTGGCATTCCCAATGGCAACTACGGGGGTTTTATTAGTACAGGAATAATCACACACAGATCCACCGGCCTTCCGAAGCAGACGAGCTCCGAATGTGTAAAAGGTCACGAAAAGGCAACCACCTATCGATCAACTAAGGCGAAGACGCAAGTGGATGTGCATGCCAATTTCTATGCAATCACACATTTCACACTTCTTTGCTTCAAAAAGCAATGTCAATGCCCATCATGATCGATTGTCATCTTACGTGAAAGAGGAACTTCGAAGCCAATCATTAGATACGGGAGCCAGAAAAAGTGCCCTCAGCATAATACCGGGTCAGAAGTGAAGCAAATCGTCTGCTTACACTAGTTAGGGAGCAGCAGTTGGAAAAAAACCGTGGGCAAAAGGTGAGAAGATAATGCTCTCAAAAAGTAACTTCATGTCAAGATGATTTACTAGGTAGTTATGGCATTTCCAGTCCGTGGATGCACTGAGCAGCCCACAGAGACGTGTGACGTACATACACACAAATCGTTCGAAATTCAATGGGCTAACGGAATCGGGTCGTAGATGTTGCAAATCGTTTTTGGATCAAAAGATAAGATCTATACATTTGAATTAAAATAAAATGAGTCGTATTCTTGTAGGAAAGGACTGGTCCTTTATTTCTCAATTTACTAGTTACGTTGTGAGGTACACCAGTCTTGATCCCCATGATAAGACCAGAAGTAGTAGCCAGAGGGGCAGCCCACGGTTTCGCCACGAAGCTGAAGAAACTTATCCAACTCCGCCTTCCAACCCTTAGAGGATGATTTACGAGTGTAAATAGGCTTGCGCAAAGTTAAAATAGATATTTCTGCTTCACGTGAAGTGCTGACGTCATTTTTGACAACTTTAATGATGAAAGTACATGTCTATTCAAACATTATTAAGTAAAACACT
Source organism: Spirometra erinaceieuropaei (assembly GCA_902702965.1). Lineage (NCBI taxonomy): Eukaryota > Metazoa > Platyhelminthes > Cestoda > Diphyllobothriidea > Diphyllobothriidae > Spirometra > Spirometra erinaceieuropaei. Next base: position 113,302 of record CACRXP010000464.1, on the reverse strand, counting down.
TCTTTTGGCCGAGTCGTAATTTGAAAAAAACCGACATGGATTTTCAAAAACCAGGTTGTTACGTGAATTTTAAGCAGCTAGCCACTCCACAGATTTTTCGAAGAGGAAAGTGCCCTATTACACTGTATTTCTTCAGTTGCAATTATTTCTATATAAATAGCTTGACTGCCAACATAAGCGAGTAGGCGAGTTCCAGGGAGCAGTTCGGAAGCAGATGCAATCGCTGAAAGAAGAAGTTTACCGGCCTGGCGTTTCGAATTCCCACTCAAACCCATCCTAAGCGAGAGTCGCAGGTAAGGGTAGTGGGGGTACAAAGAGCGCAGCATCTACTGGACTGAATAGCCGTACAACTGTATGCCTGGCACAGTTATCTGCACCCGCCTTCATTGCGTGGGATCGTATTTCATGCGATGAATGCTTGTTACTCTGCTCCCGAGTCGTTAATTACCGTGATTTTATCATCATTGTTGACCCCCGGCATGATAATTACTCGGACATTTAGCCCGCCGTCACTGGGACTGGTGGCCTCCCACGCGTTCCCCTCGTGGCTAATTACTTTACTCAGGCAGTCTCAGTACGAAATACTGGACCAGGAAGTTATTGTGCTTGTTAAATGAGTTAGGGCCGCAGAACCATGGCTCAAGCAGTTCGCAGCTCACGCGGCGGTCTACTCTGGCTAGTATTTCTGCGCCGTTAAATTCAGAAGTGTGGTCGGGTCTCGTCAAATAGGCCGCGATCTTAGAGTCCGGCGTCGTACCTCTTCATTGATGCTTCGTGTTCGGGCATTCGCATCCGGAGTACTCTCTCAGTTTTTCCGACGTAGTTGTTTTGTCTGTAACTGCAACAGATCCGGTAAACGACTCAGATGTTCCCTGCCGTGGCATTGGATTTTTCAGCCTCATGGCCTGGCGTTTGACGGTTGCCTCCGGCCTGTGTGCAGCCCTGACTCCAAGACGTATGAGAAGAGGGCTGACGACTCCCAAGACGTTCTACTCGCCAACATTTGGGACCGGTTGGTTTAGGTTTCTCATCTCCTTTGCGCATGTACCGAGGGACGAATTTTCGCGGTTAACTATTAGCTTTAAACATCCGTCTACAGTATTGTAATTCAACAACCTCGTCTTCCGGATCGCTACAATACATCTCAACCCGCCGGTATAATGCCATTACGTAACTGTAATTGTGGTTCACTGGGTGGTTGCTCTTAGGCCTCAGTACTTGCGTCGTATCAGTCGCTTTCCTGAACACTTTAGTTTTTAGTCTACCACACTCTTTGCGGCAGACGAGGACATAAGGCAGGCGAGCTGATTGTCTTCTTCCTCGTCCATCAGGGGTTGTATGTGGTGGAAGACCGCGGTGAGATGCTCTTTAAATGCGAGAACCTGGTCTCGTTCGACGATGACGAGGGTGTTATCTGCATACTGAGCCGAAAATTAGGGTCCGTGGCGTAGGAAGTCCAAAGGCTTCAACCGTTGGAGTAACAGTATAAAGGAAGTTTGTTAGTCTTTAAAACATAGGTCATAACCCAGAGGCAGTTAAGCAGATAAAAGAAGGCTACAACTTTCGCGCATTTCGAAAATACCAACTGGGAGGTGTGCCGTAAAACATTATTTAAAATATTCGCGTGGGGCTTGCACTTGCGTCGATTCCTATGTCAAGAAGTTTCAAAAGAAGATAATGAGACCGCTGGAACGAGAAGTTTATTGGCCTGACGTCTCGAATCCCCACTCGAACCCATCATCAGAGACAGTAGTAAATATGTGTTGCTCAAAGATATCCGTGCGACAGAACACGCAATAAACAGTTTTTCTCATCTTCAGACCACCTCTAACAAACAAGACCTCCCATAGTCTGAAGAAGCCTAACGCAGAGAAATGTCGACGTAGGGCGAAAATCGCTACGGCGTTTAACAGTAAAGCAGATGATAAGAATAAAGGAATCAAAGCCAGTGGCTGAGGATAAATTTGCTGGAAAACCCATCATGGGCTGCAGACTACAGTCTCGCAAACGAGCACTTTCAGAGTTTCACTGTCCACATTATCCGGTTCAGACTTTCCAAAATGTTTTTGCTGCAATCATTATTATTGGAAATACTTAATGAAAAACGACACTCGTTGCTGTTTCGATTGTTTAATTTCGTCAGCCTTGAAGCCCAGCTCAGCGTCTTCAGACAAGACCACATAACGACAAGCAGTCGACAGTTGAAGTCGGTTTATCGAAACGAAGAGACCAGGGCGGTCGTTTAAGAGGGGCTCGAAAATAATATCCGCGCAAATAGCTCCTAACAGTAGCTCATGGGGTGTGGACTAATCGTAACTAGATCGATGGGTGACAACATAATTATTGAAGATAATAACGCTAGCCAGCGATAGTATTAAAGAAGCACCCAAGTGTGAACCCGCAATCAGGGTTAACAGTCCGATGAATGCGTGAAGGAGTAACGGGATCCATAAGGTTAAGATACGACATTTTGAATCACGACAGTTGTCAGAATTGCACGAAAGATTTCTCGCACAGACAGAACTCGGCTTACTATTGGAATTGCCGTCACCGGGGTACATTGCCAGATTTAACCGGGAACCCTAAATAAATGTAGTACGTTTTTGTTAGGAGTGCTTACGCTCTCAAACACAAGAGTCAGCCGATCACTGGAGGCCACGTGCGTTTTCTCTATTGCGCTGTCATCTTAATCGTGGCGGCTCTCCATTGGCTTTTCCCCTCGAGCCTGATCGATCTGCGCATTCGAATTATCGATCAACTCGTCTGGAATGTTCTTCCCGAAGGGCATTGGGCCGAATGCCGGCGAACCACAGTAGGGCATTATAAATGTGCATTACTTCCAGTTAGTTTTGACATTTTCGTGGCTGGTCGCGTTCTTCTTCTCTGCCGCGTTGGTATTGGGGCCAAGAGTCGGGCACGCATGCGCTCCCACGTGCTTCCAGGTACCAGGCCGGGTCATAACAGTTTTTCAAATGAAAATTAGCCGACTAGGCAGTAATCATCTTTTTGAATTAGATACATTACTCCAAATAATTAGGAATAGGACAAAAAGTTCTTTACGTGAAGTTAAGGTTCACCGACCGGAAAAAATACTAAATTGGTCTAAGCGTTTGCACAAATCTGATTGAAGAATAGGCCAAAAAGCCCGACTTCCTAAAGTAACTTATTAGTTTTTGTACCATAATCGCACTTATTGCAGTTTATTCTGGTTCACAATGTGTTTTATTCTGACCCAGGAGTTTCAAAACTGGTTTTGAAAGACATTTGAAATATTCGCGGTGGTAGTAGCACTATGCTTTCATGTTTTTTTCATCTTAAATCCTAACTGACAATGTCTTTCTTAGGCGCTGTTGTGCGTGTTACGGAATCGAAAGAAACAGTGCATGCTCCGGTTACAGGGACGCCATCTCGTTCAGCAAGTTAATCCACAGCTTTTTCGTCGTTACCGATGATGTTCACCGTGTGCCTCTCAGCATTGTGGGCGCAAGAACTGTGACTTGAGCATGAATCGGTTTGTGGCGATAGTGGAATTGCGCTGCAGCAACCACACTCCCCCAAGCCTCACCCAACTGAGCTCGGTATTAAGTCTAAGTTGAGAATACCGGAGAGGGGATCGGATGCAGTGACTTACAAAGTTAAACGATTCGTCTGAGTGTGCTACGCATGCCTGGTAGGCGCACGAAGGACCAAGATTTCATACAGCAAGGAAGAACACCAGCTCGGATTCCAACTCAATAGAAATGTTATAAAGGACACGTTAAGAATGAACTATTGCAGCCTGACTCTCCGCCTTGAAAGGAGGATTGGGATACATCGTCAATTGGCAGCCTTCCACGCGATGGCCTTTAGCGCACCGTGACAGACTCGGGCACGTCTGCTTGTTTACAGTGAGGAATATGCACTGAAATGCCGAGAGGACGCAGTCCCCAGAGTCTACCTCACCTTCTTTTCCCTCTCCCAGGCACCAGCTCACTGTTCGTGCCGGCCAGCCATCTGATACGGGATTGGGCGCAGTTAACTTGTGCAGTATGAGTCTGCGTCTAGGCGTGCTGCAACGCTTCCTCTGTATGGCATTCGCAATGGGTGCGTAGCCCAAAACGTGCGCCGTACTCTGAGCTGGTCATCGTGTTGGGTCAGTGCAACTCCTGCGTGGCCTGTTGTAGGGTCACAGCACATTAATCAATACTTATATTGCAGGCCCATAAGCGCGCCACGCCGGTCTAGTTATCTCACACGAAAGAACAAGAACTCTGAAATCTTGCCTTCATTTCCGTTTTTCGCGCACCTTTCGCTATTTTACTACCTCCATTCGCCAACCTGCCATATCTCCTGATCCGTTAAAAGTGCAGCGGTGTGATAGGACGTAGCTTTCGCATTCCTTCGTCGTCCTTACTTATCGACATCACTATATGACGGCATTGCACAAAGATTACTCATTTCACTGGTCGAATGCTCTTAGACGTGACTTACCCTCTTTCTTCTGATCTAAAGACTTGTCGTCTTTTCGTCCGTGAACAAAGTTCGTCCCATTTTTCGACATACGTTGCCCTATCCACAGCCATTTATACTATCCCAGTCCAAACTTTCGACATGCCAAAAGGATGGAAAAAGGAAATTAGAGTTTGGCTTGCCACTCTGAGGATCAAATGTTTTTTTCCTTGCGTTGCTAATGTACAGTGTCCATGACGTCCCGAAAATTTAAAATATCCCTTAGATCACGCTGGTACATTTTTAGGAAAAGCCTCCTTAAGCCTCACGTGCTGGAGTTGAGTAGTCAGAATTTTTTAATAGCATGCATGCTGGCTGCACCTCTGCTTTTCAGTGTTGGCCACATGACCTGGTTAGTAACCAAGGTGCTTTTGTCTGCCTTTCTCGAAAATATGCTCGGTTTCGGAAGAGGAGCCTTCACGCACCCCTGTCACGCATGAAACAGGTCCTCTCATGGTACTATTTTGGAATTTCAGATGTTAATCCCTAAATAAATGGTGAAGCTTGCAAACCCTCAGACTCATGCCAGTCAAAACTTTGTTGCTTTTTGCCTCTTGCTGCCAACGAACAGGTAGAAGTTTATAAAAGAAAAAAACGCCTTGATAAAAAGTTTGTAAAAGAAAGACCAAACATTTTTTCGATTTTTAATCGAAGCAAGCGACATAATTCACACTTAACTGGCATAGGCTTGTCAAGCGAACCCTTTCACCCATTGTTTATCAGGTCCCTGCATTATATGTAGACCAGGGTACTTCAGCTGTTAAAGTTGCCAGAGATCTGAGAGGGTGTTGACGAAAAAGGGTAATTTACCCCCTGCATCGGTCAGCAAAACGGGAGCTGCTACTGCATCGGACCTAAGCGGAATACGTTTAACACGCGCAAACTTGGTTTCATGTGGCGTCATTTACTGCGCCCGAAATCCGTCCCATCGAAGTGACTTGGTTTTCACATGGATTCATGGTGGAAGAGGAGGAAGAATCCAAGGTCGGTTCAGCGCGGTGTTTTCTTATCGCCTTTCAGTTATCACGTCAGCGTTGGCGTAGATGGCGGCCAACTGGGGGAACAATTGTGTCGTCGGGGCTGTAAATCAGGTTGCAATGACCCATCCTAATATGGACCTACGACGACACTCGCCAAAGTCTGATTTGTAGGGGTTGACAAATCAGCCAGTGCGTGGCGCACGATGCATTTCGAACCAGCCACTCCACCTGATCTCATTTCCAGCAGTATCGACAGTGTTGATTCAAGCGAAGATGCGAGTTCCAGAAACTGGTTGATCATCGTACTAGTTGATCGTCGTACTGGACAGAACAGACTACCTTCAGAAGGCCAAAAACCTACTGGAGGATCGCCAGTTTTATGTCCTATGTGAACGCAATCCCGTAAAAATGCTGACACGCAAAATTAATGCGACACTGGTGGCACTGGAGAACTCGAGTGCAATAACACCAACCAACCGACGCAAGGCGAGAGCCCGAGAAACGGCCTTGACCCGATTCTATGGTCTCCCCAAGGTGTACAAGGAGGGCGTTCCTCTCCGGCCCATTGTATCGCTCAAAGGTACTCCAACGTACGGACTGGCAAAATGGCTGTTTCGGCGCCTCGAATTTCTGACCGCTGATTCGGACACCACCGTCTCTTCGTCAACACAATTCCTGGAGAAGCTTAAGGGAGTAAGTCCATTGCCAAATGAGGTCACTGTACCTTTTTATGTCACGTCCATCTTTTCTTCTATCCCCCAGGATCTGGCAATCGAGACCATCGAGATAATCCTACGAAGCAAATACAATGAAACGGAGAATCGTCACGGACATGCCCTAGTCCTTCAGCTCCAAAAGTTCTGTCTCAGGAGGTACTTCACGTTTGACGGAACAATCTACGAGCAGGTGGAAGGAACACCAATGGGCTCGGCGATTTCGGGATTCATCGCCGAGGCAGTCCTACAGCGGTTGGAGTCGCTGGTCTTCCAACACCGCAGATCGAAATTCCGGGCTCGGTATGTGGACAATATCTTCGTCGTCGTCATCGAACGGGATCAGGTGTTAACATTCAAAGAGCATTTCAACAGCGTCTTCCTGGATATAAAATTTACGATGGAGGAGGAAGAAAAGAACCAGCTGGCCTTCCTTGATGTCCTCGTCTGTTGCAAAGATTGTGATGGCCTAAAGACCAACGTGTTCACAAAAAGCGACGAACACGACGTAAATACTGAACTCCAGCAGTAACCAACCAATCAGCCACAAACGCAGTTGCGTAAGAAAGCTATATGGGCGTGTTGAGACGCACTGCAGTGAACTGGAAGACAAGGTCGCCGAATCCCAATATCTTCGACGGGTTTTCAAAGAAAATGGTTACTCGCGCAACTTCGTCAACCGGTGCATGCGAAAACGAGACGAGCGACAAAATCGTGCCGACTCCATATTATGGTGAGCGATCCCGTACATCAAGAACGTCTCTGAGGCCGCTAGTCGCCTTCTCGCACCACCCCGGGTTGGAGTTGCACACAGACCGGAGGCTATCATAAGGCGTTAGGTGATGAGAACAAAAGACCTACTGTCACCGCAAGAAACATCTGGAGTCGTTTACCGGATCTGGTGCAGTTGCGGACAAAGCAACTACGTCGGAGAAA
>CACRXP010000464.1:69782-99547 GCA_902702965.1 Spirometra erinaceieuropaei | reverse complement strand
CTTTCTCCCGTGGAGTGGGATAAATTGGCCGTACGTCGAGACACCTGACAAAAAGGGTGCGTGAACATATGCCCGCATGGTTAGACAGATGTGAGACCCGATCGATTTCGAGTTCTATTCTCGCACATCTAATCGATACGGATCACCGAGTCAATGTCAAGGAAGCATTTCAGGTTGTCTACCGGACACCAACAAACTTCTCTAAAGGCCTACGCCAACGGATGCTAGCAGCGACCGAGGCAGTGACTATACGGCTAACGAATCCAGTGTCATGCTGTCAAAAAACCCTGACACAAGCGCTCTCCCTGCCGTGGCCAACGCTAACCACAAGTGATGAAGCCATACCACCTCAAATCCATAATTACAGTGATGGGTACTCCCTGTACTCAATCCAAGAACATCACTCATGGCCTCTCTTACCCCTCTCACCTAGCTCTGGGGACCAAAACCCGCCGACCTCGCCATGCCGACGGCGTGAGTGTTAATGACTTAATAGCCCTTGAGACACCTATAAACACTGTTAATTTTCATATTTCATATTGACCCAACTGTGAGAAACTCGGCGCCTCGGTGGGATTCGAACCCACGCAGTAAGGGGGAAGGCTTTAGTACAGCCAACGCTCTAACCACCTGAGCTATTTGTGTATTTTCATTCCTTCATGCAACTGTATTGGCCTGACGAAGAAGTACCGAAAGCACTAGTTTGCTAACTTGACTTTTCAAAAATAAATATTTCTTTTATCCGCGAGTTTCTCTTTGAACAGTTCATCTAATCCTATGCGTTAACCGTGCACTACCGGCTACTCCGTTTTACCACACATTCTGTATACTTTTGAGAATAATTCCGCGCAAGCTTGCGGACCTTGTGGTTGCCATAACTCGAAGTCCTATTACGGCACGTCCATATGCGACTAAAGTAAATTCAGAAGCCCTAAACCTTCATCCGATCGTGATCTACCAGGCCCCTCTCCCTCCGTTCTCTTTTGTTTCACTCTTCACCGACTGCCTTATTTGATTGTCTCTTGTGTAAGTATTGACCCAGGTTACAACTTCACCAGGAAATCGTACTGATTAGGAGAAAAACTGGTGCTACACGCTTGTTTTTGCAAACGTCCACCATTTTTGAAAATTGTGCTCCAAGCTTTGCTAGAGCTCCTCGGCTACAGAGCCTTCTACGAAGTCTCGCAGATTTTAGAGTTATCAAAATCTGCTGCATAGTTTCGTTAAACTTCCCCCTGAACAATACCCCTAGGAATGGATGAACGTTCTTTCTGGTCAGCAGCGTTATGAATAGCGCTTGTTGAGTGAGTGGAGACCTGAGAGTGATGTAAATTAAGTCAGAATGAAAAAATGTGGGGACAAAACCATTTTTGGTGTTTTACTGATAAAATAAGTTCACCCAATGCACGTGTCCGACTCGGATTTCGAAAGACCGATCAACTTATCATTAAGTAAAGCCTAAATCGTGTGAAATACACTAGGCCCGCCACAAATCCCGTACAGTAAGGTTTATGTTCATAAAATTGTATGCTCACCTAAACCCCAATGATATTCTATACCTGATTTAAAACACGTGAGTTATTCTATGCAATCAGTGGTTTAAGAAGAGATCGTATTAAATTAACTGGCGTAAGGTAAAAAGGGTTAGATCGCAGTTGGTAGCCAGGAATTGGAAGCGGACGGCGACCTGACCCTGATCCTAACCTTAACCCTAACCCTAACCTCAACAGTAAATGTTAACCGTTAACCCTAACGGCAACCCTGACCCTAACCCTAAGCGAAATCGCAAACGTGACTGTAGCGTAATTGAAAAACCTAACCGCAATTCTGAAACCTGATCGTACGCTCAAACCCTAACCGTAACCCGAAAACCTAAGCCTAAATGCATAACCCTAACCCGAAAATCGGAAAAAATTAACCGGTACCCTAATCCTAACCTCAAACGTAAAACGGAAGCCAAATGGGTCACATGTGATTATGGAACACCACAAAATAGTCCCAGTAAACAACCCTCCCCCCCCCCCCCCCCCAGCCACCAGTAATGCGGGGCCTGGCTGCCAACTGCGATCTAGCCGTAAAAAGAATAAACTGTCCTGCCTATAGGTGCGAAAAGGTGACTTTCGAGAGGCCATTTAGGTGAGGGTTCAGAGTGGATCTTGAATGACAGATGAGTAAAATTATTGCTTCAGAAACCGAGTCTCCTACCCATACAAACCGTTTTGGTTTATTCCGTAATTATGGCGATGTTAACGATTGACTTTGTTGCCTTGTATGCATGGTTTTGAAATCCTGCCAAAATCAATTGACCTAATTTCATGGTCTTTTGCACGAAATGAGATAGGCTACAAATATATAGTCCTAATAACATGTTACGTGTTCTCTCACGGCGTTAGTTGAAGCAAAATTTTAGGGACTTAAAATAACTCTATTTTTCTAACAAAACCTTGGACAAGGCCGTAAAATCAATCTTCGATACAATCAAAACTCGGGCTGTACTGAACTGAGGTTGCCCTATATGAGTGGCAATTATTTAGGATTCTGCTTGTCGTAAATGTATTATCTCTATAGGACGTCACAGAGTTACGTGCTTGTAAAACCGCTCTTTTTCAGATATAATCCTGTCAAAACAGGTGTAATTGCAAGCCAGGAAATTAGTACAGACAAAACAATAATGTGTAATAGTTATTCCGACCATTTTTCGTCCTCAGCCAAACATGGCCCAACGACGGCCAGGAATAACCTGAGGTCCGGGATGGGAATCAGATAGAGGAAGACGGGAGCTCTTACGAGAAGGGAAGCATTGGCTGCAAAAGCCAGTAATGCCGCGATGGCGCGCTTCTACGGCCTACCAAAGGTCCACAAGCAGGAAGTGCCGCTACGCCCCATCGTCTCCTTACCTGGTACTCCAACCGTTCGGCTGTGAAAGTGGCTGTACCAGCGACTTTGTTTCCTTACCAAGGATTCGGAGTGGACAATGAAGTCGGCTGAAGAGTTCTTGACGCGCATGAAACATCTCAAAGTGGAGGCAGATTAGGTGATGGTTTCATTTGACGTGATCTCATTATTCACCTCCATCCCACCCGCACTGGCTACGGTACTAATGATGGCTTTCTCCGGGAAAAGTATAATAAAACCGACCAACAGCTCAAACGAGCACACATCATCGAGCTCCTAGAACTGTGTCTAAGACCTTTTTTACATTTAACGGCCAAGTCTACGAGCAAAAGAATGGGACACCAGTGGGCTCGCCTCTGATAGACTAATTGCTGAAGCAGTTTTGCAGAGGCTCGAGCAGCTGGTCTTCAGCTTGTACCCCTCGAAGTTTTGGGTCAGATACGTCGACGAAACGTTCGCTGTAATCAAGAGGAGCGAGGTGAAGGCTTTCAAGGCATTGTTGAACTCAATCTTTCCCGACATTCGGTTTACTATGGAAGAGGAAGTCAAAAATCAGTTGCCCTTACTGGACGTACAAGTTACGACATTGACAGACGGGAAGATAAGGACAACGGCTTACCGTAAGGCAACAAATACTAGGCACATCCTCCACTTTTGAAGCAACCACTCTGTTGGTAATAAACGCAGTTATGTCAGAACTCTTTCAACGTGTTAAAACACACTGTAGCGACGACAGTGGGAGGAAGGGGGAGATGAATTACTTACAGGCCATTTTTAAAGCCAACGGCTACCCGAAGTCCTTCATACGCAACTGCCTCAAAAGCCTCATTTTGAGCGGTCGAGTGGAGACAAGCCCAAGTTCTGGCTCTCAACACCATATGTGAAGAACGTATCAGAAGCGACGGCGAGAATCCTGAAACCTTTTTGGGATTGGCGTGGCTCATAAACCAGAATGCACCATCAGACAGCAAATCATGAGGCCCAAAGACCCGCTACCAACAACAGAACAGTCGGCGGTGGTCTACAGCATACCATGCCAGAACCAGTAAGGCAAGCGAGCACGCGGTACAGAGTCAACGCTCACGGAAAAGAGCGGAATTGGGGGCCAGAGGTCATGTGACCAAATCCGAACACTGTCGCACCGATGCGCCCGCGAAGCTGAATGCTGCCCACATGAACAACAACGACCGATCAGTCCACCGGCCGACGTGGGGAGAGGCCAACCGGCACGTCGATTTGACTCAATTAAGCCGGCCCCAAAAGGAACAAAGGTCACGCAGGCCTGTCAGCGGTCAGTCCCGGCGAGGTCTAAACCAGTCAGTGGCAAACAGGGAGGTAAAAGTTCGTGCCTCGAGCACGGCTATAATACGAGGCAAGCGGCAAGACTGAGCAACAAGTACGCTACTCTGATGATGGAAACAAGGAAGTTTCCGAAACGTCAGTTCGAATGCAATACGCTCCATGAATTCGCCCTCTCTTCTTCTTCGTCTTCTTCGGAAGATGATGAACGCGATACAATTTCTGGACCTCGAATCTTTACGCATATCGATATAAAATTCTGTAGAAGTGGCGTCCAAGAATCTAGACTGACCATGGAACTTAGGGCAAACTTCCCACCCAGGGCAAATTAGCTGATATAACAAACGAATGTACTGAAGGTTTGATCCCTGCTCCTCGCAGCGTTGAGTCCTGTTTCCGCAGTTCTGGCGGCCACCCGAAACCGCTGTCAAGACACCGGAATAGGAAACCTCCCTCTAATAGCAGAATCTTGTTCTAATTTCCAGAGAGATTAGAGTTATTGTTAAAGTTAGGGTTAGAGAATGGTAATATTTACTCTTCCTGGAATTTTGCTCTGGCCATCCGTATTACCGGGGAGGAGGTTATCACAGCTTTAGAATTCTATCGGTTGGTATCTAGAGCATGTGATTATGCCTAGCAGTTTTACGAGAAGGCCATATTGCACAGCAAGAGCGGCGCTTCTTTATGTCGCACACTTTCGTCGTCACGTTACTAAAGGAGTCCCATAAACTCGCCTTTTCTCGGGTTCACGTTTCCCTAACAGATGCAATCCTGGGGATCACGGATTTCGAACGCTGGAATACTTTGGTTAAGTGGAGCATCGGCCCCAGAATGCGACTATTCTCGTTTTTTTGGAAGATGAACTGTATGATCTCGTACGTGAGGCAGAAATCGCCTAGACCTACCCTAGTTTTGGTCGCATCGTTACTGCCGGTGTAAAATCTAGCTAAGAGAATCATCACAGTTCGAGTTCCTCTGCTTTTCGCCCAAATCTCATCCCAACAATCTCAACCTAGACTGCCCATCTTCCGATTCAAGGAGACCTTATAGATACGCCTTAGCTCCACTTCTCGGAATCCCAGGACAATGAGTGGAGACTAGGTAGTTGCACGCGTAGACGGGCTGCTTGGCTTCCGCGCGCATTTCCGGTCATCTTGACATTGTCTTGCCATCGAGACCTAGTGGGCAGAGGAGGGGGTAGTTCGGCAGATGCTGCACAAGTCCGCCTTACAATAAACCCATGCAGGTGCAAGTTGCCAATACTGCGCCCACTGGGCGGGATACTCGATGGATGTCGTCGCTTGTGAAGGTCAAACAGTCGCCGTCGTTAGGTTCGAAAATTATCTAGCTGGAAGACGTTATCGGTTTCGGTACCACTCACCGATCTGCTGTCATGCGTCTATACGCAGAGCCTTGCAACGACTTAAATGTAGTCAGTCTGGCCCTCCACAAAGTGATCTTTGTACTGGCATGTCAGCAGCTGGTCGCAACAATGTTGATTGCACATGCTGGCAGGAAACAGGATGTTTTAATGGGCGAACCTCGGCCATCGTTCACCTCTTTTGCGTCCGGCACGAAATTCAGTGTCACCAATTAGACAGTATCTAACTGAATACGAGCCAGATCTGTACATTCCAGTCACCAACAACGACAGCCTGATCACTAAGTGAGCGTTTGACAGTTTGCACATCAGTGAGTGCCATGAGTCCTTAACGCTTTAACTCGCGTTCCAGCTCTAAACATTTTAGGCTTAAATGTTATATGAACAACTGGCTCATGATCCGACACCAAAGCCTTTCACCTGGAGTTCTAATGTGGCTGATCGGTAATCGATAGTTAAGCCAAAAATGGCCAGTGCAGTTTCGTCCGCCCTCGTCAGTTTGCCATCTGACACATCTTTTCTGTACTCGCACACAACTGCAAAAAAATGGGATCAATAGAAGCGAAGAGACGAGCCCCAAGAAACAGTCTTGAAGAAGGAGACACGATCGATGGGACAAGAGCTTTATTCGTCTGACGTTTCGGATTCCTACTCCACCCCATCATCAGAGAGAAAAGCAGATACCAGCGGTTCGTGCACAAGGGACTGCAGTATTTATAGGATGCAGTCACCATGCTACCGCATACCTATGAATATTCACGGCTCCCCCCTTCATTAGGGATCGTTGCACGTGGTGTGATGACAGTTTGATGGTCGACATTTGCGCCGTTAATTGCTGCAATTTCATCACGTGCGTTGGATGTTGGTGTGATGGTTGCTTGACCATCTGACCCACCGACCCTGGTGTTGGGAAAAGTGTTCACCTGTGCGCTCCCCGCGAGACTAATTACTCCGCCTAGGCGAGATCTCAGCACCGAGTATGGAAGGGGAAGTTCATTGTACTTGTTAGTAGACTGGGGGCCAGTAAACCAGGACTCAAGCAACTCCCGGCTCACGCGGTTGTCATCTCTTGCGAGAATTTCGGCCTCGTCAAATTTGAATGTGTGACCGGATCTCGTCGAATGAGCCGCAACCTGAGAACTGGCGTTATTTCTCCGCACCGCTGCAGCGTGCTCGGCCAATTGCGTTCGGAGCTGTCTTCCAGTTTCTCCGACGTAGTTGCTTTGTCCGCAACTGTGCCAGATCCGAGGCCGAAATTCTCACTAGAGTGACTGGCACTGTAGGGTAAGTAATAAGTAAACTCCTAACCGAAACTCCCTCCAACCCTCCCCTTTAGGGCTTTACACAACACACGAGGTAATGTTCGAACCTCAACGAATTGCATGAGCTCCTTTTATAGTATTAGGTTCGTATGTGAGAGCTTTAGGTGCTTGAGCGTCATCTTGAATTGCCAGATTCAGGTTATTTCGCCTGAGAAATTTGCATAAATGCGATAGTTTATTGGTCTGGGTCGCTTGATTTTGTCCTCAGGATTTACAGATTCCGACCGTATGTTCAAAATTCAACTAAGTGTAACGAAAAGGCCTTGCCTCAGAAGATACGGTGTCACCTCAACTATGTTGAGACCAGTTGTTTGTGTTTACATGCGGGACAATCGATAACAGCACGATTTAGTTCGCAAAACCAGATAGTAAAGGGCACCTCTTACAGTCATGTTGTCCATTAAAAGCGTGCTGGTATGCCTATTAGACTAGCGTTTCTGATAGTTAAAAGTCCTAGCCATATCTTATTCAATCTCCTGACCACTCTTTCTAATTAATAAACCTAGAGGGTGTCTGCGGCGACTGTTTCCGCGCGAAATACTCCGAGACAGGCAGATTTTCCCATTGAAACATAGAATATGTGTTAACCACCCGCCAATGATTCCCGTCGGTCTCGCAGAAACACTGCTATGCAGCATCAGTACGCAAGTAAGGAAAATGGAGCCCAAAGACAGCTGATTCGCAGTCTCAAGTCATTTCCAGCGTTCTCGGCACATGAAAATATCTCAACATATCAATTGTCTTGTATTAATAGTATGTGTTGGCGCCGATGAGTGCGGGCTGAGCAACGAGACAACGGTCAGTAAATCAGAGAGTGAACAGAACTATACTGACGGACGCCTATCGCGAAGAATGGCCTGGAGTCGACATCAACTACTCAGCTGGTGAAAAACTACTCAGCATCCATCGCCTGGGAGCGCCTTCTGGAATAAACAAGGCCAGCGTCCGCGATCCGTTGTTAGCATGTGGATGCACACTAAACACCACAACGGAAAAGGACATGCAGCGGGGTATGAACCTATTTGCCTCCGGATGTCCCATCTTTGGATTGACAGTCAATACTGAGAAGACAGTGGTCATGCGCCCAACTGACACCCAACGCGAAATACAATGAACTAAATATCAATGTTAATGGAAACCAGTTTGCAACAGAAGGCAAATTTGCGTACCTCGGGGGTACAACTTCAAGGGCTGTCACGGTCGACGACAAAGTGGCCCACCGGATTTCCTAATTCAATCCGGCCTTCAGCCGCCTACAGCCCTCGGTCTGGAACCGCCGAGGACATCAACGCAGCAAGAAACCGGATATATACTAAGCTTTCGCCCTGATAATGCTGAAATACGAGTACGAAACCTGAAGAGTGTACGAGTACTCAACGAAAAAGCTTAATCACTTCCGTATCCGTTGCCTCCTCTAAGTACTGCAGTTAAGGTGACGAAACAGAGTCCCGGAATGAACCGGAATCCTCAGCATCCACGTTATGCTGAAGCAAACCAAACTACGATAGAGTGGCCATGCCATAAGGACTGACGACGTGCGTCTGCCCAAGCGACTATTTTACGGCAACGCCGCCATGGGTGTTTGTCGACAGGAAGGACAGAAACGTTGCCACAAGAACACTGAAACTTTCCCTCTAGAGTTTACAAATCGACTCGGAGGCATGGAAGGATCTCTCTTGGGACTGGACGACCTGGAAAACAGCAGTGAAGACTAAAACAGCAATCAATGAGGTCAACCAGATCTCCACTGCCATCATCTCCACGATGCCAACGAACATCCAGCCCATTGTTCGGCCTCATCAGACATTTTTGAATTCAATACACTACCAACGCAGTATCCGGTGAGGTTTGGTCCTGCGGCCACACTTTATTGAACAATTCTAGTTAATATACCTGGCTTAGCCACTTGTTGTATCAGGAGGGAAAGGAGGGCGCAAGCCGAGCTCCAAACACGCGTAGGGAAACGCGTGAACCGATGATTGGTGTGACCGAAGGCGGTGTGTAAACACCCTCCGCAACACAGTCACTTGCTGGATTAAGAGGACATGGGAGGGCGCAATCACAACTGTAAGCCCACAGAGGTAGCCGCATGTTAATTCGGAGTGCACGATCACTAAAGCGGAACCGACGGGGTTCCACACCGCCCGAAAAAGGACATTAGCAAGCCTACTTATCCACTCGCTGTATGAGGTAATAAATAGGCCGCAAGCAGGGATTGAACTGATACCTGATGTAGCCGAGGCTGGCGCATAAGCACTCCCGGAGGGCAGTAATTCGTCGGATTAAAATAGCAAGGAAGGCACAAACACGAGATATATGTAAAATCAATGTAATCCCATTAACTAAAATCGCTTTATTTAGCCAACTATATGGTATCAGCTAAGTGGGGCAGCAGGACCAAACCTCGCCCAGCATCCCCTCCTCCCGCCTCAGAAGGTGCCCCTGCTTCCACCCTCAACAGTTCAGCCTCCATGACGTCGATAGTCGCCATCACTTGTGACATAGCACCCGTTGCGCCATCGCTCACTACCACCTCCACCACCAATACCACAAGACCCGTGTCGGCGGCCACTTCGACGGTCACCACCACTCCCCACCTGCAATGAGAAAATTCACGATGCCCCGCCGCCCACCACAGTCTCCATGACCGCCATGTGCACCAGTAATGCGAACTCCGTTCAACTTGCACCCATTGAGATCACACCGTCATATCACGCATTGACCTGGCAGATCACTTGCGAATCCATCGCACAGAGACTGGTTAGCCAATGTCAGGATCATCAAAATACGCTCGTCGCGCCCGCTTCGACGGCACACACTGCTGACGGACATCCAATCACCGCATGGATCTACTAGGCCACATGCGCCTTAATGGAACTCCACGGTAAGACACCGTAGTCGAGACCCCATCAGTACACCTTACTTCATCCTTAACCCACACATCCCAGGACTACGTAGCTCTGTCAGCCACTGTGCCAAATCCAAACACCGGATAACTGACAGACCCCGACAATCGGTTTGGTGCGCAAGAGAGGAAAGAAACAGTAGAACTGACTCTGACGACTCCATTCCTACGACACTTTACTGCATCTCCCACTATAATAAATCCGACGCGCTGCAATCTATCGTGATGCGCCAAGAGTTGTGGCTTGAAAGGCTGCCAAATGACGAGATAACTCGATCCTCGTGGCCAGTCCTCCGTGTGTGGAATGGCTGGCAGGTGGGCCGAGAGTTAGGCTGCAATGGCTCCTCCTTAATGTAGTCTTTATGGCACTCCCACTCCGTGGGTTCCAAGCCAGGTGTGACAGCACGCCTAGGTGCAACTCCGGCCGTTCTAGCCACCCCTTTGTTGTTGGTCAAAAACCTGGTCATTTGCTGTGTGAACCAGGGGATATGGAGTGGAGCGCCAAGGTGCGGGCTCGACGGTGCCATCCACCTGCACCCTCCCCCGCCTCCAGTCTTCCTGAATCTGTTTTGACACGAGATCCAGGTCGGGGAGGAGAGAGTGCGGTAGGCACAGCGCAAGTCTACATACACTATAAGTTAATTCACGCGCAAGTCACCGTGCCTTCTTCACCTTGCTGAGGAGCATACGGGGGACATCTTTATATGCGACAGTCGAACTGTCTGTTTGTTCAATGCATTCTTGTTATCTCGCAAGTAAGACATGGCACTTTTGTGAGCGGGAAGACGGGTTGACCGTTAGCCTAGCTGCTGGCTACCCGGCTCGTCCACAGGTGGCGGATAATGGGACAACCCTCAGTGAAGGCTAGCTGTGAAATAAGCAGACCTAGGTCTGACGAATAATCAGTCGCGGCCGACAGTCAGACTGAAACGGGTCATTCCTAATGTGACATCTGTCACTCTCACACATGTGAGATCTACGCCGTCCAACTCCCGTTGTGCCAACTAGTGGTGCCTATAATTGGGGAGCCACGTCCTGCATGTGGCGCGCGCAGACAAGATCACTAGATATATCAGCCACCGCATCCATTTCCCGCACCTGTCCACTGACAGGCTCGGACACTGACAGGGGCCTGGGAATGAGAAGGGAGAGCGAGGTTGGCGGCTCAGCGAATTTTCCTCACTGTAGACAATCCGACGCGCTGCAATCTATCGTGATGCTCTAGGAGTTGTGGCTTATAGGGCTGCCAAATGACGAGATAACTCGATCCTCATGGCCAGTCCTCTGTGTGTGGAATGGCTGACAGGCGGGCTGAGAGTCAGGCTGCAATGTCCCCCTCTTAACGGCCTTCTCCTGTACTCCCACTCAGATGGGATCTGAGCTGCTCCCTTTATTCTGTGAAAATCTGGCTCGATGTGGACGGACCAGATCGTGGGCCGCACGTGTAGGCGGGTTACTTGGCTTTGTTAGTCACTGGGCCATAGCCCGCCTCCGATCATCCTGACTCTGTGTTGCCACTGGGATCAGGGAGGTGATGGAGGAACTAGTGTGTCAATGCTGCGCAAGTCGTCTAACGTTATAAATTAACTCACCTGCAAGTCTCCGTCCTACGGTCACAACGCTGTGGGAAGCATGGTGGACCTCGTCGTTCACAACGGTCGAAGTGGCACATGAGACTAAAGTGCAGGCAGAGACTGAGGGTTTCCGGTGGCTTAAGCCGAAAACTTGACAT
Organism: Spirometra erinaceieuropaei; assembly: GCA_902702965.1. Taxonomy (NCBI): domain Eukaryota; kingdom Metazoa; phylum Platyhelminthes; class Cestoda; order Diphyllobothriidea; family Diphyllobothriidae; genus Spirometra; species Spirometra erinaceieuropaei. The sequence continues at coordinate 88,013 of CACRXP010000464.1, read as the reverse complement.
AATCGACTCGGAGCAAAGCCGATCAGCTTTCATCCAGTTTTAATATTTTGGGTGTTTGCAAAAACCACTGGCCGAAAAGCAAGTCGGTGGCTATAACTGAGATGAGTAGTAGTTCGGTTACTTCCTCGTTCGTGGACAGGTCGATATCCGCAAAAAAAACTGGTAACCACCGATCTGGTGGAAAACAGTTCCCTTACCCACAGGACTCTCAGTGACCTTTTCTTCAGAAATATATTCAGGTAGCGTACTTTTCAAGGATATAAGAGTCATATAATTTGTCTGCTGATACCCCATCGAGTTTTCTCACTTTTCTGAGAAATATGCAAGAAACATTTTCATGTTTATGGAGGTTCACATCCAGTGAACTGCTGTAGGCCTGATGCTGAACTCTCGGATATAACTTGCGAAAGTACACCGCAGAATCTCGAATGAAGCACTTTGGGTATATCACCCTTTTCAACCACCATGGGATTAAAAGCGCCAGTTGCCTACTTATTTACCGCCCATTTCTTATCTTCAAACTGTTGGATATTTTCTAAAGGGGTCTGTATCGGGAAAATCAAGCGCACCGCAGACCAACTCCGCCACGAATTCTTACAGCGTGCGCCAAAACACCTAGGTTCTACCGAATTCCACAAGAAAGCGAAACAGCAACTGAGTCATCTCCAAACTATCCCCGAGGACAAACATACCTGTAAATAAATCCCCTTCAATTTAGGAAAAAATGGACGCGTACGAAACTCACTTGTAGGCAGTTATGTAAAAAAGAAAAATGATATAAAACTTATGCAACAAGGCAAATTCAGTTTGCGGCATTCCAGAACGTAAAAGCATCCAAGAAAATAACTCTTTCAGTGCACTCCAAAATGAGTGCCCTTCATACTTTAACGTTTCTAGGTCATTTATAAAAACTTGAATTGGTCGTTGGTCATAAAGAGGTCTGCGGAATCACCAGACACTTACTTAGAGACTTTTCTCCTGAACCTCTCCTTTTAATTCTGTATAGCCCTAATTGAAGCGAAGGACGATATTTTCGAATAAAGCCACGAAAGCTCGCTGATACAGGGATTTCAATCAGATTGATGATAGCCCCCGAAATCAGAATCAAGTATCGAATGCAACCAAAAGACACACTTCTCTTTATTTATCAAAGGAATAGGCTTCCAGTAAAGTTGTGATATCCTTTCGACAATTATGCACACCCGGATCAAATGCTATAGATCCAGTGAAATGTCGCACGTTCCAACATGCAATCTAGTAGTACTACATTTTTATGCCGAGTTTGTTTCATCTGTTATGCTGAGATCATTACCGCATTTCAAGGTTAAGGCAATTCACATAACTTTTCTTAAGGGGCTCAATATGAAAGAAGACCAAGCTGGACACCAAAGTCAAAAGAACGCCAGAGGCAGTTGAGACAGGCAGTGCGAACTGTTAACGTCAGCAGTGCGCAAAAGCACTACTGTTGGGGTAGTTAGTTAGAATCCACCATACATGTGCACTCTAGCGTATGCGAAAGATGATTCAACGGCTACGGCAACCAGCCTTTACCTCCTTTGCCACATCTTGGTTTCCAGCCTACATGGTGTCATTTGCAGACAGAGTCGCTGCTGTACTTTTGGTGCGAGGACGCCGGCCGAGGCGACAAGGCGATTAAGAAATATCAGGCCCGAAGGCCATAAGACGATTGGTCAGTTTAGGCATGTAGAATGCGTATGGGCGAAAGGAACTTCCTGTCAATGCGTGGCATGCTGTCGACACGCGACGGCGGTCGGATTCACGCGCTAAAAGACTGCCTACACACATGCACGACAATGCGCGACTGGCACCAAGCCATACTTCAAGTCAGCCATTGAGGCTGTAGCGTTTAGTGTGGGGATCAAGCAACGGTCTTTGAAGACAGTACTTCAGACCTCACTTTGCGCATAACTTTCATTCAGTGCCGGATCGGACATACAACATGGATCTGCGACCTCAGATGACGTAGCATAGACACTTTTTTCAGTAGGCGCAACTAAGTTCACAAGGATTGTGCATGTTTTATAAGTGTTGATAGGGCGAGGGTGTCACAAACAGCTCTCTAAACACAGAGTCTTTCTGTGCTGCCGACAAAGCAGAGAGGGAGTAGAGGATAAAAATATGTTAGTGATGGACATTGTCCACCATGTGCCTTCTTCTCGAATGAAAACTAAGAGGCTGAACTAATAACTCAGGTGCGAATCCGAAAACCCGTCTTATATTGATGGTTAAGTTGGATCTAGATTCAACTGTCTCTTTTCAATGAGAATAACAAAACTACCAAAGGTACACGGGATTCAAAAGACGACGACGCGATCACTGAAAAAAGACATCTATTGGCCCGACGTTTCGGATTCTCACTCGAACCCATCATCAGAGACAGTCGTAGATAGGGGTAATGGTGACACAAGGAGGGCACTATGTATAGCACTTGACTGCCGTGGGACCATATGCGTGCTGTAATAAACAACTCTCATAATCACCGCCGCGGTCGTAATTGATGCGATGGTAACTTGTCAGTCCGCGTCCGAGTCGTTAATGGCCGCGATTTCGTCATCCGCGTCGGATGCTGGTGTGACGATGGCTCGGCAAATTGGCTCACTGTCACTGGGATAATTTCTCGCCTGCGCCCTCCCCACCTGACTGATTCCCCTGCTCAGGGAAAATCTCAGCACGGAATACGGTAATGGTAGGTCATTGCGCTTGTTGATGGATTTCGGGCCTGAAAACCATGACTCGAGCAGCTCGCGGCTTACTCCGCTGTCACCTCTTGCGCGGATTTCGATCTTTTGGAACTTAAAAGTATGGCCGGGTCCCGTCGAATGAGCCGCCACCTGAGAGCTGGTCTCCCCGCCTCACTGCTGCTGCGTTCCCGACAACCTGCATCCAGAATAATCTCCCAGTTTCTCCGACGTACTTGCTTTGTCCGCAACTGCACCAGGTCCGGTAAATGACTCCTGACGTTTCCTGCCGTGGCAGAGGGTCTTTCGGCCTCATGACTTGCCGCCTGATGGTTGTTTCCGGCCTGTGTGCAACCCCAGCTCCAAGTGGAGTGAAAAGAAGACTGAGGGCTTCCGAGACGTTCTTTACGTACGGAAGAACCCGCCAAAATTTGGGGCCGGTTGGATTTGATCTCTGGTGTGATTTTCGTATTCACTGGTTGAAAAAGTTGCGCGGGTGGTCATTGGCTCTTAGTACCCGTTGAAGATGTTGTAAGTCAACAACCTTGTCTTCCATTTCACTGCAGTGCGTCTCAACGCGTCGGTATAGAGCCCTTAATCAGCTGCGTTTGGGACTAATCGGGTGGTTGCTGTTGAAGTTCAGTATTTGCGTCGTATTTGTCCCTTTCCTGAACACTTTAGTTTTTAGAACAACACGATCTTCACGGCAGACGAGGACATTCAGGAAGGCCAGATGGTGACTCTCGGGCAGCTTTTACCTCAGCAACCCACACAACTTAATGGATGCTGATTTTATCGAAGTAAATCTATGTCTCAAGCTCTGGGAGGAGGATGAAGAGTTCATTATTGGGTAGGTGCGCATACATGAACAGGGTGAGCAGGATCTGCCCCGACTATGACAATGCAATTGGCCAGCAGGACGCTAACGTGTTCCTCCAGCAAACCTGCGCATAAAGCAAAAGTCCAGAAGCATTTCTTGGAACAACAAATTAAGACAACAATGCAGTAAAAACCCAAACTATGCCTACTGACTGCCCCTGGATACCCAGGGGCGCAGGAGCAGAGAGAGCGAAGGCCGGAAATCAGAAAAGGACGTCCGTCTCGCGCACGTTACAGAAGGCAGCGTTCAATGTTTGTTTACCCTTACATCCGACCGTACCGTAGTCACCCAAATGGGATAAGGCCAGTATGACTGGAAAATAGTCAGTAAACGACAAAATAATCTCTCAAGTCGACGAGTTCATATTTTATGTGGCAGGACGGATAAATTATTTATAGTGATACGGTCTACCTTGCCAAATAAATACTTCCAGGTCACAACTTCGTGTACCCGAATAAACGTCGAGTGGAATAATCCCATGTCATTAATTTTATAGAACTGAGGCGGAAAAGCTGTTTCAGAGCACGCACCTGAAGCTCTTTGGTACCAGGGCCTGTTCTATTCATATAACCGTTCCCAGACTACTTTACGCAACTCTGGGTTATACAACAATCTCTGTTTTCACTTTTTCTAATAACTGGAGCACAAACATTTTCAGTTGTGTTCAAAGCCCAAAAGAAATGGCTACGAACTCCTCTGAGACTGGAAAACCACAGACGATTAAACATCATATGAAACTATATCAGTACCAGCGCCCAAGATGCATGCGCAAAAAGTTGACTAACAAATTCTAATCTAACCTGCGTGGATACCAATTTACGCCCACTGCAAAAGGCCGACTGCCCACGGGAGCCATTATGAGAACCTGAGAAGTATGCTGATGTTACCAGACTATTTTTCATTAATTAATTATTGATCGTAATTTCCAGGGCGCTTTCCGTTTACAAAATATACGCATTTACTATTACATGCTGAGTTACTTCTTGACGGCCTAGTTTGAATTGTGTGTCGCGGCCATGCGAGAAACGCAGCTTCTTCTGGTCTGGAAATCGCCGCCTTCTCCTGGTTGGATAGAGGCTTTGGACAGACGTCTGTGCTTGAGCATGCGGTACTACATTTTAGCGCCAAATAATTCGAAGTGTGCTTACTGTAAACGTTAAGTATATATATAGGCTGTTTAACACCAAATACACGCGTCGAGCTGTGGTCGAGACAGAAAATACGTGCTTCCAAAGCCAAAAAAATAAGTTGCTAGATAGTTTTGCTGCGGAATTGTGAGGGAGTGAATAGTCGGAATTTTGATAAGAAATTTCGACGAGGATCGTTTATGTCGTTCTCCCTGCGGGAGATGGGCGAAGGAACGCCCCCTCCCTTAATGCGAGTGACCTTACGCGCAATTCCAGGGAAGGTACCTATGTCCGTGTCTTAACTCTAGCAATAACCCTAACCCCGACCGTAACCCTAACCACAATCTTAATCCCATCCCCAACCTTAGTCCAAACCCCGATTAACCCCAATGTTAAACCCCACCCCAAACTTAGTCGTAACACCAACCTGGACACTAACAATAATCCCGCTAAAATTTAGCGCAAAATCACCTGTATTGTCTGAGTTCCTATTCGCATGTCCTGCTGGGGGCCATAGAAAGGACCCATACCGAAATTTCACTTAACGGTAAACAGAAGGTAAAAGGCAGCTGAGCGTATTTTCCAGGTGACAAAATAAAACATAGTGTAGTTGTGAATGTGGCTCACTAAGTCAGGGATTCAAGAGACATGCTTTTAATATTTAACAAGACCTCAGCTTAGCCAAGCAGTTTCTACTCCGAGTGAAAATGCCAGGGTGATTTTAGATTAGGTCTCAACTTCAAATGGGTTCTCATAGCGTGCGCGTTGCCCTGGCGTCTTTACGATGTGGGTCAAACAAATATCACTTTATGACAATGATTTGCACTTCGTTAGACGACAGCCTGCGAGCGTTCTGAACTTGACCACCAAGGCAGAATGGGACGTCCCCATTTGACCTCGCGATCGAGATAGTCAGATGAATGTCAATATAATTTGTGTATGAGGTACGCCAATTTATGCTTTTTGCGTTTTCATCAGCGGCTCACTGTTCTAAATATGTCCCTTGAGATAACCTTCAGAGCAAATACACCGGCACTACAAGGCTCACAAGAAGTGTACGTAACCACGTGGCATTTCTTATCCTTATTCATCCTGCCTGCAGTTGCTACAGGATGGCAGCTTCCATATTTTTCTGACTAACGGCCATCTGCAAATCATAGTTTAATTAGAGTTCCCATTTGTCATTTGTCCAATTTCTCATTGATTCATACTAAACCTTTTCCGGACAGGAGTGATTTCGTAGCTCTGATCAGGACTGTGATAGTTCGTCCGTCGGATGCGATGAAGTCCACACTGTACCTCACGGAATGGGCTCCACACCGGTGACTTGCGCATGAAGTAGCTTACAGTGGGCAGACTTGTACAGTGTCTGTCGCACTCTCTCCGTCCTCATCCACCAGGCCTCGATGGCAAGACAATGTCAGAACGATTGGTGGTGGGTGCGAACACAGTGGCTGACCAAGTTGAATAGCCCACCCACGAGTGCCACCTGATCCCTGCACGGTGCGTGCGGTTTTCACTAAATGGGGTGGCTCGTGCCCCTAAGTGGGGCCATCATAAAGGCCGCATTAAGAGCGATCTATTGAGTCCGAGTCTCAGTCCTCCAGCCAGTCACCTCACGTGCGCATGACAGTTGGACCGTCCATTTCGACGATGTCCATCATGTTCCACAGCAAGGTGGGAGCAGGCACAGTAAATTGAGCGTGAATTAGTTTTCAGTGACGCTGGACTTACACAGCATCTACCGCACTCTCTCCTTCTCCGCCAACTGAATCGAGTGTCATAACCAAGTCAAGAAGACCGAAGGTGAGAGAGGACGCAGGTGGCTGACACGACGTAAACTTCTGATAGAAGCGAACAGGCGAGTCCCAGGTAGCAGTTCATAAGATGAAAATGCGATCACTGGAACAGTTCCAGTGATCGCATCTTCATCTTCTGAACGACGTAAACTCTCACCTAAGCATACCACCACACCCCTCGTCCACAACAATACTCGATCAGGACTTTACACACAAAAAAGAAAAGTGGACGGTTCGGGTCCCAAAAGGGTGGGAGTGCTATAGAGACCAAACTAAGAAGGAGTCCTTGCAGACTGACGCTCAGTCCGCCAGCCAGCTGGACCGACTGGTAATTCCGAGTTATCCCGTCAGTTGACAACCTTCCACTCAGCATTAGAACACAGTGAGCACAGCAAGAATAAAGGGGGCAGATGCAACAAAAGCGCCCTCTCTAGAAGTAAACCCGCGTGTAACTCTCCCCTGGGCCTAATCCGGGACACCGGCGGTCGTCGTTGCTCGCGATGAAACACTCATAAGAACACAGATGGACGTGAGTTTATTCAAACGAAAATGCACAAGATGCAGTTTTGAAATTCGTGGGTTTTTAAAAAATGTGCAGTTAGTAGCAAACCATAACAAAACCTGAATGTTTCCTTCTATTAAACATTGCATTTTGTGCGCATCCTCTCAACGAAATGCTTAGATTTCTAGGCGTCAAAAATCCACTAAAAGTACACAGCGCAGGTGCGATTTGCAAATGTACTTTGGGAGTCAAGTCAGTTCCACATGCTACTGTGGTGCTGCCACACGCGTTATCAAAGTAATGTTTGCCGTTTGAAGTATGTGGAGTAATCTTTGTCAGCTTTTCATGGGACTTATGGCATTCGAGCCCCCTTGCCAGTAATTCCCATCAAATGCACTTAACCCGGACACCACCGAACTTTCAGGTCTACTTGTGTCCCACTGAATTTCAAGCAATACTAAGCAAACCACAGAAACGCCGAGGTCGAAAGCAAGGAATTAATGGACTACTGAACCGCCCACAATTGTAAGGGAAATTTCGAATCTACGCTAACATCATAAGCTAAACTTTACACCAAAACAAGTTATACAAAGGAGCGCCCAATGGAGTCGTCCTTCAGCGTCTGAGGAAAATAACGGCTTATTAGATCCGTTGCTATTTTGCCGCCAGTCATCCTCCTGGCCGCCGCCCACCTTCATGTGGTAGACGTCACCGTGAAGATCTTTGTCCTGCTCAGACGATCTCAGGTTGTGCGTGACTCCAGGACGGGGCCCAACCAAGCCGGATTTCGTGCTGGACGTGGAGGCGCGGGCCAGGTATTCACATTACGGCGCATTCTCGAATTTCGCCATAGATACTGGCAACCGACGGCCGTTTGCTTTGTTGACTTTGCTGCCACGTTCGATTCCGTCTATCGTGAGTCCCTATGGCGAATAATGGCACTAGATGGTGTACCGGCAAAAGTCATCGCCATAATCAAGACCTGTTATCGCTCTACTACTGCGAGAGTTCTGGCCCGCAACAATCTTCCTCAGTCGTCTGGTATTCGGTCTGGCATTCGGCAGGGTTGTATCCTGTCGCCCATTCTGTTCAACTATGTTATTGGCTGGATCCTCGTGAGGGCCCTACACGAGAGTGACGGCGTTGAGTTTGCACCCGGACACCGACTGACTGATCTCGACTATACCGATGATATTGTCACACTTGCATCAAGTTTTCGTGATCTGCAGTCTATGGTGTCACGCGTGAACGAGTTCGCTAAATCGGTCGGCTTATTCATAAACTCTGGGAAGACCAGAGCGCCTTCAAGCTGCATCTCTCACCAGGAGAAGGCAGCTCTCGGGATTGATGGCTGTAAACTTGAGGTCGACAGTTTTAAATACCTCGGGTCGAGGCTGCTGCCTAATGGACAGAGTAAGGACGGGTTTTCTCAAGTCCTAGAAAATGCCTATGGATCCGACGCCACATCTCCAACGCCACTAAGATTCGCGTGTATCGTGCATCTGTCCGGTCTGTCCTTCTCTATGCTCATGAATGCTGGGATTTGTGTGTGGAGGGCGAGCGAAAACTGGAGGTATTTGACCACCACTGCTAGAGGATCATCCTTCGAGTGAAGTACACCGACTTCCTCTCAAATGAGACAGTCTGCGCTCGCTGCGACAGCATCGAAAGGATAACCCAGACCATCAAAGAAAGGCGATTGAGGTGGTTTGGGCATGTTCTTCGCCGTCCTCCTCAGGAGCTCAGTGTTACTGTCCTCGATTCGGCACCGTTACCCAATTGGAGGCGTCGAAGAGTGAGTAAACTCAAAGCCTGGCTCGACACAGTTCATCAAGACAAGGAGGTGGTTCTTGGACCTTCGGTATTCGGTCTCCGTCATTGGCGAAGAGAATGGGTTGAACAACCCAGATCTGCTGCCGCAGATCATCACGCGCGGATAGGAACAGTATAGGATATCATCGAGGCCGGCTAAATCAGGTATGATCGCAGTCGTACCAAGTACAAGTAAGTATTTTAAAGTAATCCCGTGAATGTACTTCTGGGTGTTGTTACTGTTGTGGCTAGTATTTAACCCAGAGGTTGTCGATTAGAATCTTTGTGTTACAGAAAGGGGAGCTGGCAATGCAGCAGTAAAGGACGTCCGAGGAGCGAGACGAGTGGCGAGTGGGAAAGGAGCATTTGTAGGAGTAACTAGGGAGACTAAATTGGCCGATCTGACAGCAGCAGCATGGACTGCCGGAAGACCGGAAGAGTTAATGCTGCCGCTACCCTCACTGCCACTGGAACCCGTCTCGAGGCGAGTTCTTTTTACTGATGGTGACGAGGCGGAGAGGGAATTCAGACCAGATCTACGACGGGGATTACGCATGAGGGACTTGTACCCCGCGGCATAAGGGAGTTTTTGAGCACCACTGATGTCGATAGTAGCTTGTCCTAGAGGAGGAGAGACTCCGATGTTGTGGACATTCATGGCGGGTATGAAGTCGGCGGCTGCCGCCGCCGCCGGATATTGCGAGACCACTAGGGAGATGAAAGGCTCGGTGTTATTTGAAAAATCCAAGTGCGGAATTGTCCACTAACAGCGGCCAAAGCTTGGGCTTGCAGTGTCACGTGCAAGAAGTTTCGGGTTGATATACAAATACCTTGTGTCGCAGCTGGGCGATCGCGCTTTCGATCCCTTGGTTCTGCGGATAAGGTTACATCAGGTTTATGTGGATACAACCTGTATCGCAGCAAGCTAGGTGGGAGAGTTCAAAGCCATATAACTATGAGTTGGAGACTATAAATTTAAAATACAATTTGAATTCAGACCACTTTATAAAGTTCTGAGTATTGAGTTCATCAAGACTGCTTTCTGCGGAGATTATCTTTGCATCACCTTACACCCCACTCTGACTCTCCTTTAAACGACATTTTGACGTTAGTGGTTGGTTAGTCCATTGCCTGTGTACCAATGGCTTTTCTGTCCTGAGGAACTGTTGCCCTCTTAGTCAAGACTAGGGTCTATGCTTGATTCCTCTCAGCTGAACCGCTTTCATACAAAAGGAATTTCTTGGGGAGCACCTACGCTCCGAACGTCAGGTCCACTGTCACTTCACATACAGAGGGTCAGACTCTTCGACTATGAATCCCTCGCAATTGCGCATGTTATCATACTATGCAGACTTGCTTGGAGCTCGGTTAATCCGAATGTCGTCTGAAGCTAAACGTTGTGTTCCCAACAAAAGCTCACGCCAGCCCAGTTTGCGTTGTTTGCCTCGATACCGCCTCCAAACTGGTGTCAGCAGAGCTACTTTGTCTGAATGTGATATGTTCCCCCAAGAAAAAATAGACAAATCGCGGTGGATACCCAGTCCGAAAGGCAGCTTCAGCATGACAAATTTATTTTATGGCTGTGCACGACTGTCATGTCACAGTGTCGCCATAATACCTTACAGCACCTCATGCAATAGACACTGTCAGACCCAAAACCCTCGCATCCTTTTAGCATTACTGTTGGTAGGCCACGACTGTAAGCCACAGCAGGCTACCGCCGAGGACGCTACCATTACCAGTCACCCATAGACGGGACGAGGAGCCAGTAGCTAGACCAACAGACAGCCNAGCGCTGAGAGGGGAGATGCGATAGTGACCAGCTCGGAAATCTAGGATTTCAGGCTCTCTGTACGATCGTCATCTTGCAGGTTCGTTGGTGCATCGCGAAGAAATCCTCATGATGCTTTTCGCTCATTCGGACAAGGAGAGTTGACGTGAGGGATGTTGCTATATATTTTCACCCCTCTTGCCTACAGGACATGTCATACTTGCTTTTATTCGTGCTTGTTACAGCTGGGATAGTACCGGACCTAGCCAGCCTCGATGATATATCTGATCATGCCACGTCGCGCACGACAGCCCACGGCGGCTTGTCTGGAGAGATCACACCAGACTCCTCCAGTGGTGCAGGTAAAGTGCTGGTCGAAGAACCGCCTCCATGTTTATACGTACTGTGCGGAGCCGGGTTCTGTGTGGGCAGCTGTGTTAGTCCAAGGGCAACGATACAGACCTCGTGGGGCAAACGGCGATGAACGTGCCTACACCACGTAAGTCGTTTTCCTGCGATACCCTCGCAATGTTGCTGCAGCGAATAGGAAGTGTTACGCTAAAAGCGAAGTCAATATGCGTCTCATAAATGATAGTTCTCGGGCGACGGCAGTCAAACCCAGCTTTCTATCATCCGCATGGCTCAGCATTCGTAAGTGTAGAGGAGGACTGGCTGGACGGGGGCCCGGTTCATTCAAGTCTTTCCGGCGGCAGAGGTGTTTAATTGGACCAGTAAACGCCTCCTAAAGACCAAAAACATAAACAGCATTTATCCCTGAGGCGATGTCTTCTCTGTTCTGCTCATTGGGTAGCAGCCTCTCCGAGGTATTCGGAAGTGTCCACGGCTTCAAGTTGGCAACAATGTTATCCACAGCCTTGATGTATAAGCCGTCAGATCTATTGACATTATTCACCCACATCAGTAGGCTTTGTAGGCCATCAAAACATGGCGCAAGCGATATCGGCAGCAGGGTCCAAGTCAGTTAGCTGGCGTTTGGGTGCGAGAATTCAGATAATGGCGTATCGAAACAATGGGCAACAGAATGCAATCGCGTCTAACATTCTTCCCTCACAAAAACTGCCAAAGATGGTGTACTGCCGGAGTCACATTACCACCACACCGTCATAGAGTTGCCCCAACACTTGCGCAAATCGTTTCGGACGAACTATTACCTGCACCTGGTACAGATGTGATGATGCCGGACCTAGTAGACCTCGATAATGTCGCAGGTTATGTCTCTCCACGCGTGACAACCCGTAGCGGCAAATCAGGAGAGATCGCCCCAGATTCCTCATCAATGATGTAGATCAATTACCGGCCGAAAAACCATCTCGATGTCTCAACAGACTGTGCTGAGCAAGGTTTTAAGTTGACCCCTTCTTCGATGCCTCCAGACGGTCAGCCGTGTCAATCTAAGGGCAGCAACACTGGGTTCCTGGGGCGAACGACGATGAACCTACCTAAACCACTTCAGTCGTTTCTCTTGGATGGCCTGAGATACCCTCGCAATATTGCTGCAGCGAGTTCGAACTGTCTTATTAGGGACAAATTCACCATACTCCATGTGAGGAATGGTTTTCAAGCAACGGCGGCCAAACACTTCACTCTTCCATCATTTACGTCTAGGAGTCACCATTCATAACCGTACAGGAAGATTGGCCAGACGGAAGCCCGTTAAGTGTAGGTCTTCTTAGTGCGGGAGATATTGAGTCGAGCCCATGGGCACTTCCCAAGACTTGTGAAAACACCGCGTGCAACGTTTATTCCGGAGAGGTTATTGTCTCTGCTCTGCACAATTCGCATAAGCATCTGTCCGAGGTATTTGAAACTGCCCACTCTATTAAGTAGGCAACACCTTGTTTTCCACAGCCTTGACGAATAAACAGTCTGATTTATCGACATGATTCACCCATGACAGTAGGTTTTGTAGGGTAGTGACATTAATAGCATGATTCAGGCCAGTTAGCTGGCGCTTGGGTGTGAAATCGACACCATGAGGTCCGTGTAGAAACACTCGGAATTCAACTAATGGCGTATCTAAACAGAATGGGCAACAGCATACAATCGTGTCTAACGCCAGAGGGAATAGCGAGCGACTGTGAAAGACCGCTTTGAACCGGAATTTGCCCACCGGTGGTGATAAAGAAGGTCTTAATTATGAAGACAACAGTCAATGAAGTCAACAAAATAGGTAACCATTGGTCGCTGGTAGTAATGGTGGAGTCGGGAAGTGCGCCGCGATATGAATACTTGATCAATGCATACGTGCCCAGCTCGGGACTTGGCTTATTTGGATCTCGTACCAGAGGCACGCATATTGAAACAGCCTAAGAATTAGAATGGGGACGGCGTTTGCAATAAGATCGATGAGAGTCATTCTGTGGTAGTTCTCAGACTTTTTTATCTCCCCTCTTGATGGCGGGCACAGGGGTAGCCAATCTCCTGTCATCGGGAACGAAATCATCTCCTCACTCCTGTTAAACCACCTCATGAAGCCAGGGCGCCAATGTCAACTAAAGACTTGTAGATTTCAGAAGAATACTATCCTCTAAGCGCCTTTTGCGCAGTCTCCGTATCGTATCGACGAATTCCCCCAAGAATTGGGGTCACACGACACTGCAGACTGGAGAGGGCTGAGAATCTGCTGTAAGGGAGAGCATTGAGATGATGGGTTAGCAATCGAAGTCGTGAAGGTGCTGGGGAGTTTACACTAGTGCTCTGCTCTGACTGAATAATCGTCAATAAGGTTTCAGCCAAAATCTGGACCGGAGTCACTCAGTGCCGAGGGGCAACAACCGATTATGGTGGACGATTCTATAGAGTTATTGAGTGTTACTAACGCTCAAGGCCCGCTCCCATGAAGGTGTCCACTTCAGCCTAATAATTGTCGAGGACACCTCAGGCTGATTTCCGGAGTTGGTGAGAAGAACGATCTCACCGATCTCAGGAACGAAAGACCCGCTGCCACGGCAAGAAACTTCTAGAGTCGTTTGTCGGATCTGGTGCAGTTGCGGACAAAGCAACTACGTCGGATAAACCGGAAGACAGCTCCGAACGAGAATGGCCGAACACGCTGCAGTGGTGCGGAGAAATGACACTAGCTCTCAAGTCGCGGCTCATTCGACGAGATCCGGCCACACAGTCAAATTTGACGAGGCCGCAATTCTCGCAAGAGGTGACAACTGCGTGAGCGGGGAGCTTCTTGAGTCATGGTTTACTGCCCCCTGTTCATTAACAAGTGCAATGATCTTCCCCTTCCATACTCGGTGCTGAGATTTCGCCTAGGCGGAGTAATTAGTCACGCGGGGGGCGTACAGGTGAACACTTTTCCCAACACCAGGGTCGATGGGTCAGATGGTCGAGCAATCATCACACCAACATCCAACGCACGTGAGGAGATTGCAGCATTTAACGGCGCGAATATCGGCCATCAAACTGTCATCACACCACGTGCAACGATCCCTAATGAAGGGGGGAGCCGTAAATATTAATAGGTATGCGGTAGCATGACGACTGCATCCTTTAAATACTGCAGTCCCTTGTGCACGAACCGCCGGTATCTGCTTTTGTCTCTGATGATGGGGTGGAGTAGGAATCCGAAACGTCAGACGAATAAAGCTCTTGTCCCATCGATCGTGTCTCCTTCCTTAAGAACGATCTTTGTTTCACCTAACTGGATTTGTACGTACAGGCAGCTCTAAGGTTCTCCAGCTGGTTCAGTCACCACGGTGACATTGGGTGAATCCGTGACTCCCTTCAAATTCCCCGGACTGAGGATTTTAGTGATAGTTGTTTGCTACTGCCATTTTTACGCGGGTCGCAAAACGAGGCCGGTGTTTAATGCCGAGTTCGGCTATGCTGGGCTGTCCTAGTCATGTGACATTAGGCTGTCCTGCACGTGATAATTTCAGCGCGGAAGAAAGGTGAACTTTCAGGCATGTGTGAACAAGAATATGGTCTGACCTATGAGGTTTACCATCGCGCACACATCTACGACACTTTGAATTAACTAGACTGTAGTCAATCTGGCTGGTCAAACTATCATGTGCTGTGGTGCTGGAAGGAGCTGTTATTGACGATTAGTCGCAAGAGAGTCAAGCTTGGAGCAGCTAATACGGTGACCTTTTTAACAGTTGCCTGACCTAGGCTCGGCAAGCGAGTGTCTCCGCCAACTCTTGCGGATGCAAGTAAAAAGCCTTTTAACCGTGCTGGTAAGCACCTGATGTTGGTGCATGCAGGGATACGGAGAAGATGCCGCGAAACGTCTTTCCAACCGTGTGTGGGCCGACTGTCCCACGCAAGCAGCGTATGGTTTATTTGTTGCGAGATGGCGATCGCAACACCGCATCACCAGACGAGTTGTGTAGGCCTCTGTATTACAAAAAGCGAGATAGAGTTGCATCCCGGAATCTTGATTTTCCGAAAGCCCGAGTTCAAAAGTCGAACTTAAGACGGGCAGAGGACACCCACGCTGTACCGATAAATTTCAAGTGTCGGCAGGTATTGGGTAGTAGAGTTCAGAGACGTTAGTACATAACACCACTCAATATCAAGAATCCGTCACCGACTGAGTAGTCCAGCCCGCAAACTATTCACCGTAGCCATTCCATGCTGAAAACTGCATTCTGTAAAAGGTCGAGCTAATATTAGGGGTCCGATCTGCGATTTCTCATGGACTGCGGAGATTCTGAGAACTGTGGCGCCAAGATAAAATAATTTGTCAAAAAGGTCGCGGGGACCGCAGGTTCGCTGTCGGTTCAATTTTTACATCCGTAGGCGAACCCCTTTGCTCGTCTAACTTAGTTTTGGCGTTGTATGTACAGTGATTGGTCAGCAGAATGACGTGGGTCTTTTCGTTGTGAAAATCTTCATACATATTCAAATATTGTTTCCACAGTTTTCATATATGTTCCCACAGTTACTATATCTGGCACTTACTGTTCTTCTATCCTATTGGTTATTCGTTTCATTGGTCTCTGGTCTATCATAAATTTGCAGGCGGCGGAGTCTTCAATTGCCTTTCATTCATTCAGACATGCCTTTTGTTTATTTTTCATTTAACACGTTCGCTTCCGTTGCTATATATGGGTAGAAGAAGAATTTCAGCGGAAATATATCTATTTTTAAGTGTTATTGTATGAATTTCGCTCCCCCCTACGCGTTGATGTCCCACCCGTAAAACTCCTACTACCACCATTCCCGTATTACACGGGCCTGACATTACTGGTTGCGAAGTGGGGTTGCACAACTTACCGTTGCCCCCTTTTCTTTTAGATTGTCAGTGGAGCAACCGACCGAAAAGGAAAACGACGCTAGTCGTTCGAGAACTATCGCGCTACAAGGTACACATTGCTGCTCTCACGGAGACCAGCTTCTCCGAACAGAGAAAACCGGGGAAATGGGTGTCGGATATACCTTCTTCTTGAGCAGCTACCAAAAGGCAGAGCGACGCGACACTGGTGACGTCTTTGTCATCCGAAACGACATCGCGGGACGACTGCCCTGTCCGCCACACAACAGCAACAATCCTGCGCCCGCATAATCGCGTATCTCAATTCGCCACCATCAGAAACGTCTACGTTCCCAAAATGACCAAAATCGAAGATGTGGTAAAAAATTCTGTGGGTTCAGTCACGCCCTCCCGGAGAGTGTGGAGAAGCTGGAGAAGCTGGGGGTTTTTATGACTTAAATGCCCGCGTTGAGTCAGACCTCGCTACCTAGGAGGGAGTGCTGGGTCACTGTGGCCACGCCTGATGCAATGACAACGGCCTCCTCCTTCTGCGAACCTACGCAGAATACCGTTTCCCCCTGACTCACACCTTCCGCATACTGGCGCCGGAGAAGGCGACCTGGAAGCATCCCCAACTGGGGCGTTCGCAGTTGTTGGACTACCTTCTTGCCCGGAGCCGAGATCGACAGGACGTGCTGATGAACCAGGCGATCCGCGACACCGATGGTTGAACTGATCACCGCCTCTTCATCTTCAAGATGAGGCTCCAAATGCAACCTCACAGGAGACCACAAGGCAGGCGAACACCGGGTGGAGTTCCGGGGATGTCATTTAAGGAACACGATCTATCCCACCTCCCCGGACGCCCTCAACCGTACACGTCGTTAACACCACGACTAGTTTGACAACGTCGCGGACACCAGCAAACTACTCGTCGAAAATAACAATCTGCACAAAGTCCACATCGACCGCCGGTTCTGCGCAAACAAAATGGCATTCTACAGATGTCGCCGTTTTGAGCAGCAATGGCTGCCGTCGATGTAGGACACCTGGATGGATCATGAGATCGAGGAAATCCAAAGGTACGCAGACCGAAATGAGACGAAGATTTTCCCCGCATCAATCAAGGTAGTCTACAGCACCACGACGGAATTATGGCGCACGTCATGCCCAACGGCACAGTCTCATGCGCATTCGCGATTAACAATGGAGTAAAACAGGACTGCGTACTCGCGCCTACCCTTCTTATTCTCATGTTCACTGTCGTGCTGATGGACGCCTACCGTGATGCTCGTCCTGGAATCAACATTGTCTAGAGGGCCGAGAGCCAGCTTCTCAGCACACGACGAATGTAAGCGCTCACGCGGACTCCAACAGCCACTGTCCACAAAATTTCCTTCGTGGGCGGCTGTACACCAATGCCCAAAACGGAATCAGTCATGCAGAGGATTATGGACCTTTTCGACTTCAGCTGCACAAATTGCGTGGTAAGCATAAACAAGGACAAATCGATGAGTCATGCCCCAGTCATCGCCCAATAGGGCACCCTTCGCGTCGCCGTCAACGGCATACGGCTGAAAACAGTGAAGAATTTAGTTTATTTAGGCAATAAACTCTAAGGCAGCATCAGCATCGATGACATAGTGGACCACGCCATCTTCGAAATCGGTCAGGCCTTTGGCCGACAGCATGCCTCCCTCTAAAACAGCCGCTGACTTTGACTCAACACGAAGCTCAAAATGTGCAGGGCGGTGGTCCTGACAACACCCCTATACGGGACGGATGCATGGACCGTCCACACCAATCAACCCCCAGAAACACAACTCTATCTACCTCGGTTGTCTCCGAAGAATGCCAAAGCCGGAATGGCAGATCCCAATCTCAGACATAGAAGTCTTTTAATTGACAGGAATTTCCGGCATCCACGCCGTGTTGGAGCAACTGCAATTGCGATGTAGCAGCCATCACGTGAGGACGGACGACGAGCGCCTACTCACACGACTCTTCTACGGAGACGTCGCTATGGGTGTTGGTTAGCAAGGAGGACAAAAAGACGCCATAAGGACACCCTGACGAACTCTCTGAAGCACTTTCCAATCAACTCGGAGACCTGAGTGAACTTCGTCCAGGATAGACCGACTTGGAGAAGAGCAGTGAAGACTGGGGCAGCAATGAACGAAGCGAACCTGATCGACGCTTCCGAAGGAAAAAGAGCGGCTCGCGAGTCTCTGGCCCCTCCGTGCCACGACGTCAACACCCAATCCCTTCCCATATGCTCATGCGAGTTGATCAGTCTCTTCGGTCAACCCCGGATCTAGTGTAACAGGAACTCGACAACGCCGTTATCGTCACCCACTCACCAACCCCCACGACGGCGACCATCATCGCCACTGGTGATCACATTCCAGATG
>CACRXP010000464.1:53107-68068 GCA_902702965.1 Spirometra erinaceieuropaei | reverse complement strand
AATATCGATCACACATCCGCCTTACGTACCCCAATCTCAGCATTAGTTGGTTGACCAACTGGGCAGTGGAGTGGCCGTAGGTAGACGGAAAAGTAGGTGAGATTGACTGTGTCAACGCATATTTATCTCCACAAACAATCTAACGCGCCTGAATCTCATACGGTACGCAAAAAACCGTGGCTTGGAAGACGGACAAATAAGGGTATAACTCGGACCTCGCAGCCAGCCCAGTGTGCGTTCGCATGGACTGGCCAGCTGGTTTACTCGGTCCTCTCCTCAGGAGGGAGAGTCAGACTGCATTGGCTCCTTCATACTGTGACATTTTATGGTACACCAACGCAGTTGGGATCCCAGCCACCCCAATTGTCCATATTTTGTGAACTCCTGGTTGTTTGTGCGCAGATCAAGTGTGGTGACACGCATAGGTGGGGAGTTCCCGCCGTGTCAGTCACCTGCATCCGATACCGCCTCCACTTCTTGAGTCCGTCATGCCAATGGGCCCAGATGAGGGAGGAGAGTGTGCGGTAGATGCGTCGCAGGCCTACTATCACTGGTCACCGTCCCTGCTCCCACGGTGGACGTCGTCGGAATCAGCGGTGGAACTGTCATAATTCATGCTGGAGGAGGATGAAGACAATGAAATGACCCTCATTGGTTTTCTCCTCTGCTGCAAGGGTTGTGATAGCCTAAAATCTAGTGTCCACGAAAAGTGAAAATACGACGCAAGTGAGGAGTCTCAAGGTAACCTGCCCAGTAATTAGCAGAGTTGCTCAGGTCTGCTCTGTAGGCGCGCTAGAGCGTGCTGCAGAGAACTGGAAGACAGCACCTTCGTAGGCAAATGAATGCAAAACGACAGAGGAACACAATTGTCCCACAGGCCAAGCCCGTTCCATCTCGCACATGAATTTTCGAGGCCAAATGCTAGAGAATGTGCATAAGGCCTTGGTGTTGGGCACGTTAAACAACTCGTCTCTGCTTCAAATTTAGAGGAAATTGATTAATTTTCGGTATTTCAGTCGTGTATCAACATAGTTGTCTGTCTTTGTCAGCCCACTGTTACCATGTGCCTAGACGCTAAAGTGGGCGAAATGAATATCCTATACAGCCTCACGACGTGACCCCTTCAAAACTGGCATAAGATCGCTTGATTGAGCCGAGGACATTTGGCGGCCGAATCCAGTTCATCATACGGTAGATAAAAGTTTCGAGCTTGTAGCTCGTCCGTGTTTCAATTTCTTTCAGTTCGTTGACTAACTCTATTTTTGAAATATTTTACGCGATCATGAGTTTCAAAGGCCAGATCGCTTTTGTTACAAAACCAAAGATAAGCATGTTCGGACACCAAAATCCGACAAGGGTTTCGTGGGCCAGACCTCTGTACAACAGGATATCAACATGCTATCGGGTTGTTCTAAAAGTGCTGGCCACTTTTTGACTCGTTTTCAAAAACTGAAAGGATCTGCTATTTTAAAGTGTTCTACGCAAAACTTTACATGTTTCATAAATGATGTGTATTGTTTAATATTTATCCTATCATTTCTCTCACAATACGATTCTGAAGCATATAAGTCCTCAATAACTAAGACGAAAAAGAAAAAAATGCGTTTTCGTTTCTTGCATGAGTTCAAACTCGGTCGTAATGCTTTCTAAACAGCCGCCCATATCAGCAAAACTTGGGGAAGGGGTTCACAAGTGATCGGACAGTATAGACGCTATATCAGAAATTCCATAATGGCAATGGGAGCCTTGAACAGGAAGAAGGTAGAGGACGGCCATGCACCCTCAACAATGAAACTTTTAAAGCAGTTGTTGAAGAAAACCCACGTCTAAGTGTCAGAGAAAAGTCTTAGGCACCTGATGTCAGTAGTTCCATGGTGTCCGACCATCAGATGCAAATTGGTAAGGTGAAAAACCAATAAATGGGTCCAACACGGGCTCAATGAAAACCAAAGATTCCAATGTTTTGAGGTGTGTTCGATGTCCTCTCCGTGAAAGTCTAGTTATTCATTTCTTGATCGAATAGTGGCGTGTGACGAAAAGTGTATCCCTTATGACTACCGTAAGAGATCAGGAGAACGGCTTGATCGTGACGAAGCACCCAAATATTTCCAAAGCCGAAGTTGCAACAACAGTATTGTGGTCTGCTATTGTTGTCGTGCGTTAGAGCTTTGTCAGTGTTTATTAGAGCATCACAGCAGAGGTTTACTGAAAGCAATTCAAAGGAATGTATGAATGAGTCGACATGGCCAAACTCAGCTCCACAGCAACGCCCCGACGCATGTTGCCAGGATGACACTGTAGAAACTCGATGACTTGAGACACGAGACTTTACTACTTCCCCCATATCCTCGCAGTCTTTCGTCTACAGACGGCCATTTTTTCAGACATCTAGACACATTTTGAGCAACGCCTTTCAAGAACAAAATCAAGGTGGAAACTGAATTTAATGAGTTTTTAGTATCAAAGTCGGTGAATTTTTATCAAAGAGGCCTGCGTGATCTTGTCCATCGATAGCAGAGGGTATGAATTTTTGAGGAGCATACTCTGACTAATTTTATCATGTGTAGTGTCAAATTTGTCAAGAATGTTTGCTTTTTCCTGAAATCAGTCCCGTTTTTCCGAACAATCTAATAGCTACCTCCTACGACAACCTACGGGGGCAGGTCGTGTATTATCATGGATGTTCGAGTAACAGGTGCATAGGACATCGGCTTTGTTGCTCCATTCCGATTTCTCTTTTAGTTATTTCTAAGAGGCCCTGCAATCCTCTCGAAGCTCTTACTATTGGGTTCTACCAGAAGCCTCTGGAACCCCTGAACAAGAGCGCAGAACATTTTCTTTAGATGCAAGCTTAGCCACTTAATCAACTCACTGAATTACACCTTTTGGAATGCTCGCTTCATGTGCTGGAGTAGAAGTTCGATCAGTAAGAGTGTTGCTTTTTCATAATTATGCATCGTGTTTTCGAGAACTTCCAGGCACTTGAATAGCAAATGGTCACCGAGTTTATTTACAAAATTTATCTTCTAGCCTACGTTGTCTTGAGTCTCTAGTCAGGAGCTTTGACTACTGAAGCAATCACTTTGGAAACCCATACGTAAGAAATTTTTCATCAAGAGTATTTGTTGCACATTGGTTGACCTACGTGGGATGTGCAAAGCTGATAAAAATAGGTATTACAGTTCAGTAACCCTTCTTTTTCTAATCCATAAAGACTGAAAAAAGCTCGGTAGTAATCGAAACTAGGCGTGGGGTTTTCTCAGCTGAGAAACTCTCACCCTTCGTCTTATGTGCCATCAGTCAGTCACCATGATTTGCAAACCCACTAACCCTTTTTCTTGCATTGTAACTGTGGTCATTGAGATGCGTAGTATCCCGGTAAGTCGTCTACAAGAGTGAACCAACGGCAAACTAGGTGGTTTGGGGATTATATTTTTAGAACGGGATCATCATCAGCTTACTGACGAAAGCCCAGAATCGAGGACTGAGGCAGAAAAACCATAAGTCCACTTCTGAAGTTGTCGGCACCGCGCTCATTTGCATTTCTGATATGCTATTAGAACCCATACCTCTCAACAGCCACTGAGTAAGGGCGCGATAGAGGCCATGCTTGTCGACGCTGACAAGCCAATACGCAGTGAGGGGGTGGCCACGTGCAAAGAAATCTAGTGCGTTTGGCACAATCCGCGACACCAGCGTCCTTCAATTTAAGAAAGCATGGTGATGGAGTAGGCTGGACGGCGATCACGAAGTAGTAGTCAACGCGCCGACGGTGGGCTGTTGATGAGGTTTCGTTAAGCGGGGAAGTTTGGCATAGACGCGCGTCAGGTCACGCATGTGACCAATCCGTGAGCGCCATGAGCGATTTCACGAGATAACTGAACTAAGCGATCGTGGTGTAAGCGGCCTAGCCCTGCTCAATGCTGAAGTCCTCCTATTCGACCCCCAACAAGATTAAAAAGCAGTGGCCCAAGGGGAAGAGCAGGGATTGTTTAAGACGACGGGTTGGAGTTCAGACAGGATAGGGAACATGGGGAGGTCCTTTGCGGGAACCGGTTAGCCTGGAGACGGTCCTTGGTTGATCCGGCAAGCGAGAACGGCGATGACGCGTTGGGGCGTCGGGGAGGCGTTCTTCGGTCCAAGGTGGCCGGACATCGCTAGTCCGCGGTAATCATGGTGCCTCCAGTCGATGCGAGTAGGCTTAATGAATACATCAATAGGCAAGAGTATGGATAGTGAAAGGTAGAATAACACAGAGGATTAGCCGCTAGGGTGATCGAGGCCGCAAACTGCCATATATGGCAGCCTTGGAATGGTCAATAGGATCAAAGTTGAGAGGTGGCTAGTGTGGCGACGTGGTGCCGGTGGATAATCGGCAACGCGCTAGGGGGTCTAGCAAGACTAATCCGAAATCAGACAAACTGCGTCTGCATCCCTACAGTGGGACCCGCGGTGCGGGCGTGCAAGCGAGAACATGCAGGGGCCGTGGACGAACTGGCCTTCCAACGTCAACGCCTATGAGCAGGTCGCAGGCCCTCTAGGCGCTCTATTTCAGCTGGAGGCCAGCGCTCCAAGCAGAGAAGAGCCACTCAGCCCACCCTTTTTCTACCGACATTTACATGTCTTTACTCGAATACTGCAAGTTCACGCGCCGAAGACTCCACCAGGTTAACTTACAAGGCCCTCATAAGCATAATAAGTCGTAATTAGGTAGCCTGCATGGTTTACGCTACCCCTGGTGCATTTTCGTCAGCAGAGATTTCCCTCGTTTTTCAGCGCACTTCCCATACGTTCGTACCGTTTACTTGTCCCGATTGTCACAAAATATTCATGCGGCCTTCTAAATTTACTAAGAAAAATTCCGTTTTGCTAATGTCCACATGCCGAACTTTCACCCATGCCGCCGAACAACCAAATGATAACTTGACAAATCACCTGTGAAAAGAGTTTTATCCGGTCAAAACTGCCAGCATCAGAAATGCGAACGAGTGAAAGACTGACCGTACAAATAAAAACCAAATACAGGAGTTAACTGTCAAAGGAGTACGGTCTGCAAGTAAACAAGTGTTGTGAATTCCAGTAGGTTGAAATCGCATCCCTGGCTTGCCGTAGACGATGGCATAGTTAGTCACAGAATGAGAAAACCTTAACACCTCCCAGAGCTTCCGTCACCACGACTGTTTGTCGGATTCCATCTACAGCCACGGCCATCGGATGCCACAGTCTACCGGAGGCCTTGGTTGCGATCGAGCTCAAAGGATCGAGACGAATGTCGCCACTGGACCGATAACTTTCGCCCGTAGAAAGCCGGCTCGCTTGTATGCGGTGATTGACGTGGTCGGCCACAAGGAATTGATGTGTCCGGGGCAGCCAGGAGACACCGTAGGGATGCACCACCTGAAAATTTGACACCCAAATAAAGCATCAAATGCTATTCACGCATGCGCCTTCCTACTGCCTCAGCTGGCGAACCATGGGAGTATATTAACGCAAGGCGTTTAAGCGTCCCATCACAGAAGACCGGAAAACCAATCAAAAAGTACCTTTGAGGGAAAAAAGTAGACAATTTTCCCTAAAAGTCATATTTTAAGGACCTCATAAAATGAGGCACCTGCACGACCGTCTTTGGATTTTACAGGCAGTAATTGGCAACACGTCACATGTGTCAGACCCTCTTCAGACATCGAACAGGGATTGAATATCCTGGCAAAGATCCACCGTTACTCTCGATACTATAAATGTGTAAGTTCGAACTCCTTCTGTAAGCACACAGACGTTGGTGTTCACTGCCTGCTAAATCTGATCGCACCCAAAAATCAAAAAGTTCTGGTACTAGTAAATATAACGTCCATTAAAATAATAAGTGCTTCAGAGTGATTCGGTGTCTCCACATCTTCACTTCGTCCAATCTAGTGTGACTTCGCGATATCCTAGGGCATACGTCGCCTTATCGACAATGATTTTTAATGCGTAATAAAAGTAAATACACCAGATGAGATCAAGATGTCACTTTGAAAGCCATATATTTAGTTCTTCTACCAACTTTCCTAAATTTCGTAGTGCGTATTTTGGCAGTAGTGATCGAGGACATTTTTCACCGAAACCTAGAAACATACTTGTATGTTAGCTTTATAGAAAACGGCCTGATTAAAATTTTTATTCCTCAGACATTAATAACCAGGAAAATGGACAAAATCGCCTTCCCCCTGGTTAATTACATTTCATATGGTGCGAAAAAGAGGCCCTACAGACTCACGATCTTGCGCATTATGTGGAAGAAGTTTGCTCAATATCCGGTAGTTGAATGACTGCCAAACTGTATATAAAATTTGACTCTTGGTGAATATTTAGGTCGTAGCTTATCAAAAATAACTCTTAAGTTTCGTTTTTGGGATTTGGTTTTCGATTTCTGCGTTTTCTCGTATGAGCATTCAGTATGTACTCCTGGAAATTACGCTTATTCCTTCCACGCAAATTTTTGCCATTTGGGCGTTTACCTGGTTTTCATAAAACTCTAATTTATAGGCAACCTGGTACTTACTTGAGCGTTTTTTTCACTTTTTCTTTTAGTTATGGATCTCAAATCTTTAACCGGGTGCTTTGGTAGATGTACTCAAGCTATTTTCAAAGTCCGTAGGAACTTTTCACGGAGTTAAACATGTTTCATCAATCTATTCACGCACAGTTTACGCATCACAGTTAAGCACTTTCAGGTTTTTTGAGGGTGGTCTTCTAATGCACTAATTATGAAGATAGGCGACCCCCGACTAGATCTCTCCCAGACTCTTTTTCGACAACATGGACGACTTTTACCAAAGAGAACTTTTATGCGTCTCACTTTCGAAGGACTTGTTATATCGTCTTTGAGCTGAGTTCCCATGTGGTTGGCCAGTCTAGACATGTAATAATGACAAATATTGCACAAGTCAGCCATTTAAGTTAAAAGTATTGTGTCCGTCCTAATGTCAAATGGGTCGACAGTTATTTCATTTAATGTGCGAAATTTCCATATGAGAAATTATAAAAAGTTGTAGAAATCCTGCAAACTGCTTCATCACTAGCCCTGCCAATTGTGAAGGACGTTTAGGAGAATGTGGTGAGATGTACTACGGGCATGCTGCGGGACCCACTGAAGAGCCGAACTCCTCGTAGCTGTGTCACGCAGCGGTAGAATGCTGACGAAACACGTGTCTGGGCCTTTTGTTAGTATCTGTGTCGGGAGTATGGTACAAAAGGTTTGCCATAAATAAATATGCATGAATTGAAAAACGGGTATTCCAAGCAATTTAATTAGGAAGATGGAATTCTTCGGGAAACAGTAAACTTTATTGTGTAAATTGTTTTTGCACTCCCATAGTCTGAAGACTAGCTGGGGAAACAGTCTCGAAAATTTACACAATAAAGTTAACTGTTTCTCAAAGAATTCCATCTTCCTAAATATGTACAGATAGATAATGCTAGAGGGGGACGCTCACCGATCGTTTCTGCAGAACTGTATTCAAAGTAAAAACTATGAGCTTTGGCATCAGATGGACTGTTCACAGAACCTTGTCTAGCCGTTTCTGAACGAAAAGCTCAGACACGCATCAAGCTGATTGTCTGTGTGTTGAATGTTGAAATTGAGAGGATCTGATGTCGTTTGTGGATTTTGCATATTTTCTAATGTGTTTTCTAGCATAAACAAATATCAAAACTTTGGATTTAAACTGTTATTGCAAAGTATTTCCAAACTTGTATCTACGCCGTCAGAACAAAAATTGTAGGGTCACTCACCATTATGAGTAAGGAGTCGAAAAGTGAAAGGAAATGGAGTCAGCGGTAGCAGAAAAAGACGCGTTGGAGAACAGTTAGGTAACAGGGCCGTCGGCAAATTAAGATGTTGCCAAATGCATAGAAAGACGCATTTAACATATATCGGGGAGTCACTTGGGTTGGCTGAAATAGAGCGAGGCGATAGCCATAAGACCAAAATCAGCAAATTCGCTACAGTGAATTTCCATCAAACATCTTTCTACCTGATCTTGGTCTGTCTCTTTTATTGCACAGGCTGTGGTTCGATAAGTCCCTGTAGTCTTACGATTCGGATCTAAATTGGTAGGACATTAGGCATTCATTTGTACAGTAAACACTTATGAAAGTGTAGTCCTTAGCAAAGTTAAAAAGATGTCTAGGAAATTAATTGCCAACGCTGTGGGTACGCAGTGACATGTAAAGTGGGCAGGTTGAACGCAGTGCGTTTCCGGCTGAATGAAATTATGGTGTAAAATGCACCTCTGTTTACTCGGAAGTCATGCGACTTACTAAATGTCGTTTCAGGTAATCTTGAGACACAATATGACGTGCATACGTAATAGCGAAGAGACGGAAGTGTGGAGGTCACGCTTGCTCGCATTTTCACTCAGAACAAATGAATATATGTAAATTCCTAGAGACTGAACTGTTTTCTCCCCTCTGAATTAGTGCGTGGGTAACAATGCTTCACCTCTATACTACCCGGTAATAACAAAGAGGTTGAAGTATTGAGGTGGCGTTGGTCCGCCATATGCAGTTAACAGTATCTGAACCACAAGCAAGGAGGATCTGAGTCTAAAATGTAGTTGGTCTTCTTTAAAGAAAACGAAGTTCCCTGCTTTGTACTGAGCAATGGACTTACGCGCTGTTACCTGGCACGGTAATAGTCCAAATATTTAGAAGTACCACTGAATGAAGTGATCTGACTGTAGGACTCGGCTTCAACGGAATGTCCTCCCAACGTGGGTTTAGGCATGACTGGCTTCTGGTGATTTGTAAACCGAAAAGACACTCCCAGTCTCGCTGCTAGCTGGTTTACGTCTTTCTCTTACTAATAACGCATTGGTGTGGCATAAAATGCGACAAATGTCCTGCGGTGCCAAACCTGAACTGTAAGAAAGTTGGTCGTGCTGCCCGACAAACAGCCTACGACTGAACAGTCCACAGGGAGCCGCCATCCTCGTGCATCTTCTTTTGATTGTAGAGTGGCAGTAATACTTGCGCCATATCGAACAGTATCTGACGAAGACTATGAAAAAAACAGTATGCAGCGGAAAAACCTTCAGTTCGATGCGCAGTCCGCGGGATGATGTTTCAGATAGTTCGTGTCAGACTAGAGAACCTCAGATTCGCGGACTGCCAGTGGTGCTGGAAGAACACCAAGCAGCCCAACCAGCTTAACCTAACCAAGGGAGGAATTAGCTACAACTTTTTTTTCCAGTGCAAGGTGAGAAGAGGAACGGAACGCTTAACAGCACATGCCATTAGTCCGCTTATCGTCTACAATGTTGCACAAATGTTCGCACTGAAGGGCCAACCCTGGCGGATGTAGGCTGGATGTGCTGATGCTACACTCGAAAAGCTGGTAAACGAAAGGAGAATCAACAGTCTGGATATCTGTCGTCGAAAAACATTTCCTCCCAGCTTAGCTGCCGCCCAATCCGGTGGAACGTCAAGCAATTTTTCAGGAAGACCGGGGTTCTGGAGACCTTATTGGAAACATGAAAGGGGGCGATGGTGTGCATTCAGGAAAGGAAACTGGTAAAACTTTTCCGACTTCAGTAAATACAACACGACCCGTCGCAACAACCACGAACAAGTAAAAGATTAAGTAAAAGGTTCCCTAAAGTTGGCGTACGAAGGGCTTGCTTACAACTTCGTCCCGCCACAAGGGGACCTCAGCAGTCATCATGGCTTCAAGTTGCGTCAAACTGGTGTATTATTTTGAAATGGGAAAAAGCTCACCAGTTCATAATAGGTCCCCGAGTGACATCTTACTGCAATGGAATATGTACTTGATTACCATTGGGAATACCCTTATCTAGGGATTTGCAAGAATCAGACCACTTGACAGTTCTCAATGCTCATTATGCCCTCTGAGGTGGGGGCTATCACCCAAACGGACGTAGTTGTAACCTCAGCAGGGCGGTCCTAACCGGTAGTGGTGCCTTCGCCAACGATGGAGGACTAATATACGTAAACTGGGCAAATCAGAGTCAACCATCGCACATGAAAAGCAAATGACCTTACTATCGACACCATAAGTCCCAACAATGAGGCAGAGCTTGACAAGATTCACTCCACATTCTCGACCCCAAGCACACGCATGCACTTCGCGTCAGAACTGACAACCTCCACGGCCGGCCCACGACAGGTACTGCTACTGGCTGCTGAGACGCTTGTACACGCTCTCCTACTGCGGCAAAGCTTGTTTAACTGTCTTTCTGAGTTTTGAGTAGGGAAACATTGCCTTCTCGACCACTGCACTTCAGCAAAACGTTGTAAGTTATGACCACACTGCTTACAAACAGCGGTGACAAAGGCCGAAGAATCGGCTGCTATAAAATACCCAACCAACTAGTTAGCCTGGCGATAGGGTATATTTGCGATAATCGTTCGACGATCTGTGACCTGAAAATGCCTACCTCATTTTCTATTTTCATCCGCAAACCTTTATGGGTCTATAGACGTCGTGGCAGCCCCCATTTTGGACTCGAAATGCCATCCGAACAGAGCTCCCATTCCTGCAGCCTCATCCCCGTGTTCTCAAGGGCGCGGACTTTGCCAAGCTCAGAGGACAAGAAATAGGGTCACTTGGTGATTTATAACTTTAAGTAGTTAACCACTATTGCAGTATCGCAAGTTGACAAGTAGTCGGTGATGGTGTCAACGCGTTGATGACAGAGAATGAAGCGTTTTTAGACAAAATGCTTAAAATAGCGTCGGAGGCTGTGAATAATGTTATCCAATGAAGTTTTAAAGTTTCGCTCGTCTGGAATGGCGTTAATTGATGTTTGAAGCAATATTTCCCCGAAATGAATTTAAAGCAGGCAGGGACAGCAGAATTTATTGGTACCAGTAAATTTCGCGATGGCTTCTCAATTGCAGCCTGCCATTGCATAACACAAATAACAAGTGAGATAGGTACAGAGGTTTGAACTTCGACAGAGAAAATCAATGTAAAACCACAAGGTCATCGTATACTGCGCGAATAAGATTCTACGGTCTTCTATTACAAAACATCTCCTTGATAGTGGCCATTCGGTTGACCCCAAAACGTCTTTTCGAGTATTAGTTCGAGCACGAACAACTCGGTTATTGCGCTACCTGGAGGCAGCCTACATACGGCGGGGGAAACCCGATCTATGTAAACAGATGGACCACGTGGTCAACCTCAGCTTGCCCTGGTAGACCTGAGCCCTTTTGATTTTCGAAATCCCTCTGCGTTTTAACTTCCTCATTTTCTTTCCTATGTTGCGTTTTGAAGTTACCATTTTACTGATTAGTCTACGCGCAGTATACGATGACCTTGTTGTTTTACATCGATTTTCTCTGTCGAAGCTCAAACCTCCGTACCTTTCTCACTTGTTATTTGTGTTATGCAACTACAGGCTGCAGTTGAGAGGCCTTCGCGAAATGTATTGGTACTAATAAATTCTGCTGTCCATGCCTGCTTTAAATTAAGTGATGGTGTGTCTATCCCAGAGACCATCACTGTCAATATAAACCGTAAATTAAGTCCACTATTAGTATGACTTGGTTAAAAAAACGAAAAAATGGCTAATAAACAATAGTTATGCGTCTTGTTTACGTGAGTGTAAGGTTAGTAGACCCGCACTGATGGCAAAATGGGGTAAAAACGTTCCATCTACAGGAAACTAGATGCGTTGACGTCACTACCACGTGACTTTTAATAGTCCTGACGGTAGTTGACATAACACAGACCCCCGGCTCCACCGGCGCGACTAGTGGCTCGACGGACGACCAAATTAGAATGCAAAAGTCAACTCCCCCAGTTCGCATGACGCAGGACCAAGTCCGCGGAGTTTGGTTTGAGAGGGCCGATCAAAATTAGGAACTGAATGCCTGTAAGACCTGAAAAGGCAGGTTTGTTTTAAAGGGACAGAAAAACGGGCAAGAGGGAAAAAGAGACAGGAGGTTTAGTGTCGAGGATTGAGTGTGTCTCCTCCTTTGCTGTTTTCAGATGAGTACAGTGGATTAAGTCCGGATACAATCCAGGAATCGTTGGATATTGTGCCTCCTAAACCGCAACCTTAATCCCCTAGCGTTTTACCCCTCCCTTCTGTTCCGCGAGACTTACCAGCGCTTCTGACGCTTCTTGTTTCCCATCCCTATATCCCCATCTTCTCACCAATATATCGTTTACGTTTTGGACTTTCTTTACTTACTCGTATCATACCTGCACGTTGAGATATTGTTTGTCCGCATGATGGCAAAATCCAAGACTAACCATTCAGAAAAGAGAAAGACAATTCTGCCTCCATCCTGCTCCATCAAACCGGCAGACATTAGCTCGGAGCTAGTCCCTCAGCAAAACATCTGGACGGTCCACCTACTACATGTTGCCACAGTTTCACACCCGAACTATGCTTTCGCACTCTCCTCCTTCCTTAGGGGAGCAGACGCGCACGCAACAAAAGTTTCGTGCCTAAACAAGCAGAGAGTAGAAGTATCTTTTTCCAACTAATGCGTCCTGCAAGGTTGTCATTAGTTGAGATTATGTACACGTTGTCAGGAATATCATGAGGGAGTATTGAGTAACCGACCTGGTCCTCGGCGGAGCCGTACTGTCCTACCGCGGCGACGCATTGTCCGGTGGCAATCGAAAACACGCGCAGGCTCGGCGCTGTCCAGTCGGTCACCACCAGCATGCCACTTCCGCTCTGCGTCTCGCAATCGACGTGATCCACGTAATGAGGTTCGTCCAGTTGATCGGCGGTTGACTTACGGTCGGACGCAGTTGAAACCTTGTTACCGAAGAGTCGCACGGGGGAGCGGGCGGAGATGTCACCGCATCGCAGATCGAATACAGCCACGTATCGTTTGCGACCGTCCGCCACGGCCAGCATGTTTGCATCAAAAGCAGCGACACCGCGGGGTTGACTCAGACCCCTCGACCTTAAATTACCCTTGTGTTGACCGTCCAATGTAAAGAACAGTATCTGAAGTGCAGACAGAAATGTTTAGGAACGGTTATCTGACATTTAGAAGGGGTCCACAGTGGACTCACTCAGCGAGAAAAGTTCACAGTTAGACAGAATCGAAATACCAACGCTCTGAGGTCATTCGGGGCCGTCTGCTTTTGAACTAATGCTGCTACTACTTCTGATAGATTTCTAAACGAACCTGATGTAGTTCGAATGAGATTTTGCAATTGCGAATTAGGCCTCCGTCAGAGCCTATGTCAGACGTTTGTCAGAAAAGCCGCCCTCTAAAACAGCCGCTGACTTTGACTCGACACAAAGCTCAAAATGTGCAGGACGGTGGTCCTGACAACACCCCTATACGGGACGGAGACATGGACCGTCTACACCAATCAACCCCCAGAAACACAGCTCTTTCTACCTCGGTTGTCTCCGAAGAATGCCAAAGCCGGAATGGCAGATCCCAGTCTCTGACACAAAAGACTTCTAATGAGCAGGAATTTCCGGCATCCACGCCATATTGGAGCAGCTGCAATTGCGATGTAATAGCCATCACGTGAGGATGGGCGACGAGCGCCTACTCACAGGACTCTTCTATGGAGACGTCGTTATGGGTTCTGGTCAGCAAGGAGGACAAAAAGACGCCACGAGGACACCTTGAAGAACTCTCTGAAGCACTTGTCAATCAACTCGGAGACCTGAGTGAACTTTGCCCAGGATAGACCGACTTGGAGAAGAGCAGTGAAGACTGGGGCAGCAATGTACGAAGCGAACCTGATTGGCACTGCCAAAGGAAAAAGAGCAGCTCGCGAGTCTCTGGTCCCTCCGAGCCACGACGCCAACACCCAATCCCTTACCACATGCCCACGCGAGCAGATCGGTCTCTTCGGTCAGCCCCGGATCTAGTGTAACAGGAACTCGACAACGTCGCCACCGTCACCCACGCACCAACTCCCACGACGGCGACCATCACCGTCACCGCCACTGGTGATCACATTCCAGATGTCCCGAGGCCCTAGCCGACGTCTTCGTCCCCTCTCCCATCACCACCATTATCCTCTTCGCCACAACACGCACGATGACAACTACCACCTCTCTCACTCCCGCCACCGATGAGAACACCACCTACGCCCCGTCAACTACTACCCTCGCCACCATCGTGCCCACTACCAGGAAAGTGAACTCGACCCCAACCAGTCTCAATATCGATCGCACCTCCGCCTCGGTCTGGCCTGTCACTTGCAAAATCATAGCACGGAGGCTGGCGAACCAGTGCCTTGGTCATCAACAAACACCCACCATACCCGTCTTCACTGCCTAATCTGTCAACGCACATTCACTCGCCATAGCCATTCATTCACGCATAGCCATATTCGACAGCATACATATTCACGACGGCGGATTTTGCCACAAAATTAATATGCCCAGCACACCTTTCAAACCCAACAACTATCTCTTCTCTCTCCCCCCCCCATCAACTTTCCATCCACAAGTGCAAGCAACACTAGCAGCGTCACTGTCGCAATCGACTCAACAGCTAACAGCCTATCCTGCTCATATTGCCACCGCACATGCGCGGCACGCATAAACCGGATCGGCCACTTGCGAATCCATAACACAAGGACTGGAGATCTAGTGTCCGGAACACCCACATACACCAAATGCATCCGCATAAACTGCTTAAGCTATCTGCGCCTAGTGATCCAGTGCATGGGCCTACTGCGCCACATGCGTATCAATGAAAACTGCAGTAAATTCCCGCCGGTCGAACCCCATCACGACATGCTTCCTCACCAGCGCATACACCAAATACGACCCCGTCCCTCGTCATCAACCACAAGTACGAAATCGGCACCTTTCACGCAAGCGGGGATCGTGCTCTTCTTCATATGACCCCTATACTCTGGTACATGTGAAATTCTAACAGTCCAGCTCCTTTGTGTGAAATTCCGGTAATATGGGTGGGAAGCAGTTCGCATGTG
Source organism: Spirometra erinaceieuropaei (assembly GCA_902702965.1). Taxonomy (NCBI): domain Eukaryota; kingdom Metazoa; phylum Platyhelminthes; class Cestoda; order Diphyllobothriidea; family Diphyllobothriidae; genus Spirometra; species Spirometra erinaceieuropaei. The sequence continues at coordinate 53,130 of CACRXP010000464.1, read as the reverse complement.
TGGTGTGCGCAGTCAGGCTGTTT
>CACRXP010000464.1:0-44859 GCA_902702965.1 Spirometra erinaceieuropaei | reverse complement strand
CGTGCTTCCAGAATTGAAAAGGACAGCATGAAAGCTGTGGTTAATATATAGTACACAGGGTACGCTAAGGGACCCACTGATGAGCTGTTCCCCTCGCAACTGCGTCACATAGCGGTACAAGATCTGCGAAAGTCGCGTGTCTGGGCATTTACCTAGTATCTGTGTCGTTAGTATTGTAAGCCATTCAGAAGTAGAGGTGCAGATTTAGACATCATGAGACTTTGAGGTCTACCTTCGGTTTGGCTGATATAAACTACCAATTTAAGCCTCATACTCTTCTGCTGCCCACAAGCCCAGGAGCCGCATAAGGCAGGCTGTACTTGTAGCCTAATTAATTTTCTTGAAAAAGAATAACGACAGTAGACTTGAAAGTCACAGTGCATTACTAAACATACCTAATAGAAAGCAATGTGGGAGCGTTTTTCCGGCCAATCTCTTCACTGTTTCACGCGCGCACGGTATTGAAATACTTCTCTGGTATCTCAGATATTGCGACCATTCGAACGTAGGCATCAAGCTAGTGCTCATATAACTTTATGACGTCGCTCATGATCCGCAGGTTTGAATTCACCGTACTTCAGTTTTCAATGTCAAGCTGTCATAAGCGTTATTCCAAATAAATCGAAACATTACGATAACTCGTGATTTGATCCGATGCATTAGTTTCAATCACAGATTTCGCAGTGCGACGCATACTTTTAAAGAGAAATAATGAAGAAAAAAGAAGCCAGGAAAAGTATTGTGGTCAGAAAGGTAGTAGTATGGCTATCCTGCTGATGCATTCCTTTATCTCTGCTTGCTGAGAGTATATAGAGATTGCGTCCATTTAGTTTTCCGTCCAGGTCGCCTAGATTTATTTTCAAATCAATCTTTAGAATTTCACATTGAGCAGAATAAAAAAGCGTTAATTGATCACCACCTACTCAGTATGAAATGGATATATTTATTACTAGCTCATCATGTGATTTAATCTGTGCTTAAGGCTGCCATTTATTCTAAACATTCCTGCGCAACAAACGCGGAGGCTGAACGGTCCACGCAAGTGAAAGTTAGGAAAACTGAATGTCAGCTGTGTTAGACCAAAATCGAAGAGCCAAGGTAGACGGCAGTTTTAAAGAAAGTCTAGTTGAGGAAAACGCGTTACTTGCAGAAGCGCAGTAGTTTGGCTGGCAGACTTTCGTCTAAAAGCATGGCAACACTGTCAAGCAGTAAGTTAAGCCCATCGAGCACGCAGATTGTGCACAGTGGTAATAGAGACTAGGAGGCATTTTGCAGTACGACACGGGAACCTCCCTCCCCCGGCTTTGCGTAAAATTCCGGGAAGGTTAAATATTCCCGTGCCCTAAACCTAGCCCTGATCGCCCTGGAAATTGACGTATGTTCCCCGAAGTAGGGGCGGTTTCTATTCCTGTGACCTGCCCATCGTGCATTCGAAAATGGGAGAGTCAAGGGACCAATAAAACCACATCATTCTATAACGCCATTTTGGTTGGTAAAAAGGGTTTTGCAAATTTAAAATCTGCCACCGAATATGGGGCTGTAACTTAGTCGGGTGGCTGGAGATGCGATTGTTGATTTTTGGCATTCGAGTCGCCAGTAAGGAAAAAGGCGGGTCGAATACACTGTTCGGAAGCAGCTGTCCTGCTGTGACTATCGATAATCTGTTTCTTTATAGGGATAAGTAAGTCAGTTAAGCGACTACAAAACTGAAGGAAGAAACGTAATCGAAGTCCTCACCTCTCCATGTTGGTAATCGGAGATATAGATAGTGTCATTATTAGCGATTGTCAGATCAAATGAACTCCCGAAGTTGGCCGATCTACCGGAGTACAAACCATCCTGTTCCACGTTGCCGAAACTCCCTAGGAACACAGCATCCTGGCTATAAACCTAGAAGAACAAAAGTATGTACGACAAAGTGAGCTATATTTACAACATTGAAAACAGGCATCTGCTATCAATAAGCCCAAAGCAACACAAGCTTTTGGTACATCGATAAAATCTTAAAAATATACGGTCAATTTTGAAAAACTTCTGGTTTAGTGTGACATTTTGCATTGCACTTTAACGGTAAGTACATAATTCAGAGGTGTTTTGGCAGATTTCAAATAATCCACTTTGACCAACTGTGAAAAACTCGGTGCCTCGGTGGGATTCGAACGCACGGCAGCAAGGGGAAGGCTTTAGTACAGTCAACGCTCTAGCCACCTGAGCTACGAGGCTTCACCTCCGAGGCACCGAGTTTTTCACAGTTGGGTCAGAGTGAATCATTTGAAATCTGCCAAAACGTCTCCGAATTACGTGAGCCTGGTAGTCATCTGGTGGATTCTAGATGCATTACTTAGGAAATTCTGCTTGGGCAGTCAGCTTACTGTATCAGATCTGGTGGATTACAGCGATTACAGTAGGTTGGGCGGATAAACTTGACTCAGATGTAGTTAAACTCGCGTGGTCCGGTGGAGTCCCGTAGGCCAGATGGTAAGAGCGTTGGCTGTACTAAAGCCTCCCCTTGCTGTCGTGGGTTCGAATCCCATCGAGGCACAGAGTTTTTCACGGTTGGGTCGAAGTAAGGTGCATAATTATCAGCTGAACCTACTAGATTATCTCATTCACCCGCTTTACGCTTGGATATTTAGCGAATAGCTGTTCGATTTTGAAAAAAATTGTATCGGGGTAACTTGAGGCAGAAAAGTGCTTTGAACAGTTTCATTTGTAAAAAGAGGGAGCGGCGTTCAACGAGACGGATGTATTTGTGAGATGACCTTTCGAGCGGTGATCTTGACCACCCATCTTCAGAAACTGGAGGGTTGTGTGCGCAGCTCTCAGTACGCAGTACGTCGGTTGCATGCGCATTGCGTTCGGTGCGTTAACTACCAATGCGAACTGTGGGTGCGAAAGAAACCACTACGCGCTGGTCTGCGTCCTCCCCTCCTCATTGACCGCGGTAGTAACTGATGGTGCTGACGGTTTCACACCTTCGCTGCATTATGCTGAGTAATTTCGTAAAACCAATCCAGGTAAGCTCGCCTGGCGATTGAATGGGCGGCCAAAAGGCGTCAGCCGTTGCTTACCGACCTCAATACAATTGCAGAGGGGTCGATTGCGTCGGCGTAGACAGCCGACCGCTGCGAACACTAATGAAAGGAAATCAATTAGCCGTATCGATGCTGGACCCAAAGTCGGAGGTGTAAACCCACCCTGCACGGACAGGATGCTTAACCAGCTTTGCTACCGATAAGATCTCGGAACGAAGCGACGATTACACAGCAAGACAGACGTGAAGGTGTGAAAGCCCCCGGGCCATAAATTATCGCCACACCCTACGAGAAGGGGGGACGCCGCAGATCACCGCGCAGTGATGATCCCCTTCGTATCCCACTCCACATCTGCTATTTGCGCGTCGGACAGAATGCGTACGTAACCCACGTACTATATGATAAGAAGTGTTCATATGATTCACCATCTTCTGAAGATGGGTAACCAAGTTCGCTGCTCGAAAAGTCAGCTCACAAATACACCTCTCTCATCGACGCACATTGTTATCTGGAGCTGCAATGTTAGCGAAAAATCCAGACAAGATGGTCTCTCCCTCAATGTTTCTTATGATGTTAAGATCAGCGATTAGATCATCAATCATTTCGGGTCCTCTGACTCTAGTAGTGTCGATAAGAACCCTGAATGTTTGATCACTAAGACCGAAAATAAGATACCCTGTCCTGCAGACAACTTAACTCGGTTAGTACGGCAATCACTCATAGGGATTTCTAATCTAATTGTAATTTATAACAGAAGACACTTAGTCTCCTGTTCCCACGACAGCCATTGAATTTTATCACTACAACTCCGTGAGAACTAAACGATTATGTTTGGCACGAACAATGAAGTCATTCGAGCCAATAAATGCCTAAACGGTTTTTAGAGGATGTAGACTTACGCACCACCTACCGCACTCCTTCCTTCTCCTCCTCCTTCTCCTCCTCCTCCTCCTCCTCCTCCTCCTCCTCCTCCTCCTCCTCCTACCCCACCTGGATACGGTGTCAATACACAGCAAAGAAGACCGGAGGCAGGAAATGGAGCAGGTGGATGCCATAGTCGAGCCCGCACCTAGGCGTTCCACTACAGACCCTCTGGTCCACACAGCAAATGACCAGGTTTTCGACCAACAGCAAAGGGGTGGCTGGCGCGGCCGGAGTTGCACCTAGGCGTGCTGTCACACCTGACTCAGAACCCAAGGAGTGGGAGTGCCATAATGACCACATTAAGAAGGAGCCACTGCAGCCTGACTCTCAGACAACCCGCCGGCTACTCCACACAACACACACAACGCTGGGCCGACTGCGAGGCCCGTGTTATCCCGTCAGTTGGCAACCTTCCAAGCCACGGCTTTTAGCTCACCGTGATAGCCTCAAGCGCGTCAGATTGTTCATAGTGAGGAAAGTGCGCTGAGCCATTAACCTCACTCTCCTCTCCAATTCCCAGGCCCCTGTCACTGTCCGAGCCGGTCAGTAGACAGGTGCGGGGAATAGGCGCGGTGGCTGACATAGTCTGGTGACCTTGTCTGCGCGCACCACATGCACGACCTGGCCCTCCAATTACAAGCGCCACGATTTCGCACAACGGGGCTTGAACGATGTAAATCTCAAATGCGTGCTAGTGCCAGATATCACTTTAGGAAGGACCCGTTTCAGCCTGCCTCTCGGCCCACCAGTTTTTCACACCATACAAACAAATCCACAACTGGGCAGACTACGTGGGGAGAGTTGGAGCGTCAGTCAGCAGCTTTCCAAGCCACAGCACTTGACGAGCCGCTATAGCCTCAGACTCGAATCACACATGCAGAAGAGGTGTCGCATGGAGAGGGGGCCGAGACGCACACTTTCCACTTGCATGGGAGGTGGCATTTGGATGCTTGAGGTGGATGATGACGGTGTTGTGTGGTGCAGGTGTTGGTGGGGGAAGATGTGATGGTGTGGTGTAGGCGGTTGTAGTCTACCGCAGGTTATCGTGAATGCGCATGAGGTGGATGAATGTGCGGGTGCAGTGAGGACAGTTGAGGCGAGCGTCTATGGGAATTCCAGGCACTGGTTCGCCGGTCTCTGTGTAGTAGATTCGAAAGTGATCGACCACGCCGATGTGTGAGATGAATGTATGGAAACAGTATGGACAGCAAAAGTCGGCGGTGTCAGTGTCGGTTTTGGAGACTGTGGCAGTGGTGGAGCTGTTGATGGCGGACGTGCTGGGCGACTGGGTGTGTGTTGGCCTAGGGATGGCGGATGTGCTAAGTGTGGTGAGGCGGATAAAGATGATGAGTGTGACGGGGCTGCGGTCAATTCCGCTCTCGTGATTACGCATGTGACCGAATAGGTCCATGCGGTGAGTGAAAGTGCGGGGTAGTGTTGACAGTGGATGCGAATATGGCGAGTGTAGGTCGATGATCAAGACATTGGTTCGCCAGTCACTGTGTCATGGATTCTCAAGTGACAAACTAGGCCACTGTGTGAGGTGCACATGCGTTCGCAGTTGGAACGGGTGCGGATCGAGTTCACATCGTTGACTTTGACGATGGAGATGTTGATGTTTGTTGGTGTGTCAAGATTGTTTGTGGTGGTGGTGGTGGTGGGTACAGGAATCGTCGTAGAAGATGTCGAGGTAGTGGAGGAGGAGACGGAGGAGGAGGAGGAGGAGGAGGAGGAGGAGACGGAGTAGGAGGACGATGGTAGTGGGGGTCCGGAAGTGCGGTCAGTGCTATTTGTCGGCGTGGGGGACGAACCAGACATGGACGGGAGAGATCAGCTGGTGTAGTCCGGGTATTGCAGTGGCTTTCCAGATGTCCTTTAAGGCCGATTGGTAACCGGCTGGGTACACTCGCATCCTGGGCAAATCGGAAGTGGTTGAGCGTCGGCGTGGAAAGGCTGGGAACATCGAGATTTGCGAGACTCGCGATTGGCTTTGGCGGCGGTGACGCGGTTACCTTTGTAAATCGCTGCGCCTGTCTTCACCGTCCTCCTCCAGGTGGGATGGTCTCGAGCAGGGTCTTCCCAGTTGGCCGGGCTGATCTGCGGACGCTTCAGGAAAGTCTTCAGAGTGTCCCTGTATCGACGGACTTGGCCTCCTTGTGGGCAGGAACCCGTGACGACATCTCCATAGAAAAGCCGTTTGGGTAGCCGCTCGTCGTCCATCCGCATGCTGTGGTCGCTCCAACGCAGTTGCAGCTGGCTATGCATGAGTGTGGTGGAGCTGACGATGGTGTGTGTGCTGGGCGGCGGGGTCTGGGTTGCTCTAGGCATGACGGATGTGCAAGAGGTGGTATGTGTGTCGGGACTGCGGTCAATTACGCTCTCGTGGATACGCATATGGCCGAATAGGCTCATGCGGTGCATGAATGTGCGAGGGAAGTGTGGGCAGTGGAGGTGGATGCGGCAAGTGTAGGTTGTTGTTCCGGACACTGGTTCGCCATTCTCGGTGCGATGGATTCGTAAGTGACCGAACAGGTGAAGTTGCGATCGCAATGAGGTCATGCATAGACCGGATCCTCATCACCGCTGTTGACGGTGATGATGTTGGTGTTTGTTGGTGTGTCAGGATTGTGTGTAGTGTTGATGGGCATGGCAGACGCCACAGCGGCAGACATTGAGGTGGTGGCGTTGGAGGAGGAAGAGGAGGATGAAGGCGGCAGCGGTGGTTGACGAGGGCGGTCAACGTTAGCTGACGGCGCGGGAGGCAATGGAGAGGTTGACGGAGGGACGACGGTTGGTGCAGTCCGTGTGCTAAAATTGGTCCGGAGGTGTCCAACAAGTCCAATTGGCGCTCGGAATGTTCGTTGACATGGTGGACACGTTGGAGTCGGCCGGGCGTTGGCGTTGGGAAACGGTGGCGGCGACAACTGAGATTTGTATGTTTCTCGTTTGGCTTTGGCGACGGTGATGCGGTTAGCTTCGAACATTGCTGCGCCTGTCTCCATTGTTTTACTTGACGTAGGTTGGTCGCGGACGAAGTCTGTCCAGTTTACCGGGTTGATCTGCAGGTGCTTAAGGGAGGTTTTCAGAGTATCATTGTAGCGCCGGACTTGACCTCCTTGTCGGCGTGAACCCGCCACGGCATCTCCACAGAAGAGTCGTTTGGGTAGCATCTCATCGTCCATCTATACGGGGTAGCCGCTCCAGCGTAGTTGTAGTTGTCTTAGCATAGCGTGGACGCTGAGGATTCCCCCCCCCACACAAACCATCTTGTAATTACTCTGAGATCAGTCGATTTCTAGCGAAAACATTCTACAAGCCTCAGTTGCTACTCACCGCAACAAGACACTGACTATAGGAGGCTAGCAATTTGGCATGCAGATCGCGGGCCCTTCAGCCATATTCCTTTCCTGCTACAACCGTCTGCGATTACTTCCGTCATCTATTTCCCCCCATTCCCTTCTGTTATTACTCCTTTATACACACTACCAGACTTCTACAGCTAATTATATTCTCACTCTCGTGGTGTTTATTCTGTTTTTGTGTGCCCGGGTTTCGGCTCTTATCGCCGAGCTGGTGGTTTTCTAACACTCATAGCGGACACCTGCCTCCGATGCGTTTGTTATCATGCTAGTCTGTGCTGCTGACTCAGACAAATGCGCCAAGGACGGACACATGAAAAAGCGACCGACGTGGATCGTGGGAATATTTGTGAGGGGACATTCACGCGTTCAGACCTCGTGAGTGCCATCGATTTCGCCCACTCACCACCGCGCCATTTGCGCGCCCCAGAAGCGGCGACAACTTGGCGCAGTTCTGTTAGTGCACCATCTTCCGTTGCCCTATCATGGCTGGCATTAAATGCAGACCTCGAGATTTTTGAAACGCCGTCAACTCTCTTCTCCCCCCCCCCCCATTTTTCAGCCTAGGCAGAACATCTTACATTCCTGCTTAATTCTATTCGAGGCCGCATTCCACTTGGCAATTGTTATTTAGATAGACACCACTAATTTGGCAAATTTAAGCCTCCAGACATCAACAGGAAAGTTCGGTATGAAGTGACTGAATGTGACCTCAAAAGACAACTTGGCGGGCATAAGCCTGCTTGCGATAAATTCTCTTCATGCCTATTGAGATAATGAATTAAAAGAATCAAAGGAACGCGAACTGCCATGGGTGTGGGGACGGCCGGGACCAATTTGTGGAACTTTGCCCGCTCCCGGATGAGACTGGCTGACGAGATTCGGATGGATCAGAACTCTGGAGAATTTTGCTAAAACTCTGGAATGGTGAGGGAAAGGGCGTTGCTAGGATCGACAGACCTTCGTCGCGTACACTCACTTCTTAGTTAATTACCGAGCGACTAAAAGCACATAAAAGTGAGGTTTATGAAGCAATCTCGTCTCCAACACGGAAGTCCTCGAAGCCCGGACCTCCCTGAGACGGCGGATTGGATGGGGAAGGTTCAGAAATTAGGATCTCGGCTGTTCCAGTCTTCCACCCTGTCCACTGCACTGAAACCTCTAACGTTTTTTCGGAAGAAACTGCTGTTCAACCTCACAGCACCCAGATACGTCTAAGCGGAAAAGTGATCACGATCACCAGCATAAAGTCGAACTTTGGTGGTCTTATACATAGTTAGGTCGCAAGGTCGGTGACGTGCTTTCCTTGAATACTAGGAGTCCTGCATGAAGAATCCATGGGGTGGAGGGTAACTGTCGTCAACCTTTCTATCAAGCCCTGTGTTGGCAGCACATTTTCCGTCTGCCACAGCAAAAGTTGCAGATGTTTGCGCGTCGACAGTTGTGCTCGGGTTAATCATGTCGCCTTACCCACACCTTTCGACCGTAGATGTGCCAATTCCAATTTGTTCCACCAGACTGATCAGTCCCCTTCTATCTCCACCCTCGGTATTCAATTTTTTCATTCTGGGTATGTGACTTTGTCATCTTTTCATCAGATTTGTCCACTTTTCTTGTATCCCTTGTGTAACCCTTGGAGTTTAGTTTCTCACCTCTTTCGATGTTTTCCTCGACTGCAGGAAACGATTGATATGCCGTCTACCAGAGGTGTCCTTTTTTCTCAGACGTTTAATTCTGAGTATCTGTTCTGTCGCATCCCCATGAACCGGTTAGCCGTTGAGAGACGCTAAATCGGATAGCATGTTGTGTCTAAATGCACGGGTTCTTGTACGCATGCGCCGCGTTTTCATGCTTGTTAAGGGAAATCATCGCGAGACCTCGTGGAGTTCACGGATTAAGCGATTATCACCATCTACACATGTTTCCGAAGTTACGCACGCACTTGACAGTACTTATTATGCACAGCATCTCCTACAATCAATTTGCTTGCCTCAACTACGCGCAGCTTGTGAGTCCTCTTCCTTAATGCATGCTTTCCTTGCAACGCTGTAGGCCAGACTTCCGAGTTAGGAAAGTTCACCCAGCACGTACACATGGCGGGCTTTTCAACAACAAGTCAATCTCCACCGAACCTCAGTTTAAGGACCGCCTCCGCGTGCATCATGTGCTTCAACACAGTCAAATGACAGGCCGCCTAGCGTTCTCACGACCCCATCGCCATGTGCCTGTCAATATTGTTACAGCCAAAGTTGAGCTTGAACACATGTTGCAGTGGTGGACTGCGCGCCAGCCCGGAAGTCCTGGGCTTTCCCCCCTGCACGTGGTTCTGTGGGCCACGGCTGACGTCCCTGTGGCTATTATGGAACCTTGAGCAGGACCGCGATATCCAATCTTTATCCAGCCTCTCATATTCAGGACTTTGTTAGTGTACTGTTCTGTAAAGTCGTGTTCTCAGAGATCGACTTGCTTCAATCTTTCCATCAGACATAGATTATTTAGAAAAATTCCTCCAAGACAGTCGTTACCGCTTCTTTTGGTCTCCAAAACAGCCCCTCATGCTTCTCAATGTCTCTCTGTCGAATATTTCGTGGTCTACCTCCTGTTTACGTCTGCAGTGTCGACCGCTTAATTATATTCTAGTGTGTCTACGGAAATCCGACACTATAGCTTTTCCTTCCATTCATATGTTCGCCTCTTCTCCCCTTAGATTTCCGGGCTATTTGTTTTACTCCAGCAGCGTCCGTCCCCTTCATTGCGCCCTCTAATTCAATGTCAGCCCTCACACCTAGCAACCAGATTTGCAGCATTCAGCCACGTACGCCAGTCTACCCGCCTGGGTTTAAATGTTCCTCGATCCTTGCACTCACTCATCTATCTCAAACTTGCGAGCAAACGTTATCAAGCAAGCTAATAAGGGGTCAGGTACTCATAAGGATTCAACATATTATTCGCCGGCGTGATCGAAATTTCACCATGGATGTCATGTCTTAAAAAACGTCACACCGTCAGGGCAATACACACATGTCGCCTAGCGCAACCACTAGTTCACACTTGCGAACACATCCTCGAACCCGCCTCTCCACTCTGGCTGATATCTGCAATTTGCCAAGCTTGCTTCTAAGGCAAATGCCTTCCGCAGACGTGCTCTGTCTTCAGACGTCACATTAGACACCGTAAAGGCTGCCGTAGACAAAACGTATGCCCCCATTCCCAGCACTAGTAACTGTTTTTAGGAATATTAAACTTCTGTCGAGTCCCTCCAACCTCTAGCTTTCTCTTTAAGGGGGTTCTCGCCAGTGGAGTCCTTCTAAGGCACGTTCGGATGCGAGTTCCTGGCTGTCGACTTTACCATAAATTACTTTTGAGGAGATCCCTAGGACAGAGACCTCACAATAGTTATTAGATATAAGAACCGAAGCTTCTCATCGCCGTCCCTCTCTGACAAGCACAATTCCCAGAAGCGCTGCCGCCCAGACATATTCGTCCAACTTATTCCAGCCACCCCCTACGCTGACGAGCCAGGGAATAGGGTTGATAACCGCTCTACTAGGCCAAATTATCCACTCTCCATGTGCATATACACAGGTGGTAACCTTAATGACACGGCCAAGGTTTGGCTACCCACAGACGAGCAAGCCATAGATCGCCAAATTACAGGCGACCTGCTCATCACTGGTAACAGGAGCCCTTTTGATCCCTGAGTCGTTTCTTCTTCCATCGGTGCACCGTGGTGCTCTAACGTCACTGTAAACCTTTCAACTCGCAGATCTGATCGAAGATGACGTTGCTGATCGACGGATTTGTACAGCCAGCGCTCTAGCCACCTGACCTATGAGACCCCACTGGGGGCTGTGAGTTTAATCACATGTGGGTCATTTTACACGTTCAACCTATTGCAACGTATGGAATCCACCAAATCTGATACAGTAAGCTGACTTTCCAGACAGGATTTCGTAAGTAATCAGTCTAGAACCCACCAGATGACTACCAAACTCAAGTAATTAATAGGTAGGTCCTTCCCCTGTCGTCGTGAGTTTGAACGCCACCGAGGTCGCCGCGTTAAACACAAGTATTTCTGTAATTTAGACGTAGTTTAGAGATAGCAGTCATGTTAGGGCAGCAAACCGTGAGCTAATGTGGGGAGGACTGACACTAGTTTCATGTGTTTAAAAATTGCATATCCACATGGGCACACATCTACTAAACTTTAAATCCGTTTAGAGTGTAAGTAAGTTAATGAATGTGGATGAATGCTCTGGCTTCATGTCCGAAGACCGCATTTCTGTATTCAACTGAGGAAAAAAGAAGTTGCTCGATATGAGGACCCTCAACGCGAATACACAAAGGACATTTCTATAATTGTTGTGCGTACTGCAAGCCAAATGACAGATAAGATGTTGTAGGCTTCGTACTGTACTGCCGCCTGCAGTTTTACCAATGTTCACGGTTTATGACAGCAGAGTGAATGTTTCAAACTCAGCTGTGCGTAGGAATAGGTTCCGAAAACGTGGAAGAGCTTCTAAAAGTGCCCACTAAAGGATTGCTTAGAACAACAAAATACCACACGCTGCCAAACAGTTTCATGCTAGGAGTGAGGATGCAACTGCTTTTTAAAATTGCGTCAGTGAATGTGAAAACACGTTTCTGATTTGCTGCCTCCAGCTCTCCTAGGTAAACATATTCATTTCTCTCAGGTAGGAAGAAGCAACTTGAATGTTTCTTCAAATTGGCAATAAAACAATCATGAAGTCCAAGGGAAGGCTTGAAAGGCATTAAAAGGCACATGAGAGAGAGAGAGAGGGAGGGAGTGATTACCTTTATCCGAGCATTGTCTCTGTCTAAAATGAAGACTTCACCAGAGCGCTGGTTGATTGCAAGCCCCGTGGGCCAAACTTCCCTGCTGTCTGTTGGTGACGCGGCCTGAAATTCGCGCTGGAGTTTCAATGTTTGAACTGACTTTCGGGGATTTCTATCACAGACAGGTGTCTCTACGTCCTCGGTATCCAGAATGCTACGACTGCTGTCAGACAACTGTAATCTCTCAACCAGATTGTGAGCATGTACTGACCTGCGGAGCCAAGGAACGCATGGTTGACATGACGCAATTAGAAGAGGCAAAACACTTTTACCAAGCCATATAGGGTGATGAGTACAAATAGTTTATATTCGCATGTGACAGAGCCGGCCTAAAGTCGTGGCTCGCTGAGAATGTTGTACAGAGGTGGTATTTGTACTTATATAATCCCGATGATCGAGTGGTCAAATTCTGTGTCTCACAGTAGAGTGAAGCAGACCTCAATATGAACAATACCAATTGCACTTCGTGTCGCCAATATTTAACGAAAGCAAGAAACGCGATCCTTCTACCTTCTTCGAAAGCATGATCACATGGGAAAGTGTATTTTATGAGCGAACATATCTTTGATAAGAAGTAGAAGCGATCGCTGGAACAAGGGCTTTATTCGCCTGACGTTTCGAATTCTCACTTGTACCCACCATCAGACACAGTGACAGAAACGGGTGATTCATGCACAGGAAGTTGCAGTTATTATAGGATGCAGTCGCTATGCTACCGCATACCTATGGTAATTAACCGTTCTCCCCTTAATTAGGAATTATTGGCCGCCGGTACGCTAATTGCTTGATGGCCGGCATGCTTGTTGTTACTTGCTGAAATCTCATCACACGTGTAAACGAGACGAGCGTCGAAATCTGGCGAGCGATCCCGTACATCAAGAACGTCTCCGAGGCCGTTAGTCGCCTTCTCGCACCACCCCGGGTTGGAGTTGCACACAGACCGGAGGCCACCATAGGGCGTCAGGTGATGAGAACAAAAGGCCCACTGTCACGGCAAGAACCATCTGGAGTCGTTTACCGGATCTGGTGCAAGTGCGGGCAAAGCCACTACGTCGGAGAAACTGGAAGACCGCTTCGGACGCGAATCGCCGAGCACGCTGCAGCGGTGCGGAGAAATGACGCCAACTCTCAGGTCGCGGCCCGTTGGACGAGACCCGGCCACACATTCAAGTTCGACGAGGTCGAAATTCTCGCGAGGGGGGATAATCGCGTGAGCCGCGAGTTGCTTGAGTCATAGTTCACGGGACCTCAGACTATCAACAAGTGCAACAACACCCCCCACTACATATTCCGTGCTGAGGCATTGTCTGATCAAAGTAATTAACTACTCGGGGAGCGCGCAGGCCAGTGAGCCAGACGGCTGAGCAATCAGCACGCCAGCATCCAACACGGGCGATGAGATTTCAGCAAGTAACAACAAGCATGCCGGCCATCAAGCAATTAGCGTACCGGCGGCCAATAATTCCTGATTAAGGGGAGAACGGTTAATTACCATAGGTATGCGTTAGCATAGCGACTGCATCCTATAATAACTGCAACTTCCTGTGCACGAATCACCCGTTTCTGTCACTGTGTCTGATGGTGGGTTCAAGTGAGAATTCGAAACGTCAGGCGAATAAAGCCCTTGTTCCAGCGATCGCTTCTACTTCTAATAAACTAGTTCCTGGAGCTCGCGTCTTCGCTTGTATCGAACATATCTTTGACAAAAACTACAGAGTTCGACCGTCGATGTCCACCGTGTGCTCCACTGCATGATGAAACTTGATTGTGGGGGCAGGCACGACCAGCTTTGGCTATAGCCCAATTCGACTCCTTGGATTGAAGGTCTTTGAAGAGTGTAAGAAAATAATACAGACAATTTTTCTATTAGGTCAAGCCCTGCCGACTGCAATCGCAAATATTTAAAGCACGCAAGAGTGTTTTCTCATGATGTGGTCGCATGTGGCAGAGCATGTTTTTTTTCGCCTTGCCTTTTATTTCCACGCTCGAGATCCCGCAACCGGTAGTACACCGGCAAGCGATCAATGATGCAGGAGTACCTGTAGAGGCTTTAGCCTGGACCTTCGATGCAAGACGGAACCAGCAGGGTTCTTTTCTACAAGCAACTGGGGAAGCGTCCCCCCTATGGGAGATTCTTGTTTACGAATGGAAGAGAATACGCGCATCTTAATTTCTTGTGTAAAAGAAGACGAAGGCACGATGACTGAGACGGTAGATTTATTTGCCTTAGCTTTCGACCTCGAACTGGAGTTCATCATCAGAGACTGCTAGAGTGCAGCAACGTGTGAACATTTAGATCGTTATGTCGTGAGAGGGGAGACTATGTCCGCGGCTAGGTCTGGTTTGTGTCGCCTGGTCCACAATGGTCCTCCGGCGTGGTGACGCCGTTTGTACTTTACGGCGATGTGAGCTGCGCCACCTGGCTGTGAGGGCGAAGCGCGTGAAAACACGCAGGAAAATCAATGCTTCATCAGGCGCTGCATACGCACGCACCCACGACGGACAAGCGGAAGAGAGACACCAACAATTTGGCACTCCTTACCGTACATCAAGAATGTGTCCGAGGCTAAAGAACACATTGCGTCAGAGTTAGGCGTGTGCATTGCTCAACATCCGGCGGCTACCATGCGTAGTAGGATCATGAAAATGAAGGATCGGCTGGACGCAGGTGAGCAGTCGGGCGTCGTCTCTCAAATCCCGTGCCACAACTGTCCTTGCCACCACACAGGACGACGTCTCAGCTCACGAATACTTGAGCACAAACGGGCAGTTCGGAGAGGCGACCCACTATCTCAAGTCACCACTCACGCTGGAGGAAGGCTATGAGTTCGACTTCGCCAACACGCGGATATTGGCGCGAGCCGGCAGCAAGGCGGGGCGAGAACTGTAGAAGGCGTTGCTATCGGACACTAACTCTATCAACAGACACATTGATTTGCCTACGTGTTTTCACGCGCTTCGCCCTCACAGCCAGGTGGCGCAGCTCACATCGCCGTAAAGTACAAACGGCGTCACCACGCCGGAGGACCATTGTGGACCAGGCGACACAAACCAGACCTAGCCACGGACGTAGTCCCTCCTCTCACGACATAACGATCTAAATGTTCACACGTTGCTGCGCTCTAGCAGTCTCTGATGATGAACTCCTGTTCGAGGTCGAAAGCTAAGGCAAATAAATCTACCGTCCCAGTGATCGTGCCTTCGTCTTTTTTCATGTTCGTGCATGTTTCTTTTACGCTCATTCACTGCCTTTGATTCCTTTATTTTTAAGAGAGGTAAAGTCTTTCAGCTAAGGCTTAGAACTTTTACACTTGTTGAGGAGGCGACGCTGGGTCAGGTTTGTTCTTCCTTCAACTTTATTTCAAAGTATTCCGTCGGACGTGCGACCTTGTGTGGGATTTTTTGGATATCAGACATACGCGGAACATGTAGCCAGCTATATGTTCAGGACCGTTTGACCTGAAAAACGAACGGTCGCATTCTATGTTCTGGCCAAATCTGTTTTTCAGCGAACATTCGACCTTATTTTGACATACATTACCTTTGTGCTAATAATTATAGCTCAGTTTGAACGACCAGAGTGAAGTAGATTCAGTAAGTTACGGCTTATTCTTATCATTTCAAAACGCTTTAAAAGTGTTATCTTTGAATTTGCAGTGCGCCTGCAATCCCCACCGGGAAAATTTTGTTTTTACTAGACATTCCGTTCGCCTTTTTGAGAGACCTACTCAATCGTTTTCTTTCCATAGTATATTTACGCTAAGAACTTAAATTAAACCTCTCGGCGATAATAACAGATACATGGCATCTTTAATTAAAAAGCTTTTTTTTTCACAGCAGTCTACCTGACATGCAAGATATTTAGTACTAAAAATATTTGGGAATGTCTGCTTGGCTTGGTGTTCCAGTACTTTTAAACTGTTTGGGCTGTTTTTGGCTGTTTTGAAAATATCCGCCTTTCTATGTTCACTTGGTCCCACTTGCTATTTGTTTGGGTAGAGTCAGTCAAGATGCTACTGTATCTGGGTACTGTAAATGAAAAGTCCACAAACGAGAAAAATAATTTCAAAAAATGAGACGATGGATGTCCTAAGATGCCTTGTGGGCGCCGCATAATCCTGTGTTTCCGAAACCTCATCGTTCGCGAACAAAGGTTTTAAAAAATATTTTGCCAGACTACAAAAACGTAATTGTATAGCAGTCATGAGAGGACACAATATGGGGAGTAAAAAGCGCACAAAGCTGCGTATACTATATGATAAAAATAAACTCAAGACACTCGTGCTTGACTGACACCAAACATCCTAAAGTGCAGGAAAATTACAGAGACCAGTTTTTGAGTCAAGTTTTTGAATTATAATAAACTTTTGTCGCAGTAAGCACGGCCGGAGATTTTTTGTAGCTCGATACCCATAAAGAATCGTTCCCCATCCGCGGAGTAGTAATTCAGAGGTAGGAATCGGCGGCGTAATTTTTTAAAAAGTGGTACTGTTATATGGCCACGTTTGCAAGTAACTATTGAAAAGAGACAACTAAAACCACCGATAGACATATATAAGGAAACAAGAAAAGCAAATAAGAACGCCCAGTGATTGAATCATAAATTATGAGAATGACGAGGAGACTACTTCGAGTACGAATGGCTGAATATGCAGTAACAGTGAGAAGGAATGGCGGAAAATTCTCAAGCCGCTGTTCTTTCGACACGACCCGACCACTTCTTTAAGTCTGGCGAGGTCAACGTCTTCGTAAAATGCAGTAGGCCTGTGACTTCGAGTTGTCGGGTCCACGGATATCCGTTCAAGAAAAGTTAGCTTAATGTTGTCCCGCTTTCTCATTTACACGCTAAACCCGACTTGTACGGTGTAATTATTCATAATGAAGAGTGCGGTTAAACAATGCCCCGGTTATGGTACGGAGGAGATAACTTTCCAACTATTTATCGCGCTACGCTATGAGGACGCTGCAAATAAGAATCCTGGTGTGGTTGACCAAGCAACTATCGCGTCAGTTACGAAGATTCGGGCGAAAGCGGGAAAACCGTTGACTCGAACACGGTCTGCCAACCAACAGACGTTAGGCGCTATAGCAACCGCAGCGTATAAGCACTGAACCCCTGTGCCTCACTATCTTGCTTTGGCTCCGGGGCTAGACACGGAGATAAGTACCCCCCTCCCGTAATACGTATGGCCTTGTGCTAAATTCCAAGAGGTCTCCTATTTCCTTGTCCTATCGTTAACCCTAAACCTCTGGGACTAAGTGAAAGGCCACCTGTAATGTTCGACGTGGGTGACTATTCCTTTGTCCTACCGATTCCGGATCTGACGGTGAGTCCAAGTATGAATCTGAAACCTCGGGTTAGTAATTAGCTTGCTTCATCAAGGGAATACCCATCTTCCTAGTGCCCACCTGAACCTAGCCTCTTTGTGTATAGCAGCAGTACATAAGTTGGTAAAATGGCGTCAGGTTGATTTACCATTCTGACGCAGTTTTTCCTGTGGAGATCCTCTTGTCAGAAATCAACAAACTGACTTTTAAACGGATTAAGCGCACTCCCCTTAGGCTTGCTGTGCATACTATCGAGTTTGCCTCAATAGGCGCAGGTGATGGTCAGATTTAAACATAACCAAACATACAACACAGTTTTGAGGCACGAGACATGCTCAAAGAGATTATTTGTATGTCCACTATCAAAACCCTCTTGGAATCTGGACGGTTACGCGAAATGCTGTGGTCTTAAAGTAAAAGCGGCCCCATCTTTTTCCTTCCTTCCTTCCTTCCTTTTCTCCTTCCTCTTCTTCTTCTTCTTCTTCCTCTCCAGTAGGCAGCTATGCAGACGATTTGAGTGCACAGTTATCATAGATTCATAAGATTAGGTTCCAGCTCATATCTTCATCTGCGCTCACCGATCGGACTATGGAAGTTGTTCGTCCAGCTGTGCCCTGAGGCTCAGTATATTTCCATACAAAATCTCGAGCGCCTAGGCCGTGTTGTCAACAACATCATCTTACAGACGATGTAGGGTCATCCTTTCTTTGAAACAGAGTCCTATACAGGGAGAACTTTCACTTGGAAACCTTATCAGGTTGCACAGGATCATCAGATTTAGGATAGCACTTGGAGAATAGAAAGAGCCGTATATGTTGAACGACGTCCGTGCGCAGAGGTAATATCGGTTCTCTTGAGAGGTTTACGCAGCGATAACGTTTAGGAAGGCAATATTTTGACTGAGCATGCCTTGTCCTACTTAAGTGAAACAGAACCCCTGATTCTGTCCATCTGAATACGTGCAGATGAAGAAGGAAGCTGACTCCCTCAACGACACTGTCACATAGAAGGAGTACCTTGGGCAATTCTTCCAAAAGTTGCCATCCCGAATTCAAAAGCACCTAGAAGAGACAAGTTGCAGTCAGCCTCCTAGCCAGACTTGCCAGTCTATCCAATGCAACTAAGGAGGCAAACCTTAGCATAACTGAATGGTCATACACGGTGCAAACTTTTCGCAATCATCGTCCACTGAAGAAGAAGAAAAAGAAGAAGATAAGGTGTGTTCATGGACCGAAGTATACTTACACTTACGTTTCTGAAACTTCCTTGTTCCAATTGCCAAAGTCGTGTGGTGCCGGTTACTTCTGTCCTAACTTTACTTAACATTGTCATCTACCTCGCACTAAAGTCGTGCTTGAGGCACGAACTGTGACCTGCCCGTTTACAGCTAACTAGCTTTGACCTTTCCGAGGCCGACTAATGGCGGGCTCACGTGACCTTTGTCCACTTTGCGACAGTCGTAGTTGCAGCCAAGTCAGCGTGCGTCGAGTACGGCTATAATGCGAGACAGGCGGTGAGGCTGAATAAATCAAGATCTACAGGAACTGCCACCACGCCACTCTTTTCTAACACTGTATAGGGGTTTTGGTACAATCGGGTGTAAATACATCAGGCGCACGAAAAGGGACTTGACGGTGCGATCGGTTAAGAAGAAAACAGCTGCCTATTGAATGCAGAAAAAAGATGCATTGATGATTAATAAAAACCGCCTGCTAGACAGCGTCCTTAAGGTGCCTGTAATGTCGATGTGTAAGGCTCTATTTCATGAACTCGCGCTCCTTTCCTACTGTTATATCCAATTGGTCAGCGCTCGGAATTCTCCACGCCGCCTCTCGCAAGTGCTTTCATTTTGGCTCCCCGTTGACATTTTCCTTTCTCCTTTTGTAGCCCTCTCTCAAGCATGATCTGCGTTCTTTTAAGCAACTGGTTTTATATTCTGACCTTGAGCTGGAAATTCAATTTGTTCAAATAATGACTAAGGGATACTTTGGCTAGGGTATCCATTGTTGAGGCTTGTACGCTTTTTCATTATTATCTGTATTCTACCAGTAGTACCATATACACACCGAAGTCTGTGTTTTGGCTTATACACGTCGCTCGGATTAGCAGAGAATTAATCAGCTGCAGTGATCGGAGGCTACAGCAGCAAGAAGATTAAACTTGCCTTCTGCAGGTGAATGGGTGCTAATTGTTCTGACCGCTCTATCGTTCCCACTTATCCCCTCCCGCTCCCCCCCCCCAAAAAAAAACAAATTACCATCCGCCTGTCATGAAGACAGCCTGGCATTGTTCGACGCTGTCATCGCATGGACACATCCAGCAATTCTACGTTCGATGCGCCAAGCATTCCCAATGCGAAAATCATAAGCCGATGAAAAAAAGGAATGAAATTTGTCAGCGTCATCAGTTAGGGCCTCGTCCCAGCCTTTAAACTTATGACAAGTCGATGTGATCATTCCGCCATTTGTTGACTATATCTCCACTCCAATAAAGTTGGGCTGGCATACTAGGCGCAAAAGCCCGCATATACATCAAAATTCGGGAACAAAAAATATACGACATTATAAACGTTACTATTTTGTCTGTCAGTACAATAAGTTGAACGGATACAAACTCACGGAAATTTGTGTTCGAAGTGAGTCTCCGGCGCGAGTTTTCGCCCTGGAGGCCGAACGAGCTGCGCAGGCACCGGCATGTCCTTTCTCGACCAATCGCTCGACTCTTCCACAAGAGGAGATATAGCTGACGGTGTTTCAGTCTCCGAACCACCTTCCACCACAGTCTCCGCTTTCTCTGACGGTCTCGGCGTCTGTCCTGTCAACTGCTTCTCGAAGTCAAGGCGCCCAAGAAAGGCGTACACCAAGGCCGCCGGATCCGCAGTTTCGGTGTCTGTGACCTCGTTTCCCGCCACGCCAGAACAGTCGACCATCGGTAGGGTGTAACGCGGCCACAGAACTGCTGAAGACGGCAGCCAATGAACCAAAAATTAAGGAACGCACAATACTGAGCGAGTTTTTTTACTCACCCCAGCTTATAGACCACGTCTTTTTTATCTCTATCAACTGCTTCCATGGGTTCTAACTGTGCACTATGCTGAGAGATCTTCACCCCAAAATCAGCTTAAGTAGGCGACGCAGTAAAATAGCCGAATTAAAAATTTAGTGTAGTCGGCATTTTCTGTCATTTAGGTGTGCAGTCCAACCCTGAATGAATTAGGAAATGGGACTAAGGGAACGAGATCGGATTCCAGTACTGCTTGTGTATGCAGAGCGTCAGTGCTTCACGCATTGTTTTCGGAGACCGTAATGATCATCAGTCTGCAAACGGAGGATATCCAGTCTGATGGAATGTCCTGAAGTGACGCAGTTTACGCCCATCCCATCACTCCAAACCCAAATTAAAAGGGGCTGACAAAATTACGGAATTTTTCTCCACAAACTTACTCTGCTCTTGCTTTAAGATAGTGGTCCCTAGTTCGTAATCTGCGTGGCCCTCTCCATGGCCACCAGCTGCCGTAGCTATAATCACGTTTACATTATTTAAAGCAGGCCGGCTGTGCTATCTTTCAGTTCAGTAAAGATTATGGTGTGTTAAAGCCTGCTCAGTTATGGAGAGCATGCAGTTCCAACTCGAAATCGCCACGGGTTCAGAACCAAATTTTTAGACTGGTCGTAACACTGGGCGCCAGCCCTGGCAAATGACTTCTTACGTGAGAACGAATTTCATTGATCTCACGCGACTATAGGCAGAAATATCGGTATCTGTATTGTCTTGGAGGTAAAAACCAAATGGTTTTTGGAAAGTACAGCTAGCTAGTGTTTGAACATGGAGACCACGACACTAGCGGGCATTTCGTAGTTATTACGATAACCAGATCACACTCGTCGCAATTTTGTTAATTTATGTACACTAGTATTTGCATCATTTCGACGACAACTGAGCGTCGTTTTACTTGACCTCAAAATGTAGACAACGGAGGATCAAATAAAGTGCGGTATCAAAGGGGGCTCATCCAAAGTAGAAGCCCATCCGAATTCGAGTTAACGCTGGACCAACATCCTCAACAAATGACTGCTATAAGAACCTCAGGGTAAGGACAACAGTTTTAAAACTAGTTTGTCCGATGGATGTTAAAACCATGCTTGACACTCATTTTCGGATGTCCTCTAACAAAAAAGGCTGACCTGGATCTGTCAGAAGGTCATAGAAAGTACAGAAGCAGCATTGATTTTCCGAGACTAATGCTTTCGAGGTGAGTTTAGCGGTTAAAACAGTCCTCTATGGGGGTACTGTTTGGCGTTCGACAATCGCTGATTGCGTTAATTGCTCAAAAAGGGTGGTTTCTGCACACCGGGCACTCACAATTTAGGGAAGCGAAGTTGTGAAGAGATAATTTCGTTAAACGATCGATCACGGCACTGCTGTCGGAGAGGATCTCGTCCGATCTGAAATGTAAGGAATATTTGCCTGAAGTTCACGAAAGTCGAGCTATCAAAAGAATTCAACTTGTCTACTCTTAAACTGAACAATAACTTCGTGCATACAAATCGAAATAAGAAGTGGACATGAGTGGGAAGAAATCTCGAAAAAGGAGTAATTCAATGCGGAAAATCATAAAACTGGTACATAGATATGTCTCCGCTTAGCTTATTCACTTTCCCGTGCATGAATATCAGACAGTAAAGAAAGATTTGGCAGTTAGCAAGGCGGTTCAATTTGCAGGCTGTCATCTATGTAGTTGAACTATGAAGCCCAGGAAATCTCCTACCATTGAAAGAACAGCGCAATTTACCAGACTGAATGCTGGAGGTCTATGTCATAATTTTCGTTCGGGGTTACTCTTATCGTCTTTGTTTGACTATTTCATTTAAACGTCATATGTTGCCATAAAATATAACTATAAGGTAAAGTCTTCATTGTTTTGTTCCCATTTCTCAATCCCATTATTTGTAATACCTCTTTACTAGAGTAGTTCTATGGCTTTGATTTCCATTAAACCTGCTGGACAGCGTTAAACCCTTGTCGAAAAATAATCAAATTTTGGTCTAATCGGCAGTGGTCTTTCATCGTGCTACGTCCTACAATGGCCCTAGTCCCGGCTTCACAACGAGGAAGAACGACCGTCTTCTGCTGTCAAGGTGGGTCATTTCTATGCAGCCTTCGCCTGACGGATCGAGAATTTATAGGAGAGATCGCCTGCTTTTTTGAATAACTACAAGCATGACACCATTTGATTCTACTAGTATCATTAATGCCAGGCTAATGCGGGTCGTAGTAAAGAAGCTCAAACTGATAGAAAACTTGGACAAGTACCAAAAGAACTTGAAAGTCCATCAACGTAATGTGCTCAGCTCTCAAGTTGTATGCCAAAATTAGTAGCGCTGGTTAACGTGTGTGCGCATGGCTTGAACCTCGTCAAAGTTGACAAAAACAGATTGTGAGGGAGGCAGCCGCATGCGGCACTTACGCAGTTTGGACTCGTTTGCAAAATTCCGCCACAGTACAGGACCTGTCGAATAATCCAGCTAACTGAGGGCCAAATTACCCACTACTGTTAACGGAGAGGTTCATTTTAATTCGATTTAATGCTGGAATGGAAATCTAACTAGCGGACTGACCGACCATGTTCCATCAGTTCGTGCGCAAACCGCGTGGCAGATTCGCTGCAGCCCAAGAATAGTAGTATACTGAATGCCTTCTGATGAAAGGAGCGTATCTCATTTCCAGATACTCGAGCAAGGTCGGTTTGCATCTGCTTGGCTACTCGATCAATGTAATCGTGCAAGTTCTGGGCGTTGGCTTGTATGGCATTTTGTATGGCTTCTCTTTCGTCATGCATTGCAGAGGCCATGCCGCTCAGGTCGCAAAGACAGATCTAGGAATAGAGGCAAAAAGCAAATGCCTGTGTACTGTTCTTACAAATAGCAAATTGTTTCAAAAAGACAATACTGTATCAAAAAATAGACATTGGGCGTGAATTCATCGTGGCTTTGAACGACGAAATATTTTGCGGTAATTGGCAAACCGTATTATTCGCAAAGATTGGAGATTCTAAATTTTTCACCTTAAAACAGTAACAATGCGATCGGATTCCAGTTTACGAGATAATTAATGGTCCTGAGAGGAAATTTCGCCTTGATGGCACGTTTGAAAGTTGCCTTTCATCTCTCTTCCAGGGGCGTCCAATGGAACAGTGGACGAAAGAAGGAAAGCTTCATTTTTGATATATTCACTATTAAATGTGTAATTGGAGAAGGAAGCAGGAATAGATGAATAAGAAGAAGATAAGGAAGAAATAATTTACACCGAAGAAGGGGTCTAAACATTGGTCAGGTGTGGTTATGTAGCCCCGCCTGAGGTAAACAAACCCCAGCCACGAGTAATACGGGACCGGCGGTAATAGGGTTTTTACAGGTGGGGTCGGCGAAGGCACAGGCGACGAGGTCAAGTAGTTGTATGCAAAAGAAAAGCTGCTGGGAATGCGCGGTCGTACTTTGAGTGGCTGAGAAATAGGTTCACTAACCCTTAACTCTAACCCCTTTCCCTAACCCCTAGTCCCAACCTCAACAGTATTGCATCCATCAGGTGTGGATACATGACCACATCTTACCTAAGCATTATCATCAAAAGTGTTCGTCACTCGGCAGCCAAAGCCCGAGCGACTGTTTTCGAAAAAATACGTAGCAGCATAAACATATGATGGTAAAAGTGACAAGTCAGGCATTAAATTTCGCATTTTGGTCTTATTAGGAACCGAAGTGGCGGGAGAACAGCAAAGGATGGGAGGAGGGATGCGGAAATCCACGTACCGTCAAGGTAAAGGCGAATAACTGGTGGGGATGCAAGCGTCGATTAGAATATGCAAAGCTGCCCATGTTCCTAAAAGAGATTCATTATAACGAACTCACGAATGATCGGATGACAAGGTAATTTCAATCTATCGGAAAAGCGGGATTTAATCAATAAGAACGTCAAAAGACGTAGGATTGGAAAATTTCCATAACCGAAAAATAAACTTAAACGTTATGCCGTATGGAACAGAGACCTGGACAGTCTACATGAAACAAGCGCGGAAACCCAATCACTCCCACTTCAGCTATATTCGAAGAATCCTAAAGCTGAGGTGGCAGGACAGGATCCCGTACACGGAAGTTTTGGAACGGGCCGGAATCCTCAGCATCCACGTCATGCTGAGGCGACCTAAACTGAGATGGAGCAACCACCATGTAAGGAGGGAAAATGAGCGACTAGCCAAACGATTCTTTTACAGAGATTTGGCTACCGATGTCCGCCGAAAAGGAGAGCCAACCCGGCACTATACGGATTCCCTTAAGAATTCTTTGATGTGCTTTCGAATTAACCCGCAAACTTGATATGGCCTCGCACAGGAAAGATCGGCCTGGAGAAGAGTAGTGAAGACTGAAACAGCAATCTAGGAAGCCAACCTAATCGCAGCTGCCAAAACCATAAGAGCGGCTCGCAAGTCTCAAGCGCCGTGGATCCACAACGCCAGCATCCAATCCATCCCATTATGGGCGCAATGTTGAAGAACTTTCCGCGCACGGACTGGTCTCGTCGGACACCTCAGGACCCAGTGCAACAACAACCCCAACTGTTGCCTCCACAATTACCCCCATCGCAACCCCGGAACCAACCTCGCAGCATCTACCACGATGACCTTCGCCACCATGTCCCGATGTCCCGTCACCTCCACCATCCCTGCCACAACCCCTGCATCGACGGCGAAGACTGCTACCAGCTCTCTCACTCCCGTCAACGGTGAGAACACTCCTGACGTCTCGTCAACCACTACCCTCACTATCAAACCCCCCCATCACCAACGATATGGACTCGGTCCCAGCCTACCTCCACTGCCACTGCACATTCACCACACGCACCGGCTGGTCGGCCGATTGTGAGCCCATCGCATTTCAACCGGCGCACCAGTGCCAGGAGTCCCCACATAATCTCGCGGCACCTGCCTCTACTATCCGCACTGTCCATGCGCATTTCCTCGCGCACAGGCTTATTCGACCACATACGCATCCACAACAGCGGACTTCACAGCAATATTGACACACCAAACACATCTTGCGCACTAGATAATCCTTCCATATCCAGTCCTTCCAACATCCCAGCCACCAGCGCGGTCACCGCCAGCAGCATACTAACCCCAACCGGCTCGGCACCTTTCAACGTATTCCGCTCAAACTGCCAACTCATATGTACGTCATGCTGCTGCCTGGTCGATCAGCTGCAAATCCGCCTTACAGGGACTGACGAACCAGTGCTTGGAGCAACAACGAACACCCACCGCACTCGCCTCAACTGCTCACACTGTTCACGTCCATTCAGTCACATGAGCATCTGTAAGAACCTGCAGCAAATCGCCGCCGATCGAAACGCATCACGACATACTTCCTCACCAACACATACACCAAACACGAGCTCGTCCCTCATTACCCACCATAAGCACGGGATCGACATCTCTCACGCTAGTGGGCATCGTGCTCTCTGACTCCTCAGTGTGACCCTTGCTACTCTAACATATGTCGAATCTGAGCAATCCAGCCCGGTGCACTAAAAGCCGTGGCTTGGAAGGCTGCCAATTGACGGGATAACTCAGTCCTCCTCGGATGACGGAGAGTCAGACTAAAGCGCACCTTCATAATGTAGTCTTTATGGCCCTTCCAATCAGTTGGGGACTGAAACGCCTCCTCTTTGCTTGTTGTAAAACATTCTGCTCAACTGCACGTGGTGGACCAGAGGGTGTGGTGGCACGCCCAGGTTTGAGCTTTCGCTGTGCCAGCCACCAGTGCTCTTTCCGGCCTCGGGCCTTCTTGACTCCGCCTTGACACCGGCTCCAGGCAGAGGAGGAGAGAGTGTGGGAGATGCTGCACAAGTCGCCGTCCCTGCGCGCATCCTACTGTGGAGCACACTGTAGACATTGTCGGCAACGATGGTCGAACTGTCAATGGGAAGACTTTATAATTCCTTTCTGGAGGTGCCGCAACTAATGTACTATGAGAAGTTAACCTAAGAAAACGAATTAGTATCCGTGATTTTATGCTTTGTACTGTGCGGCTAACCGTAACCGCTCGATAAATTCTACCCTTATCTCTGAACCGACAATCGTTTTATCAATTTACAGTTTTACAACTGATTAGGACATTTAATAAGTACGGAAGAATGCTACCCCAGCATCCACCGTATATTAGTTTAACTTCCATATGCGGTAACCTGAGGTGAATTCCTTTACTGCATCCGATAGACGAGCGAATAGCATAGGGAGAGAAATAAGCAAAATGAAATCAAGAGACAGCAACTACTCCTTATCGCTCAGTAACCAACGTTTTTGATCTTTGAGTTGCTCTTAGGGGATCTGCCTTTTGCATGGCCCGTTATTTCGCTGGGAACTTTGGTTACGTGAAAACGAAAGCCCACCTTCCTCTTGGTATTTATACTTGCCAAGATCCAAGCTGTCAGAGAAGAGCGCATGCCAACTACACACTCTCTTTTGTGGACGAGGCACCAAACGTGGTATTACCTTTAAGTTTTTCAAGCAAATACAGTTCATGTCAAGTGTGGTTCACTGACTGCAGCACAAGAGGGCGGAATTTCCTGTCTATATATATTTTCTTCGGTTGGTACAACGTTGGGCATTGTCACACAGTCAAAAAAGTGAAGGTTTCATGTCCAACAGCTGGTTTTTGGCAATTATACTCTTTGTTTGAAGAGGTGGATGTATCACCTTTTGGTGTATCTTTGACCATTTAATCCTGTTTCAATAAGTTGAATTGCAGAACTCGAGGTTGAGCATGCCCTCCCGGCAAGTATTGCTACTTTATTCAATCGGGCAATAATACACTGGGCCTTTATAAAAAGTTCCAAATTTTCGCTGAAGTCTCTCAACTGCCAATCTTCGGTAGCTGGGGGATATTATGTGAGGGACGTTTCTGTGGAACACAATTTCCAAACTCCCTGCTTCCCTTGTATCTCCTGCAATTTCGAAGCACTGCCATTCAATTGGTTCAACTATCTTTCGGGGCAATTGACGGGGTGAGTTGGGTTTACGTCAAGTAGTGCCCTCAAAATGTCCTTTGGGTGTCCCTAAGGCCATTGTAGGTTATGGCTAAGGCTAGGGTTAAGCCAAATATTTGGGTTAGGTTTAGTGTTAGGGTCAGGCTTAGGACGCGGGAATAGGTACCGTACCAGAAATTTTGCGCAAGGTCGCCTGTAGTACGAGGGAGTTCGCATTCCCGTGTCATACTTGGAATTCCCAAAGTAAACTGGTCGCAGTTTTTAGCCGCCCTGGTTACCACCGTATTCGTAGTGGGAACCCCACTGAATTTCGTTTTATATAGAGCAAGGCGATGAGTAATACCAGCAATAACTGATGCACTTGATATAAGCATATCAAACGCAATAAAAATGCCGAAGCGGAAAGTTTGCACATTCCTTATACAAGGTATTGCGGGACATACCGATAACAGGGCAAAGGACGCGAAAAAGTAGACGAACGCTACCTTCGAATAATTTGACGCTGCATAAGACAAAGTGGGGGATGGGGTGCCAAATAGGAACACCGGGATAGTAGTTGAGAAGAGGGTAATTTTTAAGACAGGAAAAAGTATACATTGTCACCTAAAGAAGGATTCATTACAAAGTCACTGATAGGCTGGAGGTAGAGTTCTTCATATTAGGGTCTGAGTACAAATGGAGGTCGTTTAGACAGGAACTTGATTCGACATGGACGAGGAAGTCTAGAGTGGAAATCTATGGTTTATTTGCCGTTGACAACCAGGAGAAGCCCCTATTTGCAGATTGGGAAGAACTGAGACTTGCAACCTGACCCGTTTAGTTATTAGACTGGCGGCCCTAGTTCGGAGTTTTGAAGCAAACAAGAACTGTCATACCACAACCTTGTGAATGTCGTCCAAGAAGCACTTTAATGCTTTGCGGCTTAAAACGTGAACATCTGCATGACCAGCCACAGAATTCCAATATGGGTTGTTTTTTTGCGAACGATTACTGTTTTTTTTATTAGAGTCCATTTACTGGGACTCCTCAAGGGAATCTTGACGTCACTCTTTTCCCTAATTTAACTGCGTCAAATTTCCTCTTTTTGGCCTCACACCATAAACGTCACCGATATTTCAGAAAAACAAAACCGATCGCTAACTTAGGGTATGAGACGGTTGCTGTTCTTCAGCAGAAGGTGTAGGCTCAGATGTTCGTGTTCAGTCATTGCTTGTGGACTTGTTTTTTGTTCAAAAGAAGAGGTTTGATGAAAAGAAGTGCAAGGGCGATCAGTGAACTGTGGGAGGAATCTGACGGAAATTGCAAACTCGCCCACAAGAGCACAAATCGTCCACTCGGAGGTTAGACCCTAACTCTCAGCTAGCAACATACGTTGGAGAAAATCGGCATACTTTCGATCTCCAGAGAGCTACCATCTTAGGCCGGAGCGACATAAAAGCTGAACGGCTAACTCTCGAGGCGTGGCACTCCGATGCCCACTTCATCAACAGGCATCTGGACCTTCCTGTAGAGTACAAAGTCCTACGTCATCACAATCATAGAGTTCAGTACCAAAAAATCACAGCAGACTTAAGAAGGCCGTACGTAGATGGCCCGACGGTGAGTTAAGGAAGAACAAGAACCGCCAGACCGACCTCCCGACAAAGGTTCAACCAGCTTCCTTCGACGGAGTGGTGACGCACAAAACACGGTCATCGGGGCCAAGAAGTTGAGAAGGCAGGGGTTTCATCCCCCAAACTTAGGAGATTACGCCCGATGACGTGGGACAGAGTTATATCTGATTGAATACAGCACCGCACCTCCAACCAGGGTAGATACCCTTTTCTCCAAATTTGTCCAGCGCATTTACCTCCATGCTTCTGCATGACACAGTTAGTCATCACCCGAACTCTTTCGAGACCCGTGGCCCAATGGGACACAAGGCTCCACCATCTCAACTCCATCGTCCTTTAGATGGTCTCATGAACTTTTCGCAAGCACGATTTGAATAGCTGTGACCAAAATTACTATGGTAATGCGAGGGTGGTAGTGCATTCTAAAAGCATAGATGGTTAACGAGGTGGGTACACTCTGGGTGAGCAGGTTATGTTGTCCCCTTATAGGGTGCCGCTCTCTGACCATGTCTCAGTTCCCAAACATTTTTCTTTACTTCAGAAATTCAGGGTGGTCCCGATGTGACGGAACATTAATTATTATTAAAAGTTACAAATAGATAAAACAAAATTCTATTAAATAAAATTACGGAAAATGTACGATGCCACAACTGTATTACAAATAATGGTTTACACTTTTAACATTTGTTGTAATTTTGTGCAATAAAATTGCGTCGCATTTATTGGTAACTTTTAATAATAACTAGGGTTCGGTTACATCTGGGCCACCCTGTATAACCAGAACTTTTTTTAAGGAGATCCATCAACAAATCCACCAGAAGATATGGTGATAGGTGGGTCGTAACTGTTGTTTGCCTGATCACGTTTGAGGATCAGGCACTGTCTTGTCGGCCGCCCAGCCGAACATAGCCACTAGTCCCCCTGCATGCACAGACGGTGGCCAGCGCACATTTCTCGCTCCTGCAACGCCCTATGGCACGAAAATCGACCGCAAAGCGGTTAGCGTGGGCGGATCGATGTGGCGACGTGGGCAGAAATGAGGTTAAGCTCTAGTTCTCGAGTCCTGGGCACAGAGAGGCCAGCTCGATCTCACTCCCACTCCTGCGGGCGTAGGTCAACAAGGCGCAGTGTGATTGGGCGGGTGGGCTGTTTTCGAAGCAGGCGCATACTAGTCAGTGAAGTCCGCGCGTTCACACTTGGTTCCCTCTACCACGAACAGTTATACCAATTGCAGTTTTTGGAGGCTTTAATTAAACAACAAAAAAAACCGAAAAAGAGCCACACTAGTTATAAGGGCCAAAACGCAAATCAGCTAATTTGGTCCTTGCTTATCTGAGTGGCCAAAACGCGAATATAGTTGAGATGTTGCTAATATGGCTAATTAGCAGCATCATTTCACCCTAAAACCTTCCGGTAAAAGTGACAGTTGTGCTTCACAAGAACTGTGCGTTTCGGGAGTTGTGAAATTTGCCTTACGCAGTCTGACAAAATTCACATAATTTGATGCAATTGTACATATGCTTAGGAATTTTCAGCTGAAAAGCCAATTGGAAATAGACCCAGACGAATAACTTACCGCAGTAGACTGAATGCTACGCCAACAGCAGCGGGACCACACAAAAGGTCGGCAGTTAGGATTAATGAGGAATTAGGAATATTTCCTAAACCAAACTCTTGTGGTGGGGCCTAACGTGCATTATCGACAAGTTTGATTAAACCGCATCGGTAATTTATTTCTTCGACGAAGACCATCCAAGTCATGCACGCAGTTCAAATCCATTTCAACAAATCTGCTCCGAAAAGATAAAACAGAATGGCAAATTAAACGGTTTTTTATGGAATGCATTATGGACAGTTAAATCCTTTTTCGGGAGTCTGAAGCATGGCTATTATTTACCAGTTAGCTATTCGAGTAGTCAGCCATCCAAACCTAACATAAGTTCCGTAAATGTCGGTCATCTATGTATCAGATCTGTCCAGGTCAACTTTGTCTGGAAAAACACGAAAAGTGGTACACTTCTGCCTTTTTACATAGTTTGCCTCTGGAAAAGCGTCGCTTACATGCATTTAAACGATATTCAGCCGATTGCCTATAGTGGTATGTTACGTGTGAATTACCTCATCAGTCCATGACTTTTAGAGTGTAAATCAAGTAGTAAACGGCTGCCCAGCAATCAAGTCCTAGACTTCATTCTCACTGTTAGATATTTGGGAGACTCTTAGGCGTCTGAAGCTCTAAGGCTGCTTTCTCAGAAATAGGAGGCTCAAACGATTCAGCCGTAGTCAGCCCTAGTTGACGCTTCATTCATCTTAGGGTCTGCCCCCATCTTAAGTATGCTGTGTGCACAGATCATGATCCGGCTCCACTATGTTGACCAGGGTAGATTATAACTTTAAACTTACGAATACGATCAATCCTCAACGAACTGCTATGCAAGAAATTAGTGAAAATCAATAGTTACTTCCGAATCTAGTCAAGTCAGTTGGCGACATGTCAGGTATTAAAAGTGTCGTCCTAACAGTCTCCTCGCACGAAATTTTGCATGACTTTAACAACATAAAAGCTCTCCATTTACCTCAGATCCCATGTGTAATAGGTCAGGTGGACACGGCTGTGGAAGACAGTTTCCTTTTTAACAATATTTCGGTAGATTAGAATATATAAGAAGTGGTTACTTTCATAGAAGCTCATACCTTTCGTTATAACCGGAAAAATATATGCGAAGTAACAGCTTGCCCTGTTTTAAGGTGACCAAAATGGCGGTATTGGTAGAGGTTGAACAACGACATAGACACAAACCGAACCCTTCTTTGCGGTTTCTCACACAAAGATATCTGGTTTTCGATCTTTATGCTGAATAGGATTCCTAGGCGATTACATGAAAACCTAGCCAGAAAGCCTAGTCACCCGTCCCTAGAAATGATAACATAATTTATCAATTAAACTCAAGAGGGGCAGCTCGTCTAAACAATGCTGCGCATACTTAAATGGTAAACCAATGCCCCTACAACGATTTACTCTGGGAGAGAATAATTGATTCGATGCCTGCAATGTGGTTGGTTGGTGCTAATGTATCTGCTGAAATCCAGTTAGATTACAATTGCATCTTTAGTTCTACAGATAAATCCGAAATTGCTTTTGTCAACTCGCAGTGGGGCGGTAAAGGTAGTGCGCGTCCCTCGGGTCGCCATTATCAAATAGGACAAATTTCGACTAGTAGGATAGGAAGGAAAACACTAGAATAAGGGACTGATTGTGTACAGAACCTTTACTTGCTGTCGCAGGCGGCAGCGGCTACGAGAGAGGGCATAGACAGTAGAATTTATTGGAACCAGTAGATTTCAAGTCACCATTTTATTGACTAGTCTACATGCAGTATACAATGTCCTTGTTGTTTTATATTGAGTTTCTCTTGGGAAATTCAAACCCCTGCGTCTTCCTCACTTGTTATATGTGTTATGCAACGACAGGCTGCAGTTGATAAGCCGTCGCGAAATCTATTGGTCTCAACAAATTCTGCTGTCTATGCCTGCTCTAAATTAATTCCGGGAAGTAATGCTTTAAGTTTCGCAAACAGCACCTTCCCTCAGACAACCACGATGCAGAATAACGAAGGAAAATACACGCGTTGAATTTCTTCAGAAGGTCATAAACAGCAAGGAGTACCCTGTGGATTTTTACAAGATCCTGTGTCGAGGGAGATTACGTCCAACACATTAAACACTCATGTATCACACAAAAGAAGACTAGAGGGTCTTTCTCTTTAAATTGATGAAGTCAGTAAATAGGAAGCCTACGGACGGTATTTTCTCCCTGAACTCCAATGCACTTATTCTTAACATATTGGACATCAAAATTAATAAGCTAAATGCAGAAGCGTTACCACTAGGACTTGAATTTTGTGTGCCAAACCGAAGAATTAACCCTGTAGAAATTGAGGCCCATTTCGAAGACTTGAATTCTCAACTATCAGACCCAATACCCAGATCCGCTCATGACGTAGGTTGGCTGAAAGCAGAACTAGTGGAAATTTTTCATCTGTATCATAAAGCTCCAATAACGCAATCAACACCAATAACTAAAGAACAAATGGCTGCCTAGCTGCATTGAAGCGCCATGAACAAATAGTAATTCCTAAGCCTGACGAAGGCCACGGAGTTATCATTCTTAACCGGTGAGGTTACGTAACCAAAATTGAATCCATTTTAGACGATTTTAGTAAATTTCGTCTTGAAACGCCAGGGAAAGATGAAACCAAGGCAATGGAAGAATTCGCCTGGAAAATAATTAAACAGTTGTCGAACAAAAATCTGATTGATGCTAAAGCCGCGCAATCCCTGAAACTGAAGGGCACATGCAGTCCCAGACCATATGGATTGTCGAAAACGCGTAAAAAGGACATACCTATACGACCAATTCTGTCTATGTCTAATTCACCCCAACACAGACTAGCACAGTGGCTTGTCAAGGAATTAGAACCAATACGACACCTATTTTCGACTTACACAATAAAAGATAGTTTCCATTTTATTGAAGAAATAAGGCATCGGAACATTTCCAACAAAAGTATGATATCATTGGACGTTGTATCACTATTCACAAAGGTACCACTTGATGAGATAATCGATGTCATATGCGCCCATGTGTCTGAAATCCGTCTTTCACCCGAAATATTACGTGACCTGTCGAAACTTTGCACGAAAAACGTTCGATTTCTGTTCAATGGACAATTATACAGACAAATTTATTTCGAAGAAGAATGAGTCCTTTGGGAAAATGAACAAACTTTATTTCGTAAATTTTCGAGTCTCGTTCCCCAGCTCATCTTCAGACGTGTAGTAAGTGTGAAGAAACAGTCAAAATTTAAACAATGCCCAAAAAATCGATATTGCTCTGTCATGGCTGAGGATGGGTTAATGCTGTGGGCAATGCTGTGGAGTGGCAATGGGAAGTGCACTTGGTCCAACCCTTGGGTCACTTAGCAGAAAAATTGTCGGCAAAGTTAAATATGAAAACATTTTACAAAAGATATGTGGACGGCATTTTTGCTATTGTTGATAACAACGAGGAAGTCGAAGACCTACTTGTTGCCATGACTAGGCTCCATCCTAAGATTAAATTCACAATGGAAAAGGAGCAGTGTAACAAGCTATCTTTCCTGGATGTCCTCATGACTAGACAGGATAATAGTTCAATAATCCGGTCGATTTTCCACAAGGATACATAGAAAGGCCAATACCTACACTTTTTGAGCTTTGTGCCAACACAACGAAAGCGAAATCTGCTTTACACTCTTTTCCAAAGAGCAAGAAACATTTGTTCTACTGTAACGCTGAATGCTGAAATTTCTTGCCTCAAAACAGCCCTCCTTAAACGGGGATATCCAACACGGTTCATGGAAAATTACAGCAACACTTTACGGCCAAAAGTGACGGAGCAATCAGTTCCGAAAAAGCCCGTTGTAGTATCCTTACCCTTTAAGGGTGACAACATCTCAAATACCATCAAGCCACGACTGAGATGCGCCATTGAAAGAACGTACAACTCAGCTGAACTCATCTTCTGCAGTCCTACTAAGGCTATCGAAGTTCCACGGGCGAAGGATGCCTTGCCATTGCACGCCACGTCGAACTGTGTTTACGAATTCACTTGCACTTGTGGATGCAAGTACCTTGGGTGAACGCAAAGGCCCCTGGCAGCCAGGTCAGTTGAGCACCTGCCTAGATGGCTTCTAAAGCAGGAGAATAAAATTCCACGGTCTTCTATTACAAAGCACCTCCTGGATAGCGGTCATTCGGTTGACCCCAAAACACCTCTTCGAGTACGAACAACTCGGTTACTGTGCTACTTGGGGACAGCCTACGTACGGCGGGAGAAACCTAACCTATGTAAACAATTAGACCACGTGGTCAGCCTCAGCTTGCCCTGGTAGATCTGAACCCCTTTTGATTTGCGAAACCCTCGTTGTGTTAACTTCCCCGTTTTCTTTCCTATGTTACGTTTTCAAGTTACCATTTTATTGATTAGTCTACGTGTAGTATACAATGTCCTTGCTGTTTTATATTGATTTTCTCCGTGAAAGTTAAAACCTCTGTATCTTCTTCACTTGTTATCTGTGATATGCAACGACAGGCTGCAGTTGATAAGCCGTCGCGAAATCTATTGGTCTCAATAAATCCTACCGTCTATGCCTGCTTTAAATTCATTCCGGGGAAATATTGCTTCAAGAGGGTGGAATGTTTGCTGACAGCGTTCAGACGTACCTGTGATAGAGAGAGAAGAGAGAGAGGGAGTGCTGACGGTTGGTTCTGCTTGCGAGTAGGAGCTGGTCGAGACGTCTTATGTCTAGCGACGTGTTTTGCATAACTCGATGGCTAAGGTGTTAAAGTTGTCCGTGTCGCATTCGCCGAAGTGCGGTGTATTCGAGAGGGGCACGAATATCTGTGGTTTCCATGAATGTTCGTGTGCCCGAGTTGAAGTCACTTGCGTGGGTGCAGGTCAGTGCGCCTGGAATGAGGTTGAGCGACGCTAATTTGTCTGGGCCCCGGTGCAAGGGGGGGTGACCGATTCAATGATGACGGTCGGCCGCACCTCCCAGATAGAGCAGGTTGCAATTACAAAGATGGCCCTTAGAGAGGTAAGAACCTTCACGAGACTCACAAACTAACTGGAAGAGGAAGGCTAGCCCATTGAAAGTGTGAAAGGGACGTAATCCCTCCGTTTCTGTGAATAAGGCTAGGAAACCGCGTATTTCTGACTAGTCGATGCTAGGAACTGGATCTAGCTTCGCAGTAGGTCTGCCTTCCATACAAGTTTCGCACTAGTGTTTGTGCATGGAAATGCAGACAGCAACGGACAGGCACGTGGGGGGTCCTCCAAAAACTAGGTAAGATTCCCTCCATGTCCTTCAGCTAACTCCCTAAAGCCGGCACTGCGGCCACACTGATGCCCTTCCCAGTTAACACTCTAAGGTAGAATGCGCGAGCAAGCGGCCTCTGGGTCTAATAAGCATGAATAGGGGCCGGTCAGCACTTAACCGTTGCACTGCTCACGCACATGACCGAAGGCATTGGTTGCATACGGTCTCTCCAGAACATTGAGGAAGTGGCCAATCAAATCCCACTTCCCGAAAATACATCTGTGTGGTCTGATCGTGCACCGGCAAGAAGTACAGACAGAGGCCAACTTGAAGCAACAGCTTGCTAGGCATCCCGAGGGCCTCTGTATTCGACCTGGTGATATATGTGTCCAGTGGACATCGGAGCAAGACAGGCAGAGTCGCCCAATGAAGCCCTGCTGATACACCATTGGCTGCTGGTCCTCAACACCTCGTAGATTGGCCACTAACAGCGTTTCTAATCCGGTCACGATTAGGCACCAAGTCACCGCTAGCTTCCCACCAAAATGGACTTTCGGGTGTTGTTTCGAGCTACCGTTGCATCGAAGGAGTATAACTCATACACAGAGTTCAAGCAACGCTACAAGGCCTTCACAAAGGTAGATTTTCTGTTAACCCTTGGTCGTATCTGTAATCCTTTCAATCACTTCTACAGGCTACTGGAACAAAGTTCTTTAAGGGTCCCCCGTCGACTACGCGAAACCGTAATGGCGAGTCGGTTCCGGTGCGAAAAGTGACCTTTTACTGCATTTTCCACTCTACCACACTCTGTCCTGTTTACTTCCAAGTCAAATCGACACGTCAAGATTCGCTTATCATTTCAAAGCATAAGATGGTTCACAATCATGAGGTGGAGGTTCCGAGTTCCACAAAACTTGACAGTTTTCCTAATTCCCCCATGTACTACGTTCGAAGCGACCTGACTGCAGAATTTATCGCCGTCTTCTCGTCGCTTACCTTCTCTACGTTCCAGGAGTTAAAAGAGAGGTTGCAAACTTTTAACGAGGTAAGTTACAGGGTTTTCTACTTCCTCTACCGCTCAATACTCTTTTTACCTCTGTGCAGTGTACGGGAAGCCGATACAGAGTAACCCGTTCTAGACTCTGGCCAGCTGGACGTCGCGAATTCCATACTCTGCGTTACCAAGAGGTATTCTACGGTTGTGCAACCAGGAGTCTTTCGTAAGTAGTCTTTTGGTGATTCGAGAGGAACGACCTTTCATTTGTCCCTTAGATCCTCACCCGAAACAGTCAGATGTCGATCCCGGATTCGAATTGCTTCTGCATCTGGATCGCTGCACGTCATTAAGTACAATCTCCGTCACAATCACAAGGTGAAATTAGAAGACCTGCACAACGTGTACGATACCGTGAGAGGCAGGCCGTCGCAGTTTCAGGAACATCAGGTTGCCCATAGATGTCATCAGTGGCCTAAAGAATCTATTGAACCTGAAGAGAGAGGAGAACAGCCACCTGTTGTGAAGCTAGAAAGCTTTGCGTCAACAAGCATCTTACGCGAGGATGACACTTGTGTGGAAAAGTTTGAAAGATTGCCCGGTAAGTGGTCAGGTACCTACATAGTTCACTTCCCATTCCTTTGGGGAGTGGTTTCTTGAAATGGTGGCAAATTTCGATAATCATAAATGTCGATCTTTTCAGGAAACAAGCTAGTATGGAACCTGAACAAAGTGTGAGGGTCTTAACCCACGCTGTCACTGGTAGTCGTTTTGTCGAAAAATATCAGCTCAAACAGAGCCTAGTTATAAAAGCGGATGCAGTCGCCTCAGCTGAGCAAATTTGGACGCCCGCAAATGCTAATGCACACTGTCTGCTTCCCAACAATACATATCTGCTGCGATATGTTACTCTTCGACTCTGAAGACCGGGGTGGGTTACGCCGGTCACAGATCCCAAAACCGTCGTTGTCAACTTTCATCTGGTGAAACTTCGGTCTTCGTAAGTGCGCTGACGCTTAACTGCAGCCAGTTCACCGTGTGCGCCGTCACTTGCTGTTGTTGATGTACCTCTAGCTCTCTTCATTTTGAAATTCGTCTGAGAGGTTGACCCGACCGGGATGTCTTTAACGTTTTGAAGAGCCATATCACCGGATACGTCTCCACTGACGTTCAGTCAGGGCGTGTGGATCAAATTCAGCACATTTTAGCGACACTCAAGCGTTTAGCAGTACGTGACTTAGTTCACATCGGGTTTCTGTGTAGGTCCACAACCTTTTTCCCGTGAGCCTTCCGCGTGTTTCTGCCCGAAATGTTATTTTTGAGGCCAGAGTACACGCATATGAAGCCCACTTACACTGCCAAACTCGGACAAAAGCAGACAATTGAATCCATAAAAAGTAACCTGAGAGAGGCTAGTTAGACTTTCGTAAAAACTGCCCGGAAGGTCATACGAGATGTCCCTTACGTATTTTGATTTCGTAGGACTACCTGCGCACAGATCAACTAGTGGAAGGTAAGCTCTAAGATGATGTGGTGCGCAAGACTCGACGAAATGTTTATGTGCATTGAAAGCGCCGAGACTTCCTTAAGGAAAACTGACCATGCCTTGTTGACTGTCCGGTCATAAGGCCTTGTGACCGCTCGCACTTTTCTGCAACACGATCCGCTTGGTTTTGGGGATATGGCTTGAATAATGTATGCATTTAATAGTTAGAATGGAGAGCAGTCAACATGTGGTGAGGCGCCTTCAGAACAGGTAGGGAGAGAGAGGTCCCACATGCTTACTGCAAGGTCATAGTAGGTCATTACTATATACAATGGGTCAGCCCATATGCAGGCCAGCCCGGAATTTGTGCCATACATGCTACTTGTGGCAGTTTAAGGAGAAGTTCTATCTGTAAAGTTGAGTGAGACAAAATTTTGGCAATATAGTGTACCCCGTCAAACTTCAAGGACCCTCACGAAAGGAAGTAGGTTTCTACATTTGGTGGACACCATTGTTTTCGCCGCAAATTGTCGTTGCGAGCGTTTCTAACTTTGATATCGGTAACGTGGTACTCGACCACAACTGGCATTCTACTCGGAGAGATTCCCCACCTTTTTTGAAAGGTTTCCATCCAGTTTTATCGACATATTAAAGTGTTTGCTGATAATCTGCTTTCCGTGAGGTAGATGACTAAACCGAGTCACAATTCTAAACTTTCGATGAGCCAAACCTTCTACGGTGAGGCATAGCGGTAATGCGTGATGGTTAGCGTTGACTACTTGCCACATCTCCTAAGACCAACACAAGGCCAAGCGCTTGGCTTTTTAAAATCCGGAATGAAGCAGTACATTATGGAGTAAATCGGAAGTAGTATGTCAGGGAGCAACTTAATTTACGGCATGCAGATGCCTAATTACTGTTATAATCCTGTTTATCAGGGGTGTACGCCGAAAAGTCGTCTGCTCATAGCTTTTTAGGATTGACACCCTTGCCAGAGTCCCCTGTATTTGACAATCTTATATTTCAATAAACATTTTGATGACTCACTCTGCATTTGCACTGGGAAGATGTTGCCACACAAATAACTCGCGTACATTGCGGGATTTTGCCGCAATGCCGGACGAGGCGAGAT
This sequence comes from Spirometra erinaceieuropaei, assembly GCA_902702965.1. NCBI lineage: Eukaryota > Metazoa > Platyhelminthes > Cestoda > Diphyllobothriidea > Diphyllobothriidae > Spirometra > Spirometra erinaceieuropaei. The sequence goes on along the minus strand of CACRXP010000464.1, from coordinate 5,230 downwards.
GGAGAGCAGTAGAGCTAAAAGCCCGGTTTTCCAGGTTCCAAAACACTTTTGGAGTATGGTACCATCTGGGTTAATCCATTTATGCACAAAACGTTACCATGGAACTCTGTACGCGCTTATCCCACACCCAAAGGCTGTCCAGCAAACATACTGCTGTCTACTTTTGGAGAATAAGGGGGAAGGGATTTAAAGCCTTGTTTTTGGAAAATACTGTGCGAACACAATAAGGTTACAATATTTTGCAATAAACCTTCTGAAACAACACCGGCTGCCTCGTCGAATGTTTTTGAAGATTTCTCATTCGAGAGGCAAGGGCGAGAAGCACACGTTTATTGTGGAAATTTAAAACTGGAAAAATGTAAGAGTTCAGTTCGGGGAAAGAGTCACTTAATCAGTTTGATGTCCCACGCAGTAAAGTGTAGCAGCTTACGCCTTTAGCGGGCTTGGGCAGTAGGGAGTGTGAGACTTGATGAACTACCTCAGAAGAATTGTTAACTCACTGTATAGGACAGTATATGAGCACCAGCTTCCAGCTTGGAGCAAATCAAATTGAGAAGTTTGTGCCTCACATAACTATCAACCTACGCGAGAAGTTCACCTCGAACAACCCTTTTGTCACACTCCCCCACTAGTGAATGCGCCTGAAAGTAAGCAGCCATTCATTCCCTCCTCAGAGTGAAACGCAGTTTCGCGATTTTCTCTTTACGGCAGTAAAATTGGACACATCCGGTCGGGAAGGTAATGTGAAAAAATCAACTATCAGCTACTGAGTGCAGTAATCGGTCTGAACATCGACGTTTCGCCGTTATTTTCGGAGCAGGGTGCTAATGATGCTACTAGATAAGGCCACCTCACCTTCCTTTATGGGAAACAAATGACAATATACTTAGTCAACCCACGTATGGATGCTGTAGACCAGGTAAAAGTAAGCAATCGCTGCCTCTGGTTGCCCGCGCAAGGTAGGGGAGTAGGCAGTTGTTTGCAGTGGCGCGCAAATAATCTACCTGATTCAGCGAATGGCTGAATACCAAAGGTGCCGAATGCCCTCTTTTGGACACTTAGTCCGACGAATTTCGGCGTGACCCTTGGACTGATCACGTACAGAGATTTTTCATATACTGAAAAACGTCTCACAAAATGAATTATCTGTGGCAAGACTTCGATTTTTGCTTTTTATTTTTCATCAAAAATCGACCGGGCTACTTTTTCATGTTAAATTATAATCTTCATCTTGTTTTAGAGAGGGCAGTTTGAAAACCTGTTAGAATTTTAAACACCTGAAAGAAAATAAACGGGTTTCCGTCGATTTTAAAAAGGCGAAGCGGTTCACGAGATATGCGCTAGCGCCATAAGTAATTGAGGCGGTTGGCTTGAAGATGCGTCGGAATATCTTAAACATTTATCCGGAGACAGTTGGGAGGGATGTCTTATAAGCAAACAGGCTGCAAAACGTAAAACAAATCACTTTCCGACGTAAGTATGATAAATTCTCAACAGGTAATGCTTAGCGTGTTCGGTAATAATGCCTTGTTTTCACTCATGGAGGATAACTCGGCTAAGGCACGCACCCCACGCTCTCCCGTTAATTATCGGCCACTGGTCCTCACATTTGCCCCCTGCAACGGGCCAAGTGGAAGTTACACTGGATCAGAACGAAACCCAGATGAGGGTCCGGCACGCGTTGTTTGGCTGCTCACCCTTAACAAATGCCATACTTGGGGGTGTGGTGGCACGCCTAGACGCAGACCCATGCCGCGCCGGCCACCTGCGCCCCGTCCCGCCCTCCGTCGTCCTAACTGTCTTGACGTCGGGCTCCGGTGGGCGAGGGGGGGGGTGAGAATGCAACCGACACCGCATAAGCATACTAACACCATAAAATAGTTCACGCACAAGTCGCCGGGCCTACGCCCATCCTGCTGTGGACCACGGTGGACGTCATCAGTAGCGGCGGTCGAACTGTCGGCTCTCACATCCAGCCGATCAACTGCCGCACCAGGCCTCGAAAGGCTTGTTTTGCGTACACACGGTACCCAGTATAATACTGCCAGAGAAGGTACCACGAGGTGGTATTTCAAGGCACTTTAAGTTGCCGTCTCCGTCTTTTAGTTTACACCCACGCCTAGATATCTGCGTGAACTGTGTCGCTAATAAGCAGTCTTGAGCAAACACGACACCGATATCCTTACATACCCGCGGTTTTTGTTTATGTAACTCGTGAAATGGCTGCGCATGCTTGGAGTTTTGTTTGACAAAAGTGATGAGAGAAAGAACTAATCACGGTGTTTGGCATATTCACCCATATACTCTGACGTTACTAGGGTAGGTATACGATTAAACGGGGACCAGCGGACGACCTAAGACACAAAAAGTCTTTAGAAGGACTGGCGTATCTACCCGCTTGCGTGTGTTTATTTCGTTTCAGAAAAGACCGTGAGTACTGGTCCCCTGGCGCCTGCCGAAACATCTCCCGTGAGTTTCACAGAAGGCTTCTCGGCGGCGAAGGCGATGGAAGCAGCACCTAGTGAGGACCTCATGTCAACTGCATCCCTCTCTATCCACCAAAGGATCTCTGAGATTGCGTCAAGATTGCTTGAAATGAAAGAACTCGCCCTAATTTGTGATGCTGCTACCTTTCGCAGTCGTCTCAGTCAGATGACCGCAATAATTGAAAAGTGGCGCCAGCAAGGCCAGGAAAATGGCTTCATGGACGAGATACCTCTAGTCTTTTTCGTACGAAACCCTGTTGTCCTGAAGGCAACAAAAGCAGCCGAACGGCAGAAGTGAAGGACAAGGCGAATGAATTCGAATCCTCTTTTCCCGCCTAGCTACAGTCGCGTCCTTATGATTGACATGGATGAGACTTGATTTACTTAGCAAACTTCACGCGGCTTGGCAGCAGATTAATTTTCTCAAACGAACATGGTTTCTCTTTCCTATTAAATCCATCCTGCGCCTGCATATTCATGACGGCACGCATACTTCCTGTAACTCTTCTATCGTTGACTTTTGGAGGGTTGTCTGGATTCTACACTTGTCTAGAGCATGATGCTCTTTATTCGTTTACAGTCAGCAGGGGAATTATTTATTAAAGTCCACGCGTTCTTAGTCAGCCAAATCTAGTTAGTTCAAAATTGCTGTTGGGTATTTAGTTTAGGCGATCAATCGGCTTCAACCGGCAGAACCCAGTGAATCGGAGCGGAAGAGGCGATCACTGGGATAGCCTTGTTTTGAGTTTGAATTCTCACCTTTCCTTCTTCTGATAAGCTACCTAGAAATCGTGTTTTCACTCTAGCCAGCTTTCTAGATATTGGCCAAAGTCAGCCGTTACGGAACAAAAGCTGCTCATGCTCTCTCATAGTCGGAGATGTTTGTGTTGGAGCGTTTCTGCTTGAGCGGGGTATCGATGGGGATGCGGCAGGTCGGGACTGTGTGTTTATGGTCTTCTACCACCCTTGTTGAGTCAGTTGCGACGCTGCATACTGTGTAGGACTAAAAACACACGTGCGCACGCACGCAGCGCGTACGGGATCCACCAAGTGAGCCGCAAAAGCTGAACTGGACAGACGGTTCTGTCGCTGTAGATCAGGCATTTACACGTATAATGGAATGGGCACGCACCAAGCAATTGGTCTTCTGGTTTGCAACCGACCCTTGCCACGCAATCACAGATCGTCTGCTTTGGACAATTGGGGCATCGATGAGCACCTACTCCCGTATTCTCAAAATCAGTCACTGACAATCCACACGGAGTGGTGTGCTCCTCATGAGTTTCACACCAACTGAAGGATTAAGTATCCGAGTAGCCTATCCTATTTTCTGACTGCATGAAAAATGTTGGAGTTCCTGTCAGTCTTAGTGTCTCTCAGTAGTCAGGGCTAGAGAAATTCTAGTTTTCCCACACTTAAATAGTGTTATTTCTGCGGAATAGGAGCGTGGACCTTCCGAAATTATTCGCTCATGCTTCTGCTCTGCGCATAGATTCTCGACCACTCCCCGACAGCCCAATTTCTTCCGGGCTGTCACCTATTTGGGAGGTTAAAATCCCTTAAAATGATCGTTCTGAACAAGTTCTTTTGGACAAACGTCTTGTTTTTCCACACCGGGAGACTGGTTATCATCGTCTTTTGCGTTCGAGCAGTGTAACTAACATCGTTTTTGGGGCTGTGGTGGCTCGAGGCGTGCCGAGTAGAATGATCAACTACGTGGTTTTCCCAACTTACTCGACGTTTGAGGAGATTATGATCTACAGCAGTGGCTTTCTAGGCTGCGTCTGACGCGCTTAACGGCATCGAGGCATAGGTAAGGATGGTAAACGGTACGTGTCAGTAGTGTCGAACTCAATAAGTATTCTAAGAAGCAGGAGTGACGGGTTTAGGGTGGTCGCAAAAGACTGGCAATTTTTCCTTTCTGAGAATACTTGTAATACCTCCTGACGGCAGTAACTGGGAGTCTAAGAAGAAAGGGGAGGGACATTTAGAATTCCAGTTAATTAAATACGAAAAGTAAGTAGAGCTTGACTGGGTAGTCTGTTATCGGTCAGACGCTCTGTAGCAAGAACGGTGGCATTACTTGAGGGTCTCTGGGTGCAGGGTCTGTCCATTTCTGGAGGTTATATCACTAGTATTATACATTGCAGAGACCAATTTACAAGGCAGGACGTTGGCGGATAACCGGATACGGTGGGAAATTTCTTCTGGCCATTAATGTTAATAACACTCGGTCCCTGGGGAATGTGATAGTTGTGCTAGAGACACGTCAACTCCACAGAGAACGCAGGCGACAGTGTGCAATGCCTTCTATTTCACAGGCGAGCAATTTGCCGGCTGTGGACAATTCCCATCGATGGAGAACAGCGTGGCCTGCATATTTGTCGGTCGCTGTAGTGTGGACGGTGTAGGCCAGCCATGGCGCTCACGACCGTTTGCTGGAGTGACCGTTATGGAGTGATTTCCCATCTTTCGGATAGAAAAACTGGTGTTTTCACGTCCTTTTCATGGAATGCAGTTATAATTTAAGGAGCAAGGCTGACCATGACGACCCTACTGTGGTAGTAAAATTATGGTCTCTAGTTAATTTCGCGAACTTAGTCTCACCTTCGACTTAAAATAGTGTCGTTTTTTACAGCTCAACGAGCTTTACAAGGGGGGGGGGAAGGGAAGGCATCATGTCGGTATTCAGCAATTACAATGGTACAAAACCTTGCTACTTAAAATGTCAACTTTAAGAAGAA
>CACRXP010000463.1:469550-525580 GCA_902702965.1 Spirometra erinaceieuropaei | reverse complement strand
TCGCCACCGTCGCGCTGTCAGTCTTTCTTATCCTTCATTCTTTGGTCAGTGGGCTAGCCGAATAAAAATGTCCTTTCACACCAGACTGACAGAAACCCTCTCCTCCCATGTTTTCCGTCCTCAAGTCTAGGAACCCCACCCACGGCCCCTTACTTTATTTCCTTCAGCTTACGAAACACGCGAAATCCCCCTGTCTCGCCGGCCCGCGTCGGTCCTTTTTTTTCTCCCCTCCCCTTTCAAATGTCCACCCACTTGCGCTCTCACTTCCCCTTCTGTTTCACAAATATGAAGGGTTATGTGCCTTTCTTCGACCCATGTGGCTTTGACCACATGCAGGGTGCCAAGTCAAGGGGAGACAGACTTGTGCGATACGGACACAAGGAGATGATGGCATCGGATTCCCCGCTGCGCCGAGTCGCCATTCGGCCTAGAACAGCAACCGACCCAGCTTACTGGTAATTAGAACATTAAAAAGCACAACACGAACAGTTAGCGTGCTTGACGGCAGAAAAGCCTTGTAGTTAAAAAAAAAACATGTTCACTTAAAAAAGCAAGACATAAAAATCTCAATCAGATGACTTGTCCAGATACTCTTCAAAGTCAACTAATTTAAACCAGTGTCCGCAATAACACTTCTTTGGGGGTCCTTTAGAAATCTCCATCCAGTTAATGGCATTGGCCTCCGGTTCACCTGTAACAGATGGACAACCATGAGGGTGTGAACAAAGTGACGTCAAAAGCTACGTCGGCAGCGTCAGTGTCAGTTAGGTGAGCTCAGAACGTGCCATAAAAAGTTCTGCAAAGTATAACTCAGCTGAATTATTTCTGTCTTATGGAGGGCCGAGTAAGTTCAGGGTTGCTACTTGTAGCAGCCATTAACTCCTCTCGACCGCAAATGCTGGTCGGGTTTAACAGAACACGGATGGGAAGAGGGGAGTTAAAGTCATTATGAAGCTGGCAAAGAACCGCAGAGTACAGGGCTTGCTTAGCTTCTTAGGTAGCGGAATATTTGACACATGCGCGTGGATTGCAGAGGGTGCCAGCTGACTAGTGAAACTGCAGATAAGGCGCAATATGTTCTTGGGGACCGTGTGGCGCAACGGTCTGCGTGACGCTGTGGCATCAGGAAGCAAACGGAGGAAAAATAAAATTTAATACGTACAAAGGCAGCCAATAAGACGGGTCGGTGCAGACGACGCAATCAAGTTGGGTTCTTCCTCCGTCGTGTAGGCAGGCATCTTTACACGTCGCACTTCATAGGGATCCTTTTTACATGGACAAAGAAAATCAGATACCTGTTCATAAATAATTTTCTCGACTGCTTTAAAGTTGTTGTTTTTGATTGCTTCACTCAGGCATTTAAGAGCGGTTCCTGGAAAATAGACATGACGTCCATTATGATTACCTTCTGAAGTATGGGTCGCCGTGGAAAAGGATCTCAGACTCGCTGCTCGCAAGAGACATCCCATGATACGCATACGCATAATTTTCGTACCTATTTAGTGAAAACATAAAAAGACGGAATAACACCACTGGGAGTATTCACACGGCTAATCGTAAGCATGTTTCCTTATAACGAATATTCTTATCTACCGTAGGGAGTGTCGAAATCTTGAAGCAAACAAATAATAATATGAAATGAAAATAAAATTCACGAGACCAGGTCGGCAGTGAGAGACAGTTTCCGAAAAAAAATTAAGTTGAAGACGGAAAAAACGACAATATGGGACCTTAAATAAGTGCCCACATTTACAAATTCCGGTTGTTTTGTAGGGACCCTACTTCGGGTTTCTGCTGCAACGTTGCGTCTCAGGCACGTACTAGAACGCGCGTAATTTCGACAGTCTGATTGTTGTCTAATTACAGCAATACACATGGCGCATTGACGTCTGTCCCCGTGGCACTTTGAAGCCAGACTTATCACGCTGGTCTGGTTGCCCGCCTGCTCCAAACTATCAAGCAAAGCAGGCGCCGAGTGAACAGGCGACGGCCACAAGAAGAACAAACCGAAGTCTGGAGGGCTATTCCTTACAGTAAAGGAGTCTCCGAGGTGGTCTCACGACTGTTTCAATCCGCCAGGGTAGGCATAGCCCATCGACCCCAGGAAACAATTCGTCGCCGTTTAATGCAACCCAAAGACATACTGCCACCCGCCGAAACCTCAGCAGTTGTCTATCGAATACGTTGTAACGATGGAGACTGCAAATACGTCGGGGAAACTGGACGGAAATTGCAGACCCGCCTACATGAGCACAAAATGGCAACTCTGAGAATAGACCCAAACTCACAGCTTGCGGCTCACATCGGGGAAACTGGACACAGTTCTGATTTTCAAGAAGCAGCCGTCTTAGGCAGAGACACCTCAAGGACAGAGCGTCTCACATTTGAGACTTGGTACTCAGATACCAACTCCATCAACAGGCATCGAGACCTTCCTTCGGCTAATAAAGTCCTACGTCACTACATACGCCGTGACGAAGACAAGACAGTCATACGGAGCCTACGGATACCGAGCAAACACAGCCTGTCGACCAATTCACCCAAAAGGGGGACGGAAACGCAACTAAACCAATTGAGGTGACGACACACAATACAGGAGGCCAACACTCACAAGCGACGGCCAGTAGGCTAAGGCAGCGAAAGAAGGAAAACATCGACCAGCTCAAGGCCAACTAATTCGGCTGTCTTTTCAAAATTCTGGTCGATTTTTGCACTAGAAGCTTCGATAGTGGAGAGCCGCCCAGCCTTTCGAAACGCCAGCCAAACAAGTCCTTCTATCCGGTGGCACTTCCTTTTCCTCAAACCATCAACAATGTATTGTGTACAGGATAAATTTTTCCCTTAAGTGGCGTCCAGTTCCTCCATAATTTATTCGGGGTCAGCCACGAATTTCGCAGCGGCCAGACTCTTTTTACGACTCTGGCTGCCGTTGCAGGCCAGTGCAATCCAGTACCCCTTGCAGGATCCTGTAACTGTTGGAAAGTATGCACGCACTTATTACAACATTTCAGAGACGAGCTGAGGTTAAGTTAACCGTCTCAGAACATACTGATATCCAGGAGACAAACACGAAAGAAGCAAAGTCGTGGAAAATTTTGCAGGCTATTTTCTCGAGGTTACGAAAACTTCAGCCAATTTGACATTTCAATATCAGCAGGTCAGTCCGCATCTTTCATTTCACTATTGGCAGTCTAACTGGGCAGTCGAATATTCTACTGGGTTTCATCATACTTAAACCCAATGCGTCCGTTAGTCCTTTAATCTCAACGAATGACTTTTCAGACCATAAAAGGACTATCATCTGCAGCTGAGAACATGAGGGAACAAAAGCGATGACGCCTAAAAGCGCGCAGCCAGCTTCAGTAGGCTATCGGCATGTTTGAATCCGGTACAGTTGGCCGTATGGCAAGACACGAAAGGATGATCCTATTTATTAAAGTATAGATCTCGATGCTTCCGTCTTGCTGACTCATAGTGTAACTGCACAAGAAAATACGAATTGATCTCATGCACTAACAAAGTTATTTATGTTCGATTTCCTAAACCAACATGCAAAGAACTAAATCAGCGCAAATCGCCTGCAAAAGCGTGGGTACCCCTAGTTAATGTCCGTCCTGTCTATAATAGGCGCTACAAAAAGGAGGATGACAAAACACATTTTCTGGTCGCCAATTTGCTAAGACCACATATCCTACGATCCAAACTGATTTATAATAATGAAATAGCCGAAAAAATTAAAAATTAAAGTTGTTTCTACACAAAAGTTTGCATAGGTGTTAATCCAAAGTGAAACCCTGAAGGCCTTTGTAGAAATCAAGAAAGGTCAACAGGGACATGAAAAATGTGCAGATTGCCGTGCTGTGTAAACTCTGAAATGCATACGGAAGCACTTATATTCCCACCGCGAAAAAGGAGCTCTTTTGGACAGAAACGTGAACGGTGACAAAATTCGGAAAAATCAAGGCGAGATCCGATATTGTGGATAATGCCTGAGTGATGCCCATTTTCACATCCAAGACTAACGTTCATTGCCTATTCTATGGGAGTTTCCACTCAGAATCGCGAAACTTCTTGAACCCATCTGCTACTTTGTTTACCGCTATCTGTTATTATTCAGAGATAAAATCATCATCAATGACGGCCTTGATGGCCCATGAATGTTGCCAATTATGGACAACTTAGATGCCCTGGGAATTTCCTTCATGCACCTATGAATCAACTCACGGAATCGTAGGGGTCAAGCGTAAGATTGGTGGACTTGGAAAACCGCAGCGACGACTGGAACTGACAGAATAATTACTGAGCCCTCCAAACCATAAAAACCACCATCAACTATATTTTTATCCCTTTAGCTCAAGAGTTTTTTTCACTGCCGGTCGGATTTATGTTTAAACGCTTCCCTTGACACTGCCTGTAAACTGGCATTAAATAAAAATTTATTTATATTTATTTATTTATTTACTGTCAACGCAAAAGCGGCAAGCGTGTGTCAGTAGTCAAGAAACAATAAATCAAGCACCTACTCATCCTACCGTGCCCATGCTGTCTATAAGTATTTCGCCCTAGAATCTGTTTCGCTGTACTTAGCATGACCCCATCGAATAGCAACAAGCAGCCCCATTCCAATCTCGAAAAACGTCCCCAAATCAACCACCACCACCACCACCATCACCACCACCACCACCGCCGCCACCACCACTACCATCACCACAACTGCCACTGCCACCACTATCACAAGCACTGTTAAGAATAGTACCGGCACTACGCCAACTACCACCCCTCCACCGAAAATGGAGGCTGAATCTCAGCCTGTTCCCACTGCGATCAGGCCTTTGAATCAAGCATTGGCCAGATCGGCCACTTGCGAATCCATGGCACTTTGATCTGGGAATTGGTGCCTGGAGTCCTGACATACACCCATAACACGCGTCTGGTCTCCCCCAAAATGTCCCGGGGCATTAAGATGCCGCACGGGTCTTCTCAGTCACATGCACATACGCGAAAGCGGAATTCACCACAATTTCAACAAAACAAACTCATCAGCTATATCGGCAGCTTCTCTACCACCGGTTCGGTAGTCATAATCATATCTCGTCCTTCCCTCAACCGTATATTTAAAAACATGTCGACTTGGTCGATCATTTGCATATCCGTCGCAATGAGACCAGTGAACCAATGTCAGGAATCTAAACCCATATCCGTCGCACCCGATTCACCTCCCCACACCCTCCAGGCACATTCAGTCATCGTATGAGCCCGCCCGGCCACAATCATCTCCATGAAAATTTGCTGTTAACCATCAGACTCGAAACTCCATCACCATTTATCATCCTACCAGCCCACATATCCCTAGACCATATACTAACCTGCTCCACACCACGCATCAGGTCCCGTTACATTCTGACTACGTTCAGTAGCAATTTTTTGACTTGTTCAACCATCAGCGGTAATGCGGACGCAACGTCACACGAAAAAAACATGCTCATCGCATACGAGTTAAAGATTTGTTCTTCCTGCTTCCGATACATAAAGAAGATATCAAGTCGTCTTTGGTAGGTGTGGATGGGCCGTCTAGCTCTGTCAGCCACTGCGCTCCACTCCATTTTCAGTTGGCTGACAGACTCGGTCTGTCAATTGGTTCGTGGAAGAGGGAGTGCAGCCGACTCCAGGAGACCCTATCCCATCCTACATCAAAGCGCTCTTTTATACACTGAACTGACGCGTCTTAATGTACCACGACACGCCAAAAGTTGGCCTGCGAAGGTTTCCAACTGGTGAGGTAACACGATCCTCTTGACCAGTGATATGTGTGGGACGACTGATTGGTGCGTGTGGTCTTCATGGCACTCATGCACGTATGGGGCTCGCACGCTCCTACAGATCCTGACACATGTAGTGGTAGCAGGTAGTCGTGTGTGTGTCCGCGCAGACACATTGTTGAGTTGGTTGACTACCGCATCCTAGCCCAGCTTCAGTCGGCCGGACTGTCTTGTCATCAAAACCTGGTGGAAGAGGTAGATGGAGGAAACAGTAGGAGCCTCGGAGGTCCGCTTCACAGTGAACTTTTCTACGCGCAAGCTACCGATCTCGTGTCTTCTCTGTGGGGTTTGATGAGGGCGTTGTCCTTTGTGGCGGCTGAACTATCGGTTTGCAAATGTTGTACGATTTACCGTAATGACAGAACATGTAATGATATCTAAAAACAGTTTTACGCTCATTTGGCCATAGGTCCGTGCACGGAACATTCAATAGGAACTTCACAAATTCAGTAACTAAAACGAGTGCTCCCATTGGGGTACGATTGGGGTTTTACCTGGCAGATCAGTGATTGTTTGCTGCCAAAAGCCAATTTATTCGTAGACATCTTCTGTGAAATCGTCGAGTATCTTAAGAAAGTAATTTACTTGTATGGTCGTGTTCACCTAATATTTAATTTGTTTCATCATTTGTCCTAATAGCCACCGTAAGAATAAGTAGTGAGTTTTGTTGCCAACCTGGTATCGAGGGATCTTCCAAATTTCTGCAGAATTGCGACTTATAAATTACGGTCACACCTTCTAGACGACTACCCTCACTGAGTCCCGATGTCTCCATACTAGTTACCTTCTTATCTGAGAAAAAAGTTGGTCTCTTGTGTCATGGAGTGATATTCAAAAGAATTTTGCCGACAGTGTCATTATTCTGTCTCTGCCGATTCCACACGCATGCAGAAGTTTAAATATTCTTAGCTTCGACAAATCCTGACAAATCCTGAATTATATGAGTCGTCCCCTGTATCCTTGATATGTCCTAATTTAGGTGACTCTGGAGGGAATGCAACCACTGTCGATGTCAGCGAATGCCAACCAAAGAACAGACCGCTTGCAGTCACATCCTCAACAATCCCACCAGTAGCTTCACCCAGGTATAAGCAGGTGCATGGTTTAAAAGCGGGACCCAGTACAGCCTTTTGACACTCGAAACTTTAAAGAGTTTAGTTCTAAAAAACACTACTTCCCCATCACAAACTCCACCCCCAAACATGGCGCAGTTCCAATAGGTCCCACGCCATATAGCAAACAACTAATCCTTATTGGCCTATATTTTCGTCGACAAATGACATTCCTGCTCACACTAAAGCATTTCACCCCACACTCTTCATCCTATACCCTCCATAACAGAGTTAGCAGTGTAATTTCAACTCGAATGCTTTTCTTACGCAAATAAACTCGCTTAGACCTGAGCAATACCTCAGTTAAAATGGGTTGCAATGTCGTACAAGGGTATAAAAAGCTTGGTTCAAACTGCCTCCAGAGGAAAAGGAATCAATCTAACCCAGCCTTGAGTTTCTCGATGGAAATAAAGTACCCTCTCTTTCTGGACAACCCATTTAGGGGAAAAGTCAGATGGAACACTTCGTAGGAGTACAGTCCGCATGGAAACACGGCCAGGACTATGCACAAAGTTTCAAAGTCTGCTAATAGGAGCGAACGGGCGAGTTAGAAGTATTGGCCTGACGTTTCGGATTCTCACTCGAACCCATCATCAGAGACGGTCACAGATAAGGGTAATGGTGGCACAAGGAATGCAGTATTTATAGCACGTGGCTGCCGTGGGACCATTGGCTCACTGAAATTAACAGCTCTGGCAATCACAGCTGGGGTCGTAATTAACGCGATTGTGGCTTGTCAGTCCGCGTCCGAGTAATTGCTGACCGTGATTTCGTCATCCGTGCTGGATGGTAGTGAGACGATTGCTCGGCAAATTAGCCCACTGTCACTGGGATAATTGCTCGCCCGCGCCCTCCCCACGCGACCGATTTCCCTGCACAGGGAAACTCCAAGCACAAAATACGGTAACGGGAGGTCATTACGCTTGTTGATGGATTGCAGGCCTGAGAAACATGACACGAGCGGCTCGCGGCTCACGCAGTTGTCACCCCTTGCGCAGCTTTCGGCCTCTTGAAACTTGAAAATATGGCCGCGTCCCGTCGAATGCGCCGTCACCTGAGAGCTAGCGTCTCCCCGCCTCACTGCTGCTGCGGGCTTGGCAATTCGCGTCCAGAATAATCTCCCAGTTTCTCCCACATGGTTGCTTTGTCCGCAACTACACCAGATCCGGTAAACGACTCCAGACGTTTCCTGCCGTGGCAACTGGTCTTTTGGTCTCATGAACTGGCGCCTGATGGTTGCTTCCGGCTTGTTGCAACCCCGGCTCCAGGTGGAGTGAGATGACTACTGACGGCTTCAGAAACGTTCTTCACGTACCGAAGAGCCCGCCAAAATTTGGGGCCAGTTGGATTTGGTCTTTGGCTTCGTTTTCGGATGCACTGGTTGACAAAGTTGCTCGGGGAGCCACTGACTCTCAGTAGCCGTCGAAGATATTGTAATTCAGCAACCTTGTCTTCCATTTCACTGCAGTGCGTCTCAACGCGCCGGTATAGTGCCCTTACGCAACTGCGTTTGTGACTGATCGGGTGGTTGCTATTGAAGTTCAGTATTTGCGTCGTATTTGTCGCTTTCCTGAACACTTTGGTTTTAAGGCCACCACAATCTTTGGGGCAGAAGAGGACATCCAGGAAGGCCAGCTGATTGTTTCCCTCCTCCTCCATCGTAAATTGAATGTCCGGGAAGACGGCGTTGAGGTGTTCTTTAAATAACAGCACCTGATCCCGTTCGATGACGACGAAGGTGTTATTCACATATAGAGCCCGTAATTTCGGTCTGTGGTGTGGAAAAACCCGTGACTCCAAACGCTGTAGGACTGCCTCGGTTATGAGTCCCGAAACCAGCAAACCCATTGGCGGTCTCTTCACCTGCCCGTGTTTTAGGGTTTTCTCTCAAAACTATATTCCCTCTCCGACTTTGGATCAGCCTGTCTGAAAGATTAACTGGCCTATCTGAAGTCTCGCTACTGGACTGATTTCTTTCATAACTAGCATGCAACTTGTAGTCCCTTCAATCTTTATGGTGTTCTGAAAACATTTATCTCTCAGTTCCTTCTGCATCCGAATGTAACTAATGCAATTGTTGGCATTTTTCCCTTATTCTTCCGTCGTCAACCACGAAGACCCTGCCGTGATTCCTATGTCTAAAACGACATTTTAATTTTATCCTTGAACCATTGTGTTTCTGAGTGAACGAAGAGGCTCAGAAATAAAACTATTATCATACAAAATTCGGCACTTCTACACTTATTTTGAAATAGGATATCTACAAGAGAAGCAAAGCGTGGTCAACTTGATCAAATGCTATAGTGAAACTGCAGTAAACTGCGCGAAGGGCGAATCACTCATCCCGAGGCTGCCAAACCATAATTAAACCTCAAAGAACCTGGCCTTTATGATTCCATGCTGAGACGCAATCATGGCACAATTGCCTGTGAAGTCGAGGTCTATACGATTTTGGGAAGGGTGTTTATCCAGTTAAAGATCTAAACTGGCAAAGAACCATCGTGCTTGGGAAAGCGCTGGGCGTGTGATTTCTTCCACAAACTTGGAGAAAGTTTAACTGCCGAGAGCGAGAGTTGGTATCATGCACATTATAAACGAAAATAATTCATTTACGTCGGTCTTTCAAGTGCTTACGGGGATACAGTTTGCGCCTGGTCTATGAGACTGTCCAGGACGTCGAATGACAACAGGTAGGTCGCCACGAAAAATGTTTAATTATGATGGAATTATGGGAATACTCGCTCCGTTGTGTCTTTGGAGTCAATCTAAAGTCCACCTAGGCAAATGAATGGCGACCATGAATGTGTGCTGAAAGAACTAACGAAAAAGAAGACTGGAGTGACCGTTTTCGCCTATCATAACCCGGCAGTGCTCCACCCCAAACTTTCGGCCACTGACGCTCGATTCCGCGTTTTTTGTTTATTAGTGCAGCTACGGGGCTACCGACAAAGATAAGGCAGAGTGAGATGAAGATTTCTGGCTTTTTAGCTGCAACCAGTCAGCTACACTCGACCCTGGTTATTACGTAACTTGGGACTCGAACCAGTGTCCGTTCACGCACATGGGATCCGAATCCAGGATCTTAAGTCGTCCAGTCGAACGCTCTATGATTGATCCACGAGCCTGTTTTCCTGTCGGCTACTATCATCCATTGGGTTACTGGGCTTGCTCAGGACTACGCGTCGGCCACCAGAACTCCGAGCACATCTCATGTAGCGAGGAAAGAGTTTCGCGGAAATTAACGGACCGTTTTCAGAGAAGTCAGCCTGATCGGCTAGCCGTTTTCCTTCGGGCAGGATAAAGGGAGACATTTCGTCAGTTACATTAGTCGACTTTATACATGGAAGGAATTGAGGAGTTAATGGGTTCGAAACTTCCTAAAGTTCAGTACTGCAACAAAGCACATTCGAGGCAGAAAAGGAATAAATCCGGCCATGAGACTTCCAATAGGCCAGTAAATCTTGCAACGCGGGACCGGCTGAATCTGTCATTATGAAGGTCGCCACAAGTATATGTGCTTTCTCATGAAATATTAACCGAAATCCTGAAATGTGTTCTTAGTCAGAAAGAATTACTAAAGCAGGATTCCCTAATAACAATTCTGGTGAGAATCTACACAGAATCTAAGCAGAGGGTTAGAATATTCTACGCAGAATCCGCGCAGAGGTTGTCATACTTTTCTTATTTGAATCCGAGTAAGGCACGGCACAGAATCTGTGCAGAGGCTCGGCGTAGAATCTGGAATTTATCATGTCGCATAATGCAAAGATGTTCCAATCACGTAAACGATGCCGGCTTTCGAACGAGCTCCTTATCAACCGCCTGCATAAACAATTTTTCGTAAAAAATGATTACTTATGTAGTGTGGAATTTTCCCATTGATTCTGGATGTACTAATACATTCAAACATATGTCATAGAAGACATGCACAAAAATGCTCTTTCTATCACCCATTGCGTATCAAATTAATCCTTCTTCAGGTTTCATACTAGAAGAAAGAGCACCTTTCAGGTTTAAAAAAACTTTCTCAATTCCCGAGAAATTTTGAATCCGACATACTGTAACACTTGCATTCAAGGTTTACAAACTACAAGCTGTGTGCTTTCGCGTGAGGAAAATCATAAATGACCATAGGCTATTTAGAAGCCGGAATATATGGGCTCATAATCTTATAACTTGTGCGGGCCACGTCGTCTACTTTACAAGCTACACTACTAAACGTGCTAGGGCTATGCTGTATGGTCTGAAAATAACCATGTGACAAGAAAATTTTTTGAAACCGAACGATACTTTTTGTTTTAATATAAAATTTGGAGGATACGTAAGTCACCACAAAACGAATAAAAGAAAAAAGTATTTTGTGCACGTTTTCCATGTAATTTATTTGAATTTATATGAGTGCCGAAAATCAATAGGAAGTCATGCTATTTAAGCAGTCATTTTAACGGAATATAGTTTATGCAAGCCGTTGATAAGAAGCTCATTCAGAAGCCAGTATCGTGTCGGGACCGGAATATCTTAACATAATGTGACAAGGTGATTAATATGACCACCTTACTTGCGTAATCTTCTCGAAGTGAAAACCCACTTTAGAATTTCAGTCAGCATTCCATGAGATGGCATTTAAACTGCATGCATATAAGTACGGAAAGGCGACTTATCTTTGCAGCAGAAAGCCACCCACCGGGTCACCTACATCCTAAAGGTCCTGTTAGGACGGACATCGAGTGAACGGATAACGGCGGGACTGCCCTGTAAACATCACATTTCTCTATGCAGAGGTCCCTCTTCCGGTCTACTGGCGGCAACTCTTCACGTCGTCCTAGCCGTACCACGTTTACTTAGAGGCTGGTTGCGTTTTCAGCCTTCTGTGGACGTACTTCTTCAGCCTCGTCTCGTCAGTGGTTCGATTTGATGGTGGGATTGATGCCTTGATGGCTACCGTTAACTACAGAGCTCGGCCTCAGGGAATGCTAACATCGTCAAGTACGGTGACATCGCACTGAGGACTCGTCTCAACGTACAAATTAATGGCGGCAGGGGTTAAGTATATGAGCGGGATGGGGAAATGCCAAATGTTGTTTAACAAATTCATCAACATTTTCATACTCCCGCTTTACAGACGGACGTTTGCATTCCCTCTACCATTATTTTGAGTATTTTTTACCACCTGGCTGCCCTCCGCCCTGGACTTTTTTTCTAAAAATTGACTTGTCCTCTTACTAAAGAATTACGTTTGGCGTTTGCAGAACAATGAACCAATGTAGACATTTCAGCAGTACCGGTGCAGGTCAGCGAATGTCATCCTGCCGGCGAAGGGCCAACCGAGGATTCCGCAGAACAACGCCTTTGAAAAATATAAGTGGTTCTCCATAGTTCTTTCGTACCCCGCGCATGAACTTAATCTCTACTCTCATGCTTCCCGGAAGGATTCGCCTCCACCCATGGGCTCCCCATATCTGGGCTGATTGATGGCGTGGTTTTTCAACGGATAAGACACTTGGTGTTCACCAAGTATCAACCGTTACGTCGACAATACCTTCGTCGTTGTCAAATCACCTGAGGAGGCGCACGTTAAAGAAATATTTAATTCGGTTGGTCGGAATACCCAATTCACGATGGAGGCTGAAACTAACGACCAACCTCCCCCCTTCCTCAATGCCCTTGTGCGCCGGTGCGCAAATGCAAACACCAACACAAGACGAATATTGTACTTCAACAACAATCATTCCCCTCTCACAAACGCAGATATGTCCGCACTTTATTCCGAAAAGTTGAAACACTGCAATACACTGGCCGGCAAAAGAGCGGAATGACAACACCCTCAAGACCTATTTCGGGCAAATGGATACCCAAACTATTTTATCAAACAAATCAAGCGCCGAGTGAACAGATGACAGCCACTTTTGACTATACAGTAGGTGGGCTAGCTCATGAAATGTCAACCAAAATTCCGAAATGCGTTTTCGTTTCGAAAAGATTAATTAAGTAGGGTTGTAAAACTAGTCAGCCTGCAATATAATTCTATAATATTTCTGTTAACTAAGGATGTCGGCTTCCGAATGAACTTCCTTCCGGCTGCACACAAAAACTACACTCTGTAAAAAATGACTACTTAAGTAGCATGCATTTTTCTCATTAATTTTCGATGTCCTTAAAAATTCAATTATATTTCACGGAAAACATGCATACAAATACTCATTCTTTTCCTCATTCGGTAGAAAATTACGCCTTCTTCTAATTTTATACTCCAAGGAGGGACATAATTCGGTTTTAAAAAGTTTCTAATTGTGGGACTTTTAAATACCGTGAAATGGCCGTTCATAAATCGTCATGTCTTTGCATTTACCAATGTGACCGGGCCTCGTACAGCTCATGTATTTTATGCTTACTCCTCACACGACTACAGTGCTCTTAATTGGCGTGTTTACGTCCTTTATTCCTCGGCTACGATTCAGTTGCCGATGAAAGAAAGGTTGCAGACAGAACAAATGACTTAGTATTACTAGCAGCACAGGTACTAGCCAAAAGCCCATACACGCGTGTTTCGCCGATATTCTGCCGCTGGATGACACAGCTGCGAGGGGTTCGGCTCTTCAGTGTGTCCCCCAGCATTCTTCGTGTGCATTCTGGTAGATACTCCAGTTTACACATCGTTGTTTGCCAATAGAAGCGAACAGACGAGTCCCAGGAAGCAGTCTTGAGGAACAAGTTCTGAACCGAAGTTCTGGGCCCGGTATGTGGATGATACCTTCGTCGTCATCGAACGGGATCAACTGCTGACATTCAAGGAACATCTGAATGCGGTCGTCCCGGACATACAATTTACGATGGAGGAGGAAGAGAACAACCAGCTGGATTCCTGGATGTCCTCGTACGCAACAAGCATCGTGGTAGACTAAAGCCAATGGCTACCCACGCAACTTTGTCAACCGGTGCATACGCAAAAGGGACAAAAGGCCTAACCACACGAACACCAAGGTTTGGCGAGCGCTTCCATATGTCAAGAACGTTTCGGAAGCTGTCGACCGTCTCCTCGCACCACTTGGGGTTGGAGTTGCACACAGACCGGAGGCAATCACCAGGCGTCAGTTAACGAAACCGAAAGACCCACTGCCACGGCAAGAAAAGTCTGGAGTCGTTTATCGGATCTGGTGCAGTTGCGGACAAAGCAAATACGTCGGAGAAACCGGAAGACAACTCCAAACGCGAATGGCTGAACACGCATCAGCGGTGCGGAGAAATGACGCTAGTTCTCAAGTTGCGGCTCATTCAACGGGTTCCGGCCACACATTCAAATTTGACGAGGCCGAAATTCTCGCAAGAGTTGACAACCGCGTGAGCCGGGAGCTGCTTGAGTCATGGTTTACTGGTCCCCAGTCTATTAACAAGTGCAATGATCTTCCCATTCAATACAGCGTGCTGAGACTTCGTCTAGGCGGAGAAATTGGCCACGCGGGGAGCGCACAAGTGAACACTTTTCCCAACACCCGGGTCAGCGCGTCAGATGGTCGAGCAACCATCACACCAACATCCAACGCACATGATGAAATTGCGGCAATTAACGACGCGAATGTCGGCCGCCACGCCACGCGCAACGATCCCTGATGAAGGGGGGGGGGGGGGAAGCCGTGAATATTCATAGGTATGCGGTAACATGGCTACTGCATCCTATAAATACTGCAGCCGCTTATGCATGAACCACCCTTATCTGCTTTTGTCTCTGATGATGGATTCGAGCAGGAAACCGAAACGTCAGGCTAATATAGCTCTTGTCCCGGCGATCGTGTCTTCTTCTTCTTCAACATCGTTGTTTGTTATTTCCTCAAAAATTACCTGCTGACTTAGAGCAGATGTGTCTAAACAAAGGCCTACAGGCGCAGAGCAAGGCTTACGGGTCCGAATCGTCAGTCAGTGTATTTGAGGGAAATAGGCTTACGCCTTTGAACTCCCTATCGTGCTCTCAAAGTGAGCCTGGTGCAGTGCCTATGCTCGTTAACGGATTTCAGCGGCAGGACAGAACTGCGTGAAGATAAAAAAAAACGTGCCACCCTCTGGCCCTTAACAGCACCACAGTCGGTTCTCGCGACAGGGTCTTTGGCCCTGGAGTAGCCGTAGTAACAGAACTCTGCTCACCCCTCTCAAGGCAGCTTACTGACAAAGTCCGTAAGGACTGCAGTGACATTTTGGAGCCGGAACTCACACTTGAAAGATTCAAAGGCTCGAGCTCGGACACCTTGGCCGCCCCCCAGTGAGATTGCGTCGACTGTGACGAGGAGCGCCCAAAGTCACGAACGGCCGATTCTGTCTTGCCTTGGAGTTGCAGTATAGAACCCTCCTCCACCGAGACAGGCAATAAGTAGTCGGGGTTGCCGACACAAACAGACACTTCGAAGTGAGCCGTCATTATGTGAGGGCCACTGCCGTGGCACCTTGACTATTCTCCACTCATATCAAAACAACGCGAGTCTACAACTCAGCGGCGGAATGTCTGGAGCGCCCAGTACAGAGAGCCTTGAACAAATAAGTGCGCAGTTGACGAAATTCCGAATTCTGATACCCACCCCCCCGCCCTATCAGTTTAGGCACGTCGTGCGCAAACCGCATTGTCCCGTCCCCAGACGGGAGGAGATACCCGAGATAGTTACTGATACAGGAACACTGTATGCATGGCTAAACAAAGACGATTTCATCGAATGCAGACACAGTCGAGTGATTAGTAAACAGTATGGGACGGGGGGGGAGGACGAGGACCGGATTATGGGCAGCGGAGGGGGGGGAGGAGGAGGTAAGATACGATGGAGCGAAAGAAAAGCTGACAAGACAACGGAACCAGTGTTGGCAGCATCAACGGGTGTGAATATATGCAAGTTGCGCAAACAAGTATAGACAGGCGAGGAGTGCTGGCGAGCGCGCATGCGCATATGCACGCACGGACGCACGCACAGAAACACTTCTATGTGGACATCACAGTTCTGCGTGGGTGGGATAAGATCAGTCAGAGTACACGGGGTTGGCGGGTTGTGTGCGGGCGTGTGTGTGCATCACATCGGGGAGAAAAGGAGGGCGGATACAACTTAGGAGGTGCAGGAGGGGGGGGGGCGGAGGAACCAGGGGATTCCGCTGCCGCACGTCAAGGTGCAGCCTCCGGCTTGGCAACGTTGGACATGGAGGCGGTCACCCCAGTTGGTGCGATGGCGGCGGCCGAGGAGGAGGAGGAGACCGTTGAAGGCGGCGACGGCGGCGTGCCGGAAGCACGGAAGAGGGCGAGGTAGATGATGGCTAAGAACACGAGTAGCATGAGGACACCGATGGCAGCCAGAACTGCCCGATTTTGGATCATTCTAGAGTGCAAAAATAGGCGGTCAGGGGGTTTAGGAGGGCCGCAATTTGTCGAAATATTGGTGGCAAAATGCGTGCAGGAATGGGAGGCCTTATGATAAACAGCAGAGGTAGGTAGGAAGAGGCAGGAGTGGGTTTGGTGGTGGTAAACAAACCCCAGCCGCCCGTAATACGCGAGCGGTGGTAATAAGTTTTTGCAGGTGGGGCCGGAGAACGCGCAGGCGTCTAGGTCAAGTAATTGTATGCAAAGGAAAAGCTATTGGAAATGTGCGGTTATCCTAACCGCTAAGCTTAGGCCCCAACCTTTAACCGCAGCCCTAAACAAAAACTCTGAAATATCCAACGCGAAAATTAGGAGACGACAGGCTGAAAATCAAGAAGTACCATCGGCATTGGGCCGAAAAAGGTAGACACGACAACCAACAAACAAGGCCGCCAACAGAACACACCGCAACGCCCAGCAACACAATGTCTATGTAATCACACCAACTCAAAATAATTAATCAGGTCAACAGTATTGTGTACATCAGGTGCGGCTGCATAACCACATCTTACCAAATTGGCGCCAATGACAGAAAGGGAACTAGACGCCCAGGTGGAGCTTGCGGAATTCACGTGCGACGATGCTAAACGCAGATTGTTCCACACTAGATAAACGATTTTTCCCCAGATAAGTACTGAATCCCGGCGCCGTTCGACGGCACGACAAAGAAATATGCAGTAGTCCCTCGTGATATAGAGCTTCGACTTTTAAAGTATCGCTCTATCGCGGATTTTGCATGCGAGTACATCTAAATTACATACAGCAGATTTTCACTGATTCGCGGATTTCTGTGGACAAGGAGCCTTTTTATTTCCGGCACATGCTTCCTCAATTGGCTTGCCCACTTCACCAAATACGCAGAACGCCATTGGGGCATGGCTGAGGAGCTACCCAATTAGAGCACGCGGTTTAGTATCCTAATTCAAACGTATATAAGAGAATATAAAGGGTCTATGCTATGTGTATGTGTGATGAATGCTTGTAAGAATGTGGAAGGTTTTGTGAGGGTCTTTGTACGCCGAAAACCTGATGGATCCCTTCAGATTTCCGTTTATCGCAAAGAAGCATATTCAGCGGTGATCCTACATTTTGAGAGTAACCATCCCGTTTCGCACAAGAGCAGTACCGTCTACAGCCTGCTAAACCGAGCCAAAATACACTGCTCTGATAAAGAAAGTTATCAAGCAGAGATAAAATACCTCTTCAGATTATTTTCCCACAACGGTTGTCCGCGTGACTTCGTACGCCACTGCATGAAACAGAAAGGTATTTCGGACACTACGGCCACCCAGGCACCAAAAACATTTACCTGGTGGACTCTTCCATACGTGAAAAATTACTCTGAGATCGTTGAAAGGCAGCTGGAAAAACATCAGACACAAGTAGCGCACAAACCGGCACTAGCTTGCGTACAGAGCTTGTACACCCTAAGGACAGGGTTGACTATCTCGTTAGGAAAGGTGTTGTCTACAAGATCCCGTGTGCCAGTTGTGATGCCATCTATTGTGGTCAGACTGGAAAGTCCCTCTTAACCCGCATACATGAGCATCAGTTGGCGGCGAGGAGACGAGATCATGTATCCCAGGTGGCTAGCAAACGCTGAACACTGGACACAAATTTGCATGGGAGAACACTCGCATTGTTAGCGCCTGCCCAATGAGGAAAGACGGCGAATTTCTGGAAGCAGTGCACTCAAATGAGGCATGCATCAATCGGCATAGCGACTTAGATGCCACATTTACGCAATAAAGGTTATTTTTGTTCCCAAATAATCCTACCTATTTCAAATATACATAATCATAAAACACATGACCTTAGCGGATTTTCACTATTCGCGGGGAATTATAGGACGCGATCCCCGCGATCGAGGAGTGATCACTGCACTCCTTATCCTGGTTTCGAATGTCTTGGTTGCTAGCGGTTCGCGCTGACGTTCAGTTAGGCATACCACAAAGGGTGTTGGGACGGGTCGGAACTCGACCTACTGGTCATGTTGTCCGACAGGCATGGGAGGCAGGGAACCGCCACCACGCCGCGGGCCAGTCTCATCTACCAAGTCAGCGCGTGAGTCAGAAACTGACACAACGTCGGGTCATGCGCGACCTTCCGGCGCTGGCTACTCGACGGGGGTCCGACAATGCTGGCGCGAAGAGCTGAACCGATTGGAACTCGCGAATCAGAAAAGGATATATTTCCTAAATACGTGCGATCGACAGAAGGGTTACGAGTTGGTGTAACGTAGTTAGGTAAACAGCTGCCACCCACGCACGTTCGGGACCCTGCCTACTGCAAACAGCAGGAAGTATGAGCGGAGGTGGTGGTGGTCCACTCGACATTCTACAAAACTTTTTTAAAGGCGAAAACAGAATTCAGTCCACTGACAAAATCTGAGAAATATGCATCACCGTGCCTTCAACGAAGAGCAACTCCTCGGGCTCATGCAAGTTAGTCGCAGATTGCGGTTGGAATAGATAAGCGAAGCCTACAGCCTGCTGATGGTACCAAAACGATCAAGCATATTCTCTGTTTAGAATCCGGTCTGAATAGAATAACACCCTGAAAAGCAATCTGGAGTAGTGTATCGCATTCCGTGTCAAAATTGACCTTGTAACTACACAGGGCAGACTGGGCGTATGCCCGGATAGCACATACACGAACACAAGCTGACTGTGCGACGAGACGACGTATTATCACAAGTGGCCGCCCACACCTACGAAATGGGTCACGAGTTTAACTTCGCAGCCACCAAAATAGTCGCCCACGCCGGAAACAAAACAGGCCGAGAATTGATTGTAATCACAAGCCAAGCCCTAAAACTAACCTTAGCCCTGAACCCAATCTCCCTGGAAACCATCGCAAGATTCCCAGGATGGGCGGGGAGGGCAGTTGTATTTCTGTGTCCTGCTCCTGTATCATTAAATACTACGTGCCTCGCAGTTGCCATCTCATCCACAGTGATTAGTACTCAAAAGTCTGAAGGTCGTTGTTTCATGCGAGGCTCGACGGACGCACGCGCCCACACATACTGTACCTACTTTACCGCTTCCATTCATCCAGCTCTCCGATTTCTCTCCTCCTCCTTCTTCTTCTCCGCTTATCACCTCTTCCTGCCCCCATCGTACAGTACTCCTCCCTTCCCTGCATCGCTGCCGCTCTGTCAAGTCGCTTTCCAGAATAACCGTCTTGTTCTCTCTTCTCACCCCTTCCACGCTGCTTTGTTTCCCCAGTCAAATCTCTCTCTCAATATATATATATATCTCCTCCCTACCCCCTCTGCACTCACTCGGACCTCTCTCCCAGCCCAGCCTGCACAACCCGCTTCTCCCACGTCTACCAGTCCCTTCCCTTTCCCCGCCTTTCCCGTCCAATTCACACTCAATCCTCTGATTCTCGAGACATCCAATAAGACCGCTACGACATGCAGTGGCCTGCCAAATCTTTTGACTGTCGGGACCGACGGTGAGAACGCGCGGTGGGGATGGAGGGGATGCTGGGCGGCAGTTTGCAGGGAACCAAAAGTGCGTAGATGGCATTCTGTGCCAAGTCGCGTCTCCGATAAAACACGCGAGACGGACAGACGGAGGCAGTAGGTCTTTTAGAGGCTGCGACGTCACTCAACTCACAATTGCAGCTTCCCCCTGCAGAGAACTGATCCATCTGGCCGACGCCACCTACCGATAACGGCCGTCAGTCTTGCATTAGCTATGCACACCAGCGCCGGGGATGATGCGTGTACCCCGCATATATCTCGGAGGGAATCTACGGGAACTGGCGATAGCAGGGCACTAGGCAGTGACGGTACTGTGCACGAGAAGCATATCAAAAGAAGGAGAGGAGTACACTAGGGGCACAGTTATATTACGACGCATCAAACGGCTCTCATTACGTGGCGCGTGGGTTGCATGCATACTGCACCTGACGTGTGGATGGACAGCATTAGTTGTGGGCGCTTATCGAACTCCCAGTTTCTCCATCTTGGGCGATCATTAGTGACCCCGGTGGTCTCACGTGATGACCGTTTCTTTTCGAAAAGACAGTTAGAATGCAGGCAAGAAAGTACGATCGTTGATTGGACGGCCAGCTGACCTTCAGGTTTTTCCTTAATGTGTTTTGATGATCAGATGTGGTTAAGTAGCCACATCTGAAGTAAACAAACCCCAGCCACCTCTAATACGGAACCGGTGGTAATAAGGGTTTTTTTACAGTTGGGGCGGGGGAACGCACAGGAGACGAGGTCAAGTAGTTGTTTGCAAAAGAAAAGCTATTGGGAATACGCGGTTGTACTTAGGGTGGTTGAGAAATAGTTGCCTTAACCCCTAACC
Organism: Spirometra erinaceieuropaei; assembly: GCA_902702965.1. NCBI lineage: Eukaryota > Metazoa > Platyhelminthes > Cestoda > Diphyllobothriidea > Diphyllobothriidae > Spirometra > Spirometra erinaceieuropaei. The sequence goes on along the minus strand of CACRXP010000463.1, from coordinate 504,942 downwards.
CCAACAGTATTGTGTCCATCAGGTGGGGTTATATGACCAGATCTTACCATTTTTGACAACCCACAATCTCAACCACCAATTCCGACCTGACCAGATGTGTGTGTCGGAGAAGTATTTTGGCATAGTGTGATTATCCAGACACCAGTGGAGGAGATACGGCAAACAGTCAACTAAGGCAACAATCGCTGACGCGGCGACCCCCGCTGTTATGGATACGCCTGTGATCGATTGACCTATGAGGCGTCTGAAGGTCCAGGGCCATTGTGGAAAATTGGGGCGTGTATGACGGGTACATGTCGGGGCTAAAGGCGGCCCCTCTCCTACCTATGCAGTGCCATGCGATCCCCCCTCCGAGGAAGAAGTCGCCGATGCCATACGAAAGTTGCGCAACAATAAGGCACCCGGAGAGGACGGTATACCCGCTGAAATCTTTAAGTCTTGTGTCGACACTCTGGCGCCCTGGCTCCATGAGGTGATTGAACGAGCGTGGAGAGACGAGGTTGTTCCTGATGACTGGAGCTTAGGCATCCTTGTACCTATCCTCAAGAAGGGAGATAAGACGAGATGCGAGAACTACCGCGGCATAAGTCTCATCGACGTTGCTGCGAAGATCTTCGCTATTGCCCTACTCAGACGATTCCAGGCTGTGCGTGACTCAAGGACGAGGCCCAACCAAGCCGGATTTCGTACTGGACGTGGATGCGCAGATCAGATATTCACACTGAGGCGCATTCTCGAATTTCGCCATAGCTACCAACAACCGACGGCCGTCTGCTTCGTTGACTTTGCTGCCGCGTTCGATTCCGTTCATCGTGAGTCCCTGTGGCGGATAATGGCGCTAGATGGTGTACCGGCAAAAATCATCGCCATGATCAAGGCCTACTATCGTTCCACTACTGCGAGAGTCCTGGTCCGTAACAATTTTGCCCAACCGTTCGGTATTCGGTCTGGCGTCCGACAGGGTTGTATCCTGTCACCCATACTGTTCAACTACGCTATTGACTGGATCCTCGGGTGGGCCCTACGCGACAGTGACGGTGTTGAATTTGCACCCGGACATCGACTGACTGATCTCGACTATGCCGATGATATCGCCTTACTTGCTTCACATTTTGGTGATCTACAGTCTATGGTGTCACGGGTGAACGAGGTCGCTAAATCAGTCGGTTTATCCATAAACGCTGGGAAGACCAAAGTATTCTCAAGTTGCATCCGTGACCAGGAGAAGGCACCCCTGGGGATTGATGGCTGTCAACTTGAAGAAGTGGACAGTTTTAAATACCTCGGGGCGCGGCTGCTGCCTAATGGACAGAGTAAGGACGACATTGTCTCCCGAATAGATGCTGCCCGCTGGGTTTTTTCAAGCCTTCGGAAATGCCTGTGGAACCGGCGTGACCTCTCCATCGCCACTAAGATTCGCGTGTACCGTGCATCTGTCCGGTCTGTCCTTCTCTACGGTTGTGAATGCTGGGCTTTGCGCGTGGCGGATGAGCGAAAACTGGAGGTATTTGACCACCACTGCTTGAGGACCCTCCTTCGAGTGAAGTTCACCGACTTTACCTCAAATGAGACAGTCCGCGCTCGCTGCGACAACATCGCGAGGATAACTCAGGCCATCCAAGAAAGACGACTGAGGTGGTTTGGGCATGTTCTTAGTCGTCCACCTCAGGAGCTCAGTGTTACTGCCCTCGATCCGGCACCGTTGCCCCATTGGAGGCGTCGAAGAGGGGGTCAGTTCAAAACCTGGCTCGACACTGTCCGTCAAGACATGGAGGTGGTTCTTGGACCTTCGGTATTCGGTCTCCGTCGTTGGCGAAGGGAATGGGTTGAGCTGTCTAGATCTGCTGCCGCGGATCGTCACGCGTGGAGAGGTACAATTCGGGACATCACCGAGGCCGGCTAGATCAGGCATGATCGCAGCCGTATCAAGTACAAGTACAAGTAAGTAAAGGCGGCCGGGGCTTCGACATGATGGACTCGCAAGCTACCAACCAAGTCTATGCATGATGAGACAGTGTGGTTGCAGCGGGGAGAGATTGGAAGTAAATCGAAGTGTTGGTGGTAGGGACAATGGATGTAATGCTTTGGTGGCAGCGTGGCACGGTTTATCCTGCCGCCGCCGCCGCTGGCCGTCCTGGCTCTGTCTTGCCACCAGGAGGAGAGTACGGTGGATGCTTCGCAAGCTGCCTTCACTAGAATCTAATTAACACTCAATTCGCTGTTCTGTGTCTGGGATATGCGAAGCATAAGCTAGCAGCTGTCCTTTACGACGGTCAAACTGACTGGGTAGACTTACATTTTCCGTTCAGGAGCTCGACCCCGAGACGGCGACCTGCGTCCCTGAGGTTACGACCACACATCAAAACATACGAAAGAAGCCTGGACGTCAACTGACTGCTTACTCAACAGTTACACACGTTTGTTCGCATCCTAACTGCCTTTTCAGACCTACTCGAGAAGAGACAAAGGCCACAAAATGGCACCATGGTCAAGGAGAATGGCGGCGACCGAGAACACATGCCGAAACCGCGGTTGCACTTACTTCTTACCTGCTTCCTGGGACTCGCATTTTCGGTGATCAGATTACGCGACATGCTCGTCTAGAGGGCAGTCGCGTGACGACCGGTACTGACAAGGACGAGGAAGACTGTGTTGATCACTTCTCGGTTGACTTAGACGTCAGTCATGCCTAACCCGGAGAGCAAACCCCAGTTGTGATGATTGATCGCCAAAAACAGTTTGTTGCCGAAACATAACGCGCTAGTCACCTCGGTGGGGTGGGGGGGGGAGGAATTGATAAACACGCGAGAAAAGGCGACAGCAAATTACACGGAAAGTGGTCATCAAACTCGCTGGAAGCATGGGAGGCATATAACCTTTCGACTGTGTGAAAGTTGATCGATATTCCCGTCTGCTAGGCTTACAGGGCGAAGGCCCGGTCAGTCTACGTGACTGTTTTGCTGAGGGAGTGTGAGACAGACCTCTTATATGCACAAAATTGACGATACGATGACACTGACCTAACACACGCTCTAACCATTTAAAGAATGTGCCAAGAGGCTGTCGTAGACTCTCCTGGTATCCTTGGAAAGCTGCTGACTTAAATCGAACAGCAGGGGAACCGGTGACAGTACCTCACGGACGAGAAAAGACGGTAAGGCACATTTGCAGTTAAAGGTCGGATGGGTGGATGCATCCGTCTAGATTGGGGCCAGCCTGTGCCCAGCAGTGGGCGATGCCAAAACTTACCTAATTTTGGTATTACCGACAAAGACAAGGGAGACTGGAATGGCCATTTCTGGCTTATTAGTCGTCGTCAGTCAGTCATGCCCAACCCCCCGAAGGGTGGAACACCTGAGGCTCGATCCCGCGACCTGTTAGTTAGGAGTCCAACGCCACTAGCGACTGAGCCACGGGCTCGTTGTCCTGTCGGTTGCGATCGGGAATATACAATGGTAGGGGGTGCTCACCTATCGTTCTTACGGAACTCACTCGTCCTGTTGTGCCTTATGGGCTCTCCCTCTAGCCCAACCAGCAGCCGCACAGCGGTGCATGATATAGGCAGAACGTTATTACCGACAAAGACAAGGAAGTCTGGAGTCACTGTTAATCATGCCTAATCAGTCTCAAAATCACGCGCTTTCTGGGAACAACGGAATGATTGAAAAGAAAAGACTAAGAGGCATCCTGGCGGTGCGGTTGTGCGACCATGAGAACCTCCAACGCACAGAAACGTTCTGTCCTCATAAGCGAAAGCTAACAACTCGGGCAGCAGTGTCAGGTCAATTGTGCTACTGTGAGATCTGTGAATTAAGAAAATGGCTGGATGTGCGATTCCAGCCCGGTTGTCAAAATACAGAGGGCGGGGGAGGGGGGTGGAGGAATGGGAGAAAGGCGAACTGGAGGAAATAGGGGCACCTAGGGGTTTGAACCTAACTAAGCCAGTAATGGGTGAAAAGAAGTCAAAATCTGCGTGATCTGACGACTGGGGATGCCTACGCAACGTAGGGGACGACAATCATTAGTCAGACGCCCCCGAAAGAAGGCATAAGTGCCTCTGATGGATCGCTTTTACTTTTCAACGGTGGACAGTGGACGGTGTACAGACTTACCGGCGGTACATGCTGGAAATGATGCGGGAACTCTTTGAAAGGTCTTCATTCGCATGACGCAGCTAGAAAAAGAGATGAAAGCAGTGTCATCTGTCGATCAAATGGTTCAGGGAGAGGAGAATTTTGACTAGTTGCAGGGAAAAACCTGATATTTTAGCACGGAACCAGTCGGTCATTTAGTTCAACACCCTACCAGCTGGGCCATCGGATAGGGCAATGTCAGGAATATGTCATGTCGCACGGAAGCGGTATCGACCAATCGGGACTGATTGCAGGACGTAATAGGGGGGGGGCTCCGTTTCTCAATAGGACAAGATGATAAAGCACTGCCAGGTGGATAGTCCTAACCGGTTTGAGGAAGGGCGGGACATGACGCAACCAGCACAAAATGAGATGCGCATTTAGACACAGGGGGTGACCGTTGAAACGCGTTTGAAAGACTGAACTCGCGACAAGTGCTTAAATCTGTTGACAGACCCGCTATAATGGATAGATGGCCACGGGTCATGCTGGGGAAAACCCCATAATTAGACGTGGATGGTAGGTTTGACAGCATGCAGCTCTGTTCCCAGTAGTAAAAGTACTAAGTGAAGAAGAAGAGTCGAGCACCGGAACACTTCGTTTATTGTCCTGAGCTTTCAGACTCGTACAAGAGTCCATCGTCAGAGGTAGCAGCAGCAACAGAACAAGCGACAGTTATAAGGCATGTAGGCCAATCATCGACCGATGGCGCAAGTTTGGAGGTGACTACGCAGGGCTCAGTACGCCGGCGCCAGATCGATAAATCGATTGATCTAGTTCTCATCCGAGGCCCAGACTTCAATCAATTCTCGGCCTGTTTTGTTTCCGGCGTGGGCGATTACCTTGGCGGCTGCGAAGTTAAACTCGTGACCCATTTCGTAGGTGTGGGCGGCCACTTGTGATAATGCGTCGCCTTGTGGCACAGCCAGCTTATGTTCGTGTATGCGCGATCCGAGCATGCGTCCTGCGTAGTCACCTCCAGTCCTGCGCCGTCGTTCGATGATCGGCCTACATGCCTTATAACTGTCGCTTGTTCTGTTGCTGCTGCTACCTCTGACGATGGACTCCTGCACGAGTCTGAAAGCTCAGGACAATAAACGAAGTGTTCCAGTGCTCGAATCTTCTTCTTCACTTATGCATACACCTGGAACTCGAAATTCCGCGATCATTAGTAAAAGTACTATTCTGGGGCAATCGAAACGCCAAGTAGCACATAGCATCAGGGCGAGGACGGTGGTTTCGAGGTGGATAGCAATCCTCGGAATGGCTCACAGGGACTGATAGGAAGATCTCAGCAACAACTTGCCTCCTTGTCTACACATCGGTATGGGAAATACGCGCCATGCTAGGCTATGAGCACCTTCAAGAACCCCCTGGCACGATCGCATACCCCCGACCCAAGCTGCAGTTGTGGCTATGTTTACGGTTAGGATTAAGGTGTAGATAGCGGAGTAGTGTAAGGGATACGAGGGAAGACCTAGGGCTGGGTTGAGAATTGCAGCTAGGGTCCGACCTAGAACCCTAATTCCAATAACTTGTACTAAATCCTCACACTAGTTCCAACACTAATCACTAACCCCAAACGATAACCCTAATTCACAGATGTTTCGGCAGATTTTTAATAATTCATATTGACCCAACTTTGAGAAACTCGGCGCCTCGGTAGGATTCCAACCCACGAAAGCAAGGGAAAGGTTTTAGTACAGCCAACGCTCTAGCCACTTGAGCTACGAGGCCCCACCGGAAGGCGTGAGTTTGATCATATTTGGGTCAAATCACCAGCCTAACCTACTGCAACGTCTGGAATCCACCAAATCTGATACAGCAAGTTGACTGCCCAAGCAGGATTTCCTAAGGAATTCACCCAGAATCCGGGCGATCCTAATCCCAATTCCAGCTAGGAAAACTGGTTTTACTCCATGCTACACCAACATGTGATGAGGGTGCGGCCACGGTGAATACAACTACTTCACAGTCAGGCTGGATGTTGTACAGCGCGACCACAGATAATGGGATAGTGAGATGGCCCTCCAGTCTTGCCACCAAGAAGCCCCGCACCGCGCAGCGGTAGTACCTTCAGGCGCGGCTGGAAACCGCTCTGATAGGCCATAAACATGCTGCAAGCCATAGCGGTCTAACCAAATGGTAAATGTTACCTACCAGCCGATAATGCTTCAGTTGGCGTTTGGTATTGTCCTTGCATCTTCGACTGTTGGATGGGGACGCCCCAGCCCCCCCCCCCCCGTTCGGGCAAGAATCACGGAGTAGCACGCCACGCGACAGCTTTCCGGTGAGTAACAGCACTAGATGACGAGGGGTATGGTCCGCGCGCTTTGTGGTTGACCTTCCGAGCGCCAATGATACCGCAAGGATCAATTTGCCACCCAACAACAAGTCTAGCGCTGACCATCGACATACTCGCAGTTGGTCCACATCGCGAACCGCCAGTACGGCCAACAACCTACCTACCTCGGTTCCACGGACTTTGTCTCTGCCCACTGGGATTCGCGCGACTGGTATGCTAACGGGATTGCTCTACCTGATCAAAACCCCGACTGACAAAACAAGGGCTACAGTTTGTGTTAATTATGAGAAGAGTGACTTCTTCGGTGACCGTCTGGGATGCGTTTTGCCACAAACGCAACTCAACTACGTGGCAGCTCCAACATGCACTCGTAAATCACTCTGCTGCTACGGCAGGTTGCTGCACGAATCCGGGCTGCGTCCATATTGTTGCGGTGCTGGGAAGCCCTCTTGTGAAAATGCAGTACGTTGTGTTTTAGATAGGCGAAACGGCAGCGCAATAGTCACTTTTAGTCTCACGATATCGCCTTACTTGCTTCAAGTTTTTGTGATCTGCAGTCTACGGTGTCACAAGTGAACGAGGTCGCTAAATCGGTTTATCCATAAACGCTGGGAGAACTAAAGCGTTTTAAAGCTGTATCCCTGACCAGGAGAAGGCACACCTCGGGATTGATGGCTGTCCACGTGAAGGAGTAGACAGTTTCAAATACCTCGGGGCGAGGCTGCTGCCTAAAGGACAGAGTAGGGACGACATCGTCTTCCAAATCGATGCTACCCGCTGGGTTTTCTCAAGCCTTCAGAAATGCCTATGGATCCGACGCGGCCTCTCCATCGCCACTAAGATTCGCGTGTACCGTGCATCTGTTCTTCTCTACGGTTGTGAATGCTGGGCTTCATGCGTGGAGAACGAGCGAAAACTGGAGGTATTTGACCATCACTGCTTGAGGGCCATCCTTCAAGTGAAGTTCACCGACTTTGTCTCAAATGAGACGGTCCGTGCTCGCTGCGACAACATCGCAAGGATAATTTAGGCCATCCAAGAAAGACGACTGAGGTGGTTCGGGCATGTTCATCGTCGTCCACCTCAGGAGCTCAATGTTACTGCCCTTGATCCGGCAGTATCACCCCATTGGAGGCGTCGAGGGGGGGGAGGTCAGTTCAAAACCTGGCTCGACACAGTTCGTCAAGACATGATGGTTCTTGAACCTTCGGTATTCGGTCTACGTCGTTGGCAAAGGGAATGGATTGAGCTGTCTAGATCTGCTGCCGCCGATCGTCACGCGTGGAGAGGCACAGTTCGGGACATCATCGAGGCCGGCTAGGTCAGGCATGATCGCAGCAGTATCAAGTACAAGCAAGTTTAGTTTCGCAGTCGTGGGGATCTGCTTTGTCGCTGTAGACGACTAGGCTCTTGAGCGAGTGGACAACTTCCGTTGCCTTGGATCAAAGTTTCTGTCCACCAAGAGAGCTTTAGAGACCCTCGACCGATTTCTTAGAAACATCTGGAGTCCGCATGAGACGAGTCCGAAGTCAAAGCTTCAGATATGCGAGACGTCAGATGCGGGAATTCTTCTATAGGATTGATAGACATTGTCCGTCAGCCCCGACGACATTCACCGCCTGCAAGTGGTCTGTGTTGTTTGCGCCATATAGAGATTCTTCCAACTAAAAAGTCAGTATATATTAACTGCACCCTGACTATTTGCGTAGCGAGATGGCTCAGTTGTAGGCTACGCCAACCTGAAGCCGAAGTTGTCGGGGCCGCCATTTTGGCACTTGCTGGCTACGACGTCGAGGTGAATTGGCGTGAAGAAAGTTGACCCTGAGGGAGGTCCTCGGTAAAGAAAGCTGGCGTGCCAGTCGGTTCAACTTAGAGCGGAAGTCTGCGGCCGACCGACTGCAATGGAAAGCAATCGCTCCTAATGTGCTGGACTCCAAAAATGTGGGCTGAATAATTTGTAACGGATGCTACTGTAGCGGGAGTCATCATAATCGGTCGGGTGATATTGTTCAAGACTTCGCTGCATCAAGGTCATTCACCCCTTGCAGCGAGCCGTCCCAGACGAGCTGACCTGAAGCCACTCGACCGAATTCAGCGCGGACACAATTGCGTCCACACAGCGTCGCGGCTACCCATGCGCCATCTGAACGCGCCACCCCCTGAAACCAACAAAACATGCCACTGGGACACCACCCCTCGGCCGACTGGACACCACTTGAGCTTGGCCCACGAGCCTACAAAAGCGGCTGCCACCACTGTCCCAAAGACTCTCAGGAATGACTGGACGCAGTCAACACCAGCCCTGGCTTCGCCAGTGGTCACTGCCGCCTGAAAGGACAACTCCGGGTTCTGTGCACAATAAAACTCTCATTCTGGTACCTTCCGTCTTCTCCTTACGACTTGGGATTCGACCTGGTGGTTGTAGCGCTCAGACCACGTATTCTCACTGCTGTGCCGCTACACTACTAAAAGTACAAGTACGGCCGATTCCGTGATTCCTAAATGGTTGTCTTCTATACGTCCTAGAGTCCATCCAAATGCCACTTTGTCCTCTGTCTATTGAATAAAATTCATATGGGTATCTGCTAACCGAAAGGGCAAACAGGATCATCTATCGCAGTGCTGTCAATGTATCGTTAGACAAGCAATAGGGGCGGTACAGTGTGCACTACATACCCGATCACGACTCCGCTGTAAGGTGTCTCGTTGGTGATCCAGGTCACTTAGTATCTGCCCACCGATCTCCTCGGTTTCGTAGGCAGTGCGGAGGCCCTCCTGAAGACGCCGACCCGTCCGTTCAACACGTTCCGTGTTGGTCAACAGGCCGGCTCGCATGTCGCTGTCCACTAGGAGTTCCTCGCGGAGGCCTGTCTCGTCAAAGGCGGAATTAGCTGGCGCATTAAGGCCGTAGCGTGGGCGCCGCTGTAAAAAAGCAGATGGATGGTCGAGAGTAAAATAGTAGTTAGCAGTATACGGACTTGGGCTGCCTCATTTCAGAAGTCGTCTCACTTCCTCTCATACGTAAAATGGCAGGAACAAGTGGCGTTTGAAGAAGCAAAAGAGAATATCCTATGGAACTGCAATTTGGATGGCGTGAAATCGGAATGACTAACTCTTCAGAGAGACGATGACAAGTGGGAGTTCGACGGAGGAAGACGGTTGGATGGATTCTTGCTAAAAATTCTAGAAAGCCCTGCGGGTGGTCTCGACCCCCTTCTTGGAGGTCAACTGACAGATCTCAGCTATCATAGCGACATGGTATGCCTAAAATCAGGTTATGTCTTCCAGCACGTTGTTCCTAGAGTGAAGACGATCGCCAAATCTGCTACTTTGGTCATTAAGACGACAAAAAGCCAAAGTGTTCTTAAATCAACTTTCCAACTAGGAGGTAACCGTCAGCTAGACAATGAAAGTAGTTCCAAATATTTGGGGGTAGTAGACATAGCTCCCGAAATGATGCTTTCGCACGGTCTTTGACGGTCTTCTATGGGTTGGTCAGAAAATTTCATTGTGAAAAGGGTATTCATCCGTCTACCCTCATCCATGGCTGCATGAAGGATGAGGGAAAAAATGGATATCCTCGACCCTCAGAATGGGGTCTGGAAAGTTCGCCTGGAGTGAAACCATCCACACTCATTGCGACATCGCAATGACATCTCAGGCGGCCTGAGAAAATTAGTTCGGGCGAATTTTGGTTGCTGCTCCGAGTCCGACGCCGTTGCCTAATTGGAGACGGTTAGGAGTAAGAAACCCTGAATCTACAAAGTCATTGTGAAAAGGGTAGTCATGCGTTTGCCCGCATACATGGTTGCATGTAGGATGAGGGAAAACTGGATATCTTCGACCCTCAGAATGGGGTCTGGAAAGTTCGCCTGGAATGAAACCATCAACACTCATGGCGACATCGCAATAATATCTCAGGCGGCCTGAGAAAACCAGTTGAGGTGGTTCAGGCGAATTTCTGGTTGCTGCGCCGAGTCCGACGCCGTTGCCTAATTGGAGACGGTAAGGAGTAAGAAATCCTAAGGCATGGCTCTACACAGTCTGAAGTGAAACACAGGGGAGATAGCGTCAAGGAAACTTCCCGATCAGACGAAATTCTCTGTAATATAGGCTAGAAAAACACCAGCCAGAGACAGACAAAGCGCCTAGATTTCACATTGGCTGAGAACGTTCTGGAAGTCGGGTTTGACAAACGTATACGGCCGATGGCTTACCAACCAGGTGGAAGTAATTGACCTACATAGGGGTGGCGTTCATCGATTAATCCTGAACGCGAGAAAGGAATGGACATAGTTATTTTGTCTCTGACCCCTAGATCTAGAGCACAGAGGCGAGCAAAAAATCGGTGTTACTGAAAAAGAATTTGGATGGAAGGCCACTTCTAGCCTATTGGTCTTCAACCATTAAGATATCACATACTGGCGATAGCCAACTGACCAGAAATGGCTAGTTCTGTCTCTAAGTCTCGTCAGAATCATGCCTTAATAACTAACGCAGTAGACAGTTTCGCGAAAAGGGAAAACAAGGCTTAAAATCCAACGTACAAATTCCTGAGCAAGCCTGTCCAATTCCTGACGATAGGATTGGATACGTGTTGAATACTTGGGTCTCTGGTCTCCGGGAAGCTCTTGAATTTCCAGGCCCATCTGCTCCAGCAGTTCGCGAGTCTCCTCGAAAAGTCGCGATGTGGCAGCGATTTCAGGTTTTCGATCACCTTAAACCAAAAATGCGTAGTTTAAAAGAAGTCAGTAATTCTGAATACAATTTGTTAATAATAACAGAGTTTCAGGCCACGTGAAAGAAACGGTTTGAAAGTCAGAAGTTTTTCGATATGGTTTTTTTTCGAAAAAGGAGGGTTGGATGCAATAAAACGGCGCTAATTGTTATTCATCCGGACAAGTGACGTTTATCCAAATGAATTCCTTGGGGTAAAAGTAGGAGAATGAAGAAAATAATTGGGATTGCGATCTTGTGGGTCTTTTACCAAATTAAAATGCAGCACTAATTGGAAAAAAACATCCTTGTGTGAGTTATTTGTTGATTTGGTATTCCCCAATCGACAGTAAATGAGAGCGGGATCCGGTCATCCTACAAGCGAAAAGTAAATCTGGGCATTTTTACGATTCTCTCAGAATGATGTGCACTTTTTGGCGGACAGTTCTTTGCATATCTTTTCCGCATATTTTTGCTTGCTGACGAGGCTCGAGATAATGCATCAAGCTACGAGAAGCGAAACACGAATAAACATTTATCTAAACCAAGCTTGCCAGTACGCCAACGGTAGAACTTTGGTGCCAATAAAATGCTCGTAAAATGCGAAAAAAGAGTTACATTGATATCCCTGTGGAATGCTACGCGCAGTTCTTAGAAGATAGGCGCTTGGATCAGAATTAAGTGATCTGCTATTCTGCGTATGCCATGTGCTGCTGTGTGGCTAATGATTGGACTTGGGAGAGAGACCTAAGGCACGACGGGACGAGTTACTCCCGTAAAAACGATCGGTGAGCACCCCTCTACCATTCAGTGATCTATCGCAAAGCCAAATACACCCATTTGGCTGTCGAAAGGGGAGCGAGTAATAAAAACGAAGTTAGATAAGGGTGAAAAAGTTGAGCGAACGTACACCACTAAATGGACGTTAAAATACGAACAGAAGAACTTGTGACATACCCAGAGCATTAGCTACAAAAGCCAGAGTACGCGTTACGATAGTTTGGGCAGGAAACATCTTAGCCAGAAATCATGCCTTCATCAACTAGATTATAGTTGATACGGGTCTGGAAGTGCTTGAGCTGGCCGCCGTCAAATTTTAGTACAGGCGGGTCTCGAACAAATGCCTGGTTCTTTGTCCTGGGTAGTTTTCCCTAGCGCCATGATCGCCATTTGTACTCTGGTTTGAACGTGACAATGTGAAAATTCTTAGGCGAACTTAATCACCCCTTACAACGAGTAGTTTGAAAATAGTTACATCTTACTTTTTGGGTACCTTCACCACAAAAAGGCCTAAAACATGCATTAACTAACTTTAGTTCTCCTGCTGTCGCTCATAGGGGAGGGGGGGGGCGAGTATATCCAACGCACACCCGTCAAACCTAACGCTCTCCTGTTAGCTTAGACTCCCCTTGTCGTGCGTTCCTTCCTTGGATTAATGTCTTTCGGTGGGGTAAGAATTTTTATCGGCTCCTTGTAGTTTTCTTAGTCCGCTGTAAAACGCGCCAACCAACCAGAAAAACTTAGCAAAAGATACGCCGCCAACGCGTCACTGGCAGTGACATCGTTCCAAAACTTCATTTAGGCCGTTCAGCCAGAAATGGTATAAAAATAACATGCACGCCTTGTTATGTCTGTGAATAGAAAACAATACTGTTTTGGCGTAGTATATCAAGTTGTTTGCCACCTCCAAATCGTTTATTATGGAATCGTTTGTCAATCCATAGTCCCTAAAGTAATCTGCGCCGTAAATAACTAACAACCAACGTCCCACCCTCAAAAGGATGAGTGATTGAATGCAGAACCAACTTTTGACGTAAGTTAACAGCGAAAGTAAGTGCCATCTGAAAGGATGCATAAACTGTAACTGGCGACTGATTCCATCTTTAAACAATCAAAATCTGACCACGACGAACTCCGGTCACACTTTGCAGTCTATATGTACTGCCCCACGAACTTTATGTTGTTTGAATAAAGTAGACACTTCCCGCGCAGATCTGGTTTGGTGGTGGTGTAACTCCTGTCGACAAAAATGAACGGTAGCCTTCCTTCTCTACCGCCTACCCAAATCCCACAACGCGTCGCAACTCTCTCCTCCCTTTTTACGTCGGCACCTCCCACGGCCTTCCCCTGCAGTGGCCCACAGCGCTGCGTTTCCCACTAGTTGTGTAGCGGGCGTGTCAGTGTCATCTCTGCATCCAGACAGGTCACACCCCCTCCCCGTTGTAATTTATCCTATTTGTGCAATCAACCATTACCATTTATCCCCAGTCTCCAGTTCCCATTATATATTTATGTCGACCTAATTCTTCTACTCTTTCGCCTGGATGAGTATAGTGACATGTTAACAACTATTCAAATCGGTTTTAGCCAGGATTTATTTCCAGCATTTTGCTGACTCGATGTAAGCTGTTCTCGATGTCATCGGTCACTACATATTCCCTACTACGTATGCATTAGTCCCTTCCAGTTAGACGTAATGCCTAGATCACTTCTACCAGCGTCTACATCAAAAAGAACGACCATTGCAACAATAGTCAATATTTAACTTAATTTTCTGCCTGGTTATAAATATATTTATCGTCAACTATAGTTAACAAAAAGATTTTATGACTCATCTCTATCTTCCTTTTTGGCGGTTAGTAGACTCAGTATATGGCAATACACCCTAGGGTGTATCACTTCATATTGAAGTGTACTCGACGTAGTACGAAATGTACAGAATCAAAGAATTCTCAAATGGCCATTACCCTTAGGCTTTCTAGACTGATGACTAGGCATCCGGGGTTCGTTACTAGACCTGCGTGGACTATTCTACTAGACACATTGTTAAACATGTTCATTTGTACATTGATATACAGCCATAATGGTAATCAACATTAACGTATCCAATTTACGCCAGATAAATGTACATCCACCGACCTGAGAGTACTACCGTAGCGTGTAGCGCAAAGTGTTCGAACACGAAAACGGTACCATGACATGGCAATCGTGTACTATCAGTAAATGCATCCTGCGGTCGCACTGCCCTTCTGTTGCGTAAAACAAGGACGAAACTTCGGCATAGCAAAATATTAAAAATTAAGTCGGCACAGAAACAGTGTTAGCGAATCAACTGCAGGAAGAGCATCATGGAAGACAAAACAGACAGCGAAATTTCACTCACCGCCTTCCAAACGAGCAATGTTATTAAGTTTTGCCGTTATCTCGCTAGTCAGATTTCCGTATTGTTTTTCATAAGATTCCAATATGGACGCCATAGTTCCGAGGCACCAAACAATACCAATAGGACACTTGGGGAAGTCAAAGCTACGCTACAGAGATGCCCGATGACCGCTGGGCGGGCACTTTTTAAAATGAGCGCGTACCATAGTAGGTAAGTAAACTGCATTTGTGAATTTGTCAAGGGTTTATAATTCAGTATAATTCAGTATATATGAGGGATAGAGGCAGATCCCTTGAAAACCCTATCTCAGATAACTCATAGGGATAATACTTATGAGAACTTGGGTCTGGTGCGGATAAAAAATTTTTGACAAAGTATCTCTGGACTCAAGTTCAGGCCAACCACCTGTATGTTTGCTAAAAAATTTTAGAAGAGGAAACTAGCAGAAGAGGGTGGGTTTATTTATTCCACACAAGGCATTTTAGAAAGGCGGTGGAAGTGGAAGTGCGGGATCAGAAAGCAGAACAGAAACGGTGTAAGTGATAATTGACAAATGGATTAGTAATAATAAAATTTGAAGAGGCTTCACGAAAAAAACACTTCATAAGACAAACAATGCCTCAAAACAAGCGAAAGGCTGAGAAAACGACATCCGCGTTCGTTCAGAAAGACACACTCTCAATTTCTTGCAGAGGAACAACAGTCGACAGAAAGAGACCGAAGTGACAAATTGCTCTTTCCAAATAAACTAAAACAAGAAACCGCTGTTTGTAAGTATTTGCACAGAGTCAAGTCATGGTTTCGCCTACCTGAAGGCACGTGGGAGAACTCAGATTTTATGTGGGTCATTGGATCGCTACTTATTGAACTCCCCTTCTTTCTGCGCGAGATCAAGGCTTCTCTTAATTTGCACACACTTAGATTCGGAAACGACTTCCGCGTCCAATCCACCGCGTGGGCATGCAACACCGAACTTATTGCTCTTTAAAGACTACATGTAGTGCTCTGGCGTATTTTTATCTGAGGTCTGGACGACATAAACAACCTGTTTTTACTGTAGATTCTGCCTTGTCACCTTAGGTGATTGATTCTATTTCTCGCTCTATATTTGGTATTGCTTCGTTTTTCTTGACAAAACGTCTTCTTATACTGCAAAATAATTTTTACCTGCAAACTTTAGCGTGTCCTTTGTGGGAAGTGCCCACACCCCAAAAGGAAGAGCCGGCCAATCACTGGAGGCCACGTGCGTTTCCTCTACCGCGCTGTCAGAACAACCGTGATGCCTCTCAATTGGCTGCTCCCCTCGAGCCTGATCGATCCGTGTATTCGAATTATCCATCATCTCGTCTGGAAATTTTTTAAATCGAATTGCATTGGGTCGAATGCAAGCAAACCCTAGTTGGATGCAATAAATAGCGTTACTTTCCAGATTGGCTTGACTTGCAGCTCCCAGTGCACTTTTTTCATTGTCGGGCGCATTCTCCTTCTCTACGGCGTTGGTATTGGGAACAAAAGTCGGGTACGCATACGTTCACCTGATTTCAAGTACCAGACCGGATCATAACACCATTGTTTTCCTACGAAGGCTTTCCATACCTGTCCTCATTACCCAGAGAAAATAGCATAATCGTTTTTACTAAGATTAGGGTCTATCGAAATAATTATCCTATATCATGGAAACCAATAAAAACATACGTTCAGAGGCGAATTAGGCCAGCTTCATTTAAAGCATTGTGAGAACTTATAATACCTGATTATAGTTGTATACCATGAAAAAAGCAGCTCGGCACCAAGTTTGCTGCTACTGCTGCTCACTGCTGAGGTTGACCTTTTTTACTTGTGAAGCGTTTTACCCACAGTGCCTGTTTGATGTATATGCTGACAAGGGGATTATAAGTTTGTGCCACTAACAGCTTGCCAGTCTATCCTGCAATCAGACTGTAAGAAGGAAACTAGACCAATGACTGTGTAAATCCCAAGAGCTGCAACATTTTTGCGCAGAAGGTTGTCGGCGGGGACGAGTGGGATTCGAATTACGTGGGTGGAAACCAACACATAGGAGATATCTTCTCCCATAATCATATGTCTGGCGATCTTTCGTAAAGGTAAACACGCCAAGTTTAGCCAATTATAAAGCAAAAACTTACACATTCGTCTAAGTTTCTAAGAGGAAACCATAGGGTTAAAAACATTTGTATGTCTGGGACGAAAGTCGCTTTGTCCTATTAGAATGGATGGTTTTTGTCAATGGCTGAGTAGGTAAACCCATGGAAAATTGATTTTTTTGCAGGCCGACACCGTGCGGAGATGGCGGAAGTATGAGGTTGCCTGTGACACTTAGGTGCTTGTAGCCAATAAGTCCGGATCGAACAGCTTGCATCCTCCTCGACTGTTATGAAGGACCATGGGAATAAGTACGATTTATCGACTACCGAAATTTAGAAGGGGATGCTGGTAGGATTTACCTGTCTTAGTACATGGACCAAGCAATTTACCTTTCGCACAAGTTGTTTTGTTGACGAGAAAGGATTAAAAATTTATTTAGAATATGGGTGTCCCGCTTAGCGGCTTAAATAGGCTCCTCCATCAAATGACCTTCCCCGGTGACTCTTAGTTGGTTTACGCACATTTGTTTTTACAGTGTTTAATTATGACCTCCTATGACTGTCAAATTAGTTCGTTCAGTGTGCAGGCGAAGACAGCTTAGGGCTACCATACATATGACTTGAGTAGCATCATCCTTGCTCATATGCAGTCAGGCTCGAAAAGTAATCGTGGAAATAGCTGGACTTAGGCCCTCCATACCTAGACTGCCAGTGCACAATGTACCGGCATTGCTATTCCCCGTTCTTTGTTGGGTTGTAGAGGTCTTACTGTTCCACCTGTGCTTAAGCACTCCTGTGGGAAGTCATAATAAGATAGATACAGAGAAGACACGTGCGTGAAAAGGGACCAGGATATTTCCTCCTACTATATTTACATAGGAATTTCAGCAGTTGCTGAAAGTTTATTCTGTGGGAGATACAGACGTTGTGGTCTAGCTGAAGGACTAAAGACTCGTCTTTTTACAGTACTGTCTTTCCGACTTTATACACTATGGCCGGATTCGGACTGCATCATCAACCATTCCCGGAGTTCGGCCGTTTGGTCAATAGACTTCGGCCCATTTGGGCTCAAGTTCGGCGAAGAATTCATCTTACGGCGTGTGAAGTATGGTAAAATGACGTCTACATCTTAGGAAGTTTTCAAGTCTGCGAGCATTTTACTCCACTTACTTTGCAACGATCGGAGACGGGAGAAACAGGGGATACGTAAAACAGCTTTTCAAAGGCTTTTACAGTGCTACTCGTGGAAGGAAATATGCGTTCGACGTATGTATTTGTCAGGGCACGTTAATGTTAAGATTAGGGTCGGACTAGCCACGGGGCTAGCGTTATCATTAGGGTTATATGCTCAGTTTTGCTTTTTGGGGTTAGGGTCACTGGCTAGCGTTTATGATTGGTTTGGGATCTGAAACAGCGCTAAGTTTGGTCTTAAGGGTTTGGATCAGGATTTCGGTTTGAGGTTAGGTTTAGGGTTTATAATTTGGCGCGGGATAATTATCTGAACTAGATTTAGGTTTAGGGTTGGATTTGATGAAATGCCAAGGATTAGGCTTAGGGCGTAAGTGCTAATTACATATAGCAGGTGTTGCATTTAGGTGTTAGTGAATGGGTTATGGTTGACATTGGCGACAGGGTTTGTTGTATATTGGAAATTAGAACAGAACAACAAGCGTCCAGAAAACCGCCCTCTTCTCTTTTATCGTTGACCGCCGGCAAATAAATAAATAAATTTTAATTTAATGCCAGTTTACAGGCATTGTCAAGGGAAGCGCTTAAACACAAATCCGACCAGTAGTGGAAAAAAACTCCTGAGCTTAAGGCATAAAAATATAGTTGATGGTGGTTTTTGTGGTTTGGAGGGCTCAGGAGAAAAAAACTGTCGGCGGTGGTAGAATATCGACCGTCAAGAAGGGGGGAGGTTGCACGGTATCGGAGATTATCGGACGTCAAATTCCTTTCATGAAGTTGGAGATAGTCAAAGTAGAGGCGTTGAGGAACAGCTGGTGAGACCGGCCATAGTGTTCAGAGACCACAAACGCCATCGCTACGGTACAGTCGATCAGTAGATTCAGCACCCAAAATTTGTGGGAGCTTTTCTGGATGCAAAAATCGGGTAATAGTTCTCTTAAATAAAGGAAAATTTTGCAGAGTTTTCACACTCATGGGTAGTTTATTCCAAATAGCAATTGCATTTACAGAAAAGAACCGATGATATTTAACAGTACGTGCCAGAGGCAGAAATAAGAAGACCTCACGGTGACTGTTACGTCGTGAGTGGATATGATGTCTTAAAGAGGTGAGTGGGTTAAATGTGTGATTATATAAGAGTTTAAATAGCAAAAATAGTCCCTTTTGTAATCTACGGAACCATAAAGGATCGAGGCCTGTAAGCCGGCAACGTTCTTGGTAAGACAAATGTCGGTGTTCCGGGGTTAAAATTCTCTTAGTAAAAAAGTGCTGAACGGATTCTATTTTCTTCCGCTCAGTAGCACGCATGAGGCTAAATGAAAACGAACAGTATTCCAGACCAGGTCTAACGTACATGTTGAAAAGGCGCATTCTAATGTCCCTAGTTTTAAAATTTCGAAGGATAAACCCGGTCGTTCTACGTGCTATGGAGACTATCAAGGTACAGTGCTCCGAGAGATTGAGACTCTTGGAGTATGATACGCCCAGATCTTTAATAACCCCAGGCACATTTATTGCGTGACCTTCAATATTTAGTTGAGGTTGGCCGTCGTCGCCAACGATCATGACTGAGCACTTATGCCAAGAAAGAGAAAGGCGCCATGTGCGGCACCACTGGGCGAAAGCCTGTAGATCGCTCTTTAGGAGCTCAAGCACGATGTCATGATCTGCCGGCTTATATCGATATGCAACTTTAAGATCATCGGCATACATGAAAGGCTTACCATTCTGAAATAAATCGGGTACATCATTAACGAAAAGGCAAAATAAAAGCGGGCCGAGTACACTACCCTGAATGACTCCACTCCTCACACGTGTGGGGTTGGAGATGGTATTGGAAATCTTAACTCGTTGTGTGCGAGTGCCCAAATAAGAGGATATAAAATTCAAAAGTTTGTCACCTATTCCGAAAGAGGACAATTTCAAGAGGAGAAGAGCATGGTCAACACGGTCAAGAGCCTTAGTGAAATCGAAATATACTGTGTAAAGAGCAAAACCATGGTCCCTGGATTGGAGAACATAGTCAAAGAAAGAGAGTTGACAGGTGTCACAAGATCTGCGCTAGGGTCCGAAGTGAGTTGAAATCAAGAATAAGATCAAGAGTTAAGCATATGTTTGGCGTCAGTATTTGCGTTTGATTTTGGGTAATTGTTGGTGTTAGGAGATAATTCCACCATAGGCGCTGGTTGCGGTTTTATGCTTAGCTTTTAGTTTAGGCCTAGGGCCGACTTTTGCGTTACTGTGAGATTTGTGTTTAATTTATGATTAAAAGCCAACATTGGAATTAAGATTAGAATAACGCCTGGGTTTTGGGTTGGATTTTGGAAGTGCATCGGGACCTATATTACCGTGATTGTGAGGGTTGGTTGTGGGTTTTAGGTCTGGAGCTTCTGTTAGAGCTAGTTTTAAAGTGTCAACGTTTTCACTTATGGTAAACATAATGTTGAAGTTATATTGGTGTCAGTGCCATAGCTTGGCTATGGGTTTGTTTGGTGTTGGTGAGATTTTTCTTACTTTATGTTGCTGCGGCTAAGGTTGGTGTTAGGTTTCGGGACTAGTTTTATCCTTTGGACTGATATTAGGAGACATTTGCTACCAGAGGACATATCAAATTCTCAACCACCGAGTCGCACACAAGCAAGCCAGAGAAAATATTTCAACCTTCCCTAGGTCTCTGAGCCTATAGACTATATCGACGAAACAAATGAAGTATTGGGGTAAGGGAACGGGATAGTCAGTTCATTATAACATTTTCAATGACTTTAAGATATACATCTGCTATGGCTTTGAAGGCACCGTAATTATAATAGTTTTATCAGCTGTAAATGAATTCTGAATTTCCTCGTCCACTCTCGAGCTGAAGCACAGCATCCACTTAGACCCATGGGATGCAGATTCGGCTAGTCAAGAATTCTTTCGAGTGTAAGAAAGCACGCACGATAGCTCCTAATATCAATTAGCGTTGAACGCAGCCAGCTGTAGTTGGTACGTGGCAACATGTCGGCCCTTTACCGAATTTCGATTCAGTTCCCTGTATATATCCTTACCAGGAAAAATCGTCCCATAAGTAGGGCGGGTTGTTCCAGCAATGTTTATATCGTGCGTCATAGTAACGGTGCCCCGAAACTTATGTTATTACTTCTTTTTGGAAAGTTTCCGTCATTTAAAACTCCTTAATTGGAGCATGAACCTATTTTGGTCTGAAGTAGTTAGGTTAATCCAGAGCTTTTTTGAAATACAATCAGTGCTTCCATCTGTTCATAAAAGCATCAACGCATATGTTAGGCAATATCATAACAGACACTGAAAAAGTCGCATTCCACTATAAATTTCCGCATAAGTCGCCGTTCTGCGCCCAATATATCCTGAGGTAGACGGTGAAAATCGTCGTAAACGACGGTCGAACATTCATACTGTCGGCTGTTAATCCCATTGGCAATGAACCCTGCTACCGACAACGTCGGGGAAAGTGAGGCCTATTCCACTGCAGTGACTGTGGGACATCTAGATTGGCTTTGTGTTTCTACTACGACGAACATGGCAATAGTCCGTCGGTTTTCTGCCGATGAACATCCAAATTGGCCAAATAGTGGCAGTGAGATACCCAGTCCTTGGTTGGTGTTCTTATATAAGCCGACCTTGTCGTTGCCACGGCCGACAGACAATCGTTCTTCTCTTACTTCCTACCCTTGTTCCAGTTTGCGGGTATGATACCTTAACTAGTGAGGCCTGCAGTTTCTGGTTACGCCTTATTTTATCGTCTTCGTCGATTTCTCTGCCATTGGATCGTACGAAAGTGTTCGCGCAGGCACCCTTAATTGGTAGCCTACAGTAGGTGGGCTAACTCACGAAATATCGACCAAAATTCGGAAATGCTGTTCCGGTTCGAAGATGTTAATTAGGTAGGGTTGTAAAACTAATCGTTGTGCAGCATAATTCTATAATAATCTAGTTACCTCGGAGTGCCGACCTTCGAATGAACTTCTTTCTGGCTGCATGCAAAAACTACACTCTGTAGAAAATGACTACATAAGTAGCATGAATGTTTTTCATTGTTTTTCGATGCCTCTAAAAGTCCAATTATGTTTCATGGAAAACATGTATAAAAATATTTATTCTTTTGCTCATTCGGTAGAAAATAACGTCTTCTTCAAATTTTGTACTCGAAGGCTGGTATAATTTGGTTTTCAAAATCTTTTCCAACTCCCGAATAATTTCGAACCCGACCTGCCGGAAGGAGACACGATCGCCGGGAGAAGAGCTTTATTAGCCCGACGTTTCGGATTCCTTCTCGAACCCATTATCAGAGACAAAAGCAGATATAGGTGATTCATGCACAAGGCGCTGCAGTATTTATAGGATGCAGTAGCCATGCTACCGCATACCTATGAACATGCACAGCTCCCCCCCCCTTCGTCCGGGATCGTTGCACGTGGTGTGTTAATTGTTTGATGGCCGAAGTTCGCGTCGTTAATTGCTGAAATTTCATCACGAGCGTTGGATGCTGGTGTGATGATTGCTCGACCATCTGACGCACCGACCCTGGTGTTGGCAAAAAGTGTTCACCTCTGCGCTCCCCGCATGGCTTGTTACCCCGCCTAGGCGAAGTTTCAGCACGGAGTATGGAATAGGAAGCCCGTTGCACTTGTTGATGGACTGGGAGCCAGTAAACCATGATTCCAGTAGCTCCCGGCTCACGCGGTTGTTACCTCTTGCGAGAACTTCGGCCTCATCGAATTTAAATGTGTGGCCGGATCTCGTCGAATGAGCCGCAACTTGAGAGCTGGCGTCATTTCTGCGCACCACTGCCGCGTGTTCGGCCATTCTCGTTCGGAGCTGTCTTCCGGTTTTTCCGACGTAGTTGCTTTGTCCGCAACTGCACCAGATCCGATAAACGACTCCAGACATTTCTAGCCGTGACAGTGGGTCTTTCGGTTTCATGACCAGGCGCCTGATGGTTGCCTCCGGTCTGTGTGCCACTCCAACCCCAAGTGGTGCGAGAAGGCGGCCGACAGCTTCCGAAACGTTCTTGACATGCGGAAGTGCCCGCTAAGATTTGGTGTCCGTGCGGTTAGGCCTTTCGTCCCTTTTGCGTATGCACCGGTCGACGAAGTTGCGCGGGTAGGCATTGGCTTTGAATACCCGTCAGAGGTATTGTAGTTCGGCAATTTTGTCTTTCGTCTCACTTCAGTGCGTTTCGACACGCCGATAGAGCGTCCTTATACAACTGCGTTTGTGGCTGATTGGGTGGTTACTGTTGAAGTTCAGTACGTGCATCGTATTTGTCGCCTTCCTGAACACTTTGGTTTTTAGTTCACTACTATCTTTGCGGCATACGAGGATATCCAGGAAGGCCAGCTGGTTGTTCTCTTCCTCCTCCATCGTAAATTGAATGTCCGGGAAGACGGCGTTGAGATGTTCTTGGAATGTCAACACCTGATCCCGTTCGATGATGACGAAGGTGTCATCTACATACCGGACCCAGAATTTCGGTCTGTGGTGTTGGAAGACCAGCAATTCTAACCGTTGCAGGACCACCTCGGCGATGAATCCCGAAATCAGCGAACCCATTGGTGTGCCCTTCACCTGCTCGTAGATTGTCCCGTTGAACGTGAAGTACGTCCTGAGCAGGGCTTCAGGAACTGAAGGATTTGGGCGTGTCTAAGACGGTTCTCCGTTTCATCATATTTGCTTTGTAGTAGCAGCTCAATTGTCTCGATCGCCAGGTCCTGGGGAATAGAAGTAAAGAGGGATGTAACATCAAAATATACCATGACCTCATTTGGATGGATGCTTACCCCTTTGTGTTTCTCCAGAAATTGTGCTGACGAAGAGACCGTGGTGTCTGACTCAACGGTCAGGAACTTGAGACGCCGGAACAGCCATTTAGCCAGTCCGTACGTTGGAGTCCTTTTGAGCGACACGATGAGTCGGAGAGGAGCGCCGTCTTTGTGCACCTTAGGGAGGCCATAGAATCGGGCCAAAGCCGTATCTTGGGGTCTCGCCATGCGTCTGTCGGTCGGTGTTATTGCACCTGAGTTCTCCAAATACCGCAGCCCCTTGTGCAGCAACCACCCGTTTCAGCTTTTTTGTTTCTGATGATGGATTCGAGTAGGAATCCGAAACGTCAGGCTACTAAATCTCTTCTCCCGGCGATCGTGTCTCCTTCCTCAAGTATACAAGCCACATTGGTAAATACAGAGATATGACGATTTGTGAACGGCCATTTCAGGGTATTTAAGAGTCCCAGAATTAGAAACTCTTTTAAAACCGAATTATATCCAGCCTTAGAGTATAAAATTTTTAGAGGACGTTATTTTATACTGAATGAGCAGAAGAATAAATATTTTATGCATGTTTTCCATGAAATATAATTGGACTTTTAGAGGCATCGAAAATCAATAAGAAAAATTTCGCTACATAATTAGTCATCTTTTACAGAGTGTAATCCTTGCATGCAGTCTGTAAGAAGTTCATTCGAAAGCCCACACCCTGAGGTAACTGGATTATTATAGAATTATGCTGCACAATGATTCGTTTTACAACCCTACCTAATTAACCTCTTCGAAACGGAAACGCATTTCGGAATTTTGGTTGACATTTCATGTACGCGTGTCAGGAAGGTTGACCCGGGCCTCTTACAGCTCATGTATTTTATGCTTACTTCTCACTCGACTGCAGTGCTCTTTTATGGTGTCTTTGTGTCTTTCATTACTGGGCTACGATTCAATTACCGGCTCTTAACGACAACCAGCTACTGTCTTTCACATACCTAAATAAGGCCCGCTTCTGACAAGCGTCGTACGTTCTGCCTATCCAATTCCACCCTTCATTGTCCTTCGGTTTACTGAAAAGCGTCTAGCCAATTTGCACTTCCACAGCGTCGCATGGCAGATGTGACTCAATCTCCAGCTTGCGACACCGTAACGTCGGTCAACACACCTCCATTGATCGGTCGCAGCCAGACGTGGCACGGGAGCATGCATTTCGACTTTTACCTGTCTGATGAGGAGGCCAGCTGCGACTGCTCGCGACGCTTGGCATCAATGAAAGATCGCCCGCACAATTGTCTTTCCTGCCTTCTGATGTGAAAACCTTTCGGCTGCGGATCGTGGCACATTGACAAGATCAGACGGTGCAGCGAAGGGCCAATCATATGATGGCCGAAATAAGGTTTGATGCAATACCTGGCGCACATTGCAAGATCCACATTTCTCATATGAATGCCAAATATGCATTCTCCATTTTATCTATTGGCGGTTTCCTGCCCCGAAATAGTTCCCCCCATATGGAGTGCTTCCCTTTGTTTGTAATGCGTGCGTTTGAACACAAACCCTTCACCGCCTGTACGCCATCCCTATTGGATGGTTGTATATCGACAATTCTACCGTAACTGCCGACGATATCCACCGTGTGCTCCACAGCGAGGTGAGAGAAGGCACGGTGACTTGTTCGGGAATTAGTTTATAGTAGCAGTGGACTTGCACAGCCTCTACGGCACTCTCCCCTCCTCACCCACTTGGATCCGGTGTCAAGACAGGGTCAAGAAGACCGCAGGCGAGGGAGAGGGAGTACAGCCGAGTCCGCACAGGGGCGCTCCGCCCCACACTCCCTGGTCCACACAACAAATGACCAGGATTTTAACCAACAAAAACGTTGCAAGGGGGGCGACAGGGGTCCCAATGTGCGTGACCTCTGCTGCAAATGAGCCTGTCACCGCGCCCGGAAGTGGGTAGGGGGGGGGGCTGTATGCCACAATTCGTAACTTATCGTTTCCTGCAGCAGATTTTACTCTTGACATTAATCCGTTAATCCGCACATTTAATCGATACGAACCAACGAGTCGATGCCAAGAAAGCATTTCAGGTTTTCTACCGGACACCAACATGCTTCTTTAGAGGCCTACGCCAACGGATACTAGCAACGGCCGAGGCAGTAGCTATACGACTAGCGAATACGGTGTTATGCTGTCAGAAAACCCTGACACAAGCGCTCTCTCTGCCGTGGCCAACGCCAACCCCAAGGGATGAAGCCATGCCGCCTCAAATCCTTAATCACGATGATGGGTACTCCGTGTATTCAATCCAAGAACATCACTCAAA
Source organism: Spirometra erinaceieuropaei (assembly GCA_902702965.1). Classification (NCBI taxonomy): domain Eukaryota; kingdom Metazoa; phylum Platyhelminthes; class Cestoda; order Diphyllobothriidea; family Diphyllobothriidae; genus Spirometra; species Spirometra erinaceieuropaei. The sequence goes on along the minus strand of CACRXP010000463.1, from coordinate 479,230 downwards.
GACTCTCTTACTCCCCCTCCCCTAGCTCTGACGACTAACACCCGCCAACCTTGTCATGCGGGCGGCATGGGGATGATGAGTGTTAGTGCCTTAATAGCCCTTGAGACATATATAAACACTATTGATTTTGTAGATTTTCATTCCTTCATGTAATTGTATTGGCCTGACGAAGAATTACCGAAAACGCGTGTTCGCGAACTTGACTTTTCAAGTGTAACATGGGAATATTTGCGGAACTTAGATAATTGAGAAGAGTTGAGGTGCACTGTTTTTCGCAGTCTGGATACGGCGTCCGGCTCTCTACGGCAAAGATAAGCAAACCCCCTCAAGACCTCATTAATACCGTTAGCGAGATGTAAAGAAAAGTACCTAATGTTCCTTACACAATTTCGCTTCCACTGAAATAACCTTTGTATCGTTACTTAATCATTTATGAACGAAATTACATTCTTTATGTACCTCTTTATGCCAAATGCAATAATCAGTAGAGGTTTACCTCGCATTGATAACAGTCATCCTGCTACTGTGCTCCCCGTACTTTGTCCTGACGATCTGTTTATTTAGCGCGATAATGTTGACTGTCTCCGCGTCTGCCCATTGGTTATTCTTTCTAGTATCAGTTACCTGTACTTTTTTGAGCCAATCAGCGGTTGCATGAGTTCCTTTCCCTAAACTCTTAAGGTACGAGGGTTTGTTTGGTATTTCTTTAATTCATTGAAACAAGCATTCGGCGCAGACACAAATTTTACTGTTAATGCAGTGCACAGCTCGACGTGTCCACCTTGAATGGCTCCAAACTTAGAAACCTCCTTTTATCCCAATCCCTTCTTTAAAGCTAGTCTTGCGCCAGATTTTCATGTCCAACCGAATACCCGAATTAAAATTCGGTCGAAAACCGAGAGAGGGGGAAAGAGAAAACCTTTATGGGGAACAGACAAACGTTTCCGAAAAGAGGTCTCTAAACAACGTTACCCTGCACCGCTGAAAGCTGCAGGCTACATCATTGTTAGACTAGGTAGATATCGCAAGGAGGGCATTTTCCTTAAGAACTTGGGGACGTATTCAGTAGACAGCACCATTAATCAGCAAGAAAAAACGAAAGAAAAAAGTTAAATTTTGGCCAAACAAGTATCGGTTTTCTGCAGCGAAGCAGAAAGGAAAGACACCCGCAGACGGCTGAGGTTAAAAATCCCGGCGAAAGGCACTCAACGTCGACTTCTTTGTAGATAATGCACCAGATAGTCTAAAACAGACGACCTAAGCTTGTACGATGAGATACCAAACCGAAAATAATCGTGTCGGACTAACAACCTACTTAAATAAGTATAGTAGGTATTCTTTGTATGTCGTAGATGCTTCTGGACCTTCACTCGACCAGTACCCTTTCGCGAGTCAGCGAACAATGCACACTCCATGAGAAATTTGAGCCAGCATTCTTGTCTCCGGCACACACACACACACATACACAACAGCGTCCCAACAGAGCACCCGGGCAGGACTTTTATTCGTTCGCCGAAAGTTTTTGTTTGCGCGTCGTCCTGACTACCCTCATTTAGCCACCCAGCTCTCAGCGGAAGGTTTGTTTACCACACGTTTATTGAGATTTTTTTTCAAATTAGTTTGTGCGACAGGCAAATATGACATAACCTGTAATTTTATCATTAAAACGGACTGTTCAGAGTAATTCAAGCCGCAATGAACCCGCCTTGTAAGTCAGATATGAGGGAATATTGGGTAATTTGCGCGGCTGGGGATACACTGAACATAGCACAACGGTTGAGCCGAAATCGGGAGATAGGCTGCTCAGCGCCACATGACAGCAGACAATTTCTGTTGTAGAAACCCCCTGACTCCCCTAGACTGCCCCGTTAGAAAGGTACTTCTAGATATGCGGAGGGGTAGGGTCACGGGATGGAGTACAGTAGCCACTGAAACTTGCAAAACGCCAACGGAAATGCCTTGATATGCGGTCAGGTAACAGTACTGCTCAATCTTGCAATTAAGCCGTACACTTTAGTATGATGGCTTGTCCATGACAGTCGTCTCAGTTGCCTGTGAAGATATCGTTTAAAAAAATACGACTCAGAACCTATAGATTTTTTTGGTAGGACTGACGTATGTGGACGTTTAAACAGGACAGGAGAACAGGAACCGCCTGAAACACGGGTGGATTTGAGCCAATTAAAGACCAGGTCTAAGGTTAAATTTAAAGTTTACGCAAGGTAATTCAGAACCAAGTTTAGGTCTAGGCCAAAGTCAGTCCTTCGTTTGTCTTGTTTCTGATGTGGGTGATTATCTTTTTTTTTCAGGAAGAAAACTACGTCTAAAATAAATACCGAAAAGCGCTGAAAAAGTGTACTAGTTAATCGACGCAACCTTTCTTGATACAGGTAAACATAGATGCCTAGAAAGATTCTCTGTGGAAAGTCAGAATGCGATGTTGTGTACACGAATTTGACAGTGGACTCTCCACTAAGCTGCAGTGTAATCTTGTAATAGTTTATAATATGAGACACGTAGCCCAAATGTATTGTCAAAATTTTATCCAGTTTCTGTGCATACTTTAGTAGCTATATGAGCTTTTTCAGCTCCCGTTTTCATTCCTAAACTTCCAGGCCAGAGGAATGTCGCTAAGCACTCGAAAGCTATTGGAGCACTCCACGGAACTCTGTGACTTTATTTGTCAAAAACAGGCCTGTCAAATTGAGGTAGGTGTGCAGCCATCAGTTGATAATTTCAAACCCCATTCCGCCTCTTTCTGCAGCGACAGACGTCAGAGGCGTTTCGAGAGATGGACGAAAAAGTAGAAAGGTTCCTGGCACAGGACGCCCACTTTCGCCAAATTTGCGTCAAACTCAAGCGCGAAAGTGACCATCAGCGGGAATGTAGACGTGCAAACCTCTACAAGGACTGGGAGAAGGGGATATACTTGCCTATGGTTCTGAAGAGACTTCAAAAAATTCAAAATAAGGCCGATAGCATGCAGCAACATCGACTTTTTGCCTACTCCGATGCCCTCACGAATGCAAACTTTCGGGTAGGGTGTGACTTGACTCTCTCTCTCTATCTCACTCCTAAAGAATCCGGTTTACTTGGAGACCTTCTCGTCAGCTGAGTACTTTCCCTTCGCGATGAATCATCGGTACTGCTGTCTCAAAAGGGTATGTGTATGAAACCGCTGCGGTCAGACCCTGATTATTGATTTTAACTGGCAGGCGCTGCTATGCCAAAGCATTTCCATTGACTGACTGAAGCGCCTTTACCTGTTATATCTGCCTATCCGGCGACTTGTTCCTACCACGGCTGGCGATGCATACGGTGTGCGATCTGGCTGAAAAGTCCTAGCGCTTCCGATACAGGAAACTGGAATGGCCGCTTCCGAAGTGCTTGCTTTCACAAGTCGGCCACACCCAACCTCAGACGCAGGCTCGCTTAATGCGTGACCGATCTCATGAAATGTTGGCCGAAATTCTGAAATGTGTTTTCAATTTGAAAGGATTACTTAGATGGGGTTGAAATATTGGTTAGCATGCAGTTAAATCCTATAGCATTTCGGACTTACCAGGATGTCGGCTTTTGGATGCACTCCTGCCTGACCTTCTGCAGAAACCGCGATACGTAAAAGATGACTACTTAAGTAGCATGCATTTTTCCGATTGCTTTTCGATGATCTTGTAATTCAAACACATTTATAGAAAACATGCGCAAAATATGCCTTATTTTACTCCTTTGGTAGAGAATCACATTATCTTCATATTTTATGCCTGAAGAAAGTGTATAATTAGGTTTTAAAGAAGTTTCTAATTATGATATTTTCAAGCCCGTGCGATGCCCATATATGCAACATCGTACATGTTCGTTTACCGAGGTTTCCCATGAAATGCACAACGCAGTCCGAATCGTTTGCGTAATTTTATGAACTCTATACGATATCTTCTTAAGGCATAGGGGAATTTATGATTTTCCTTACGCGGAAAGCATGCACCTTGTAAACTGAAACCGCTAAACGCTAATGCAACGGCAGATCTGGCTCAAACTTATTCGGAAATTGGAAAACTTTTTTAAACCTAAATATACACTTCGTTCAGGTATAAAATATGAAGACAGTGTGATTTTCTACCGAACGAGTAAAACAAGGCACAGTTTTGTGCACGTTTTCTATAAAATATATTTGAACTTGTAAGACCATCGAAAATCAGTACGAAAAATGCATGCTACTCAAGTAGTCATTTTTTTACAAAGTGAGGTTTCCTGTTATGACCCGCCTGTTACTTGAAATCCCGTGGAGCGCATACGCACTCGACCCTTGTCCCCAATACCGACGCGGCAGAGAAGGAGAACGTGACCGGCCACGAAAATGTGTATTAGAAAATTGCAAGTCAAAATTAACTGGAAGTATCGCATATTTATGATGCCCTACTGTGCTTCGCCGGCGTTCGGCCCAATGCCCTTCGGGAAAAACATTCCAGACGAGCCGGTCGATAATTCGAATATGCAGACCGATCAGGCCCGAGGGGGAAAGCCAATGGAGAGGCGCCACGATTAAGATGACAGCGCAGTAGAGAAAACTCACGTGGCCTCCAGTGATTGGCTGGCTCGTGTTTTTGGGAGTGTAGGCACTCCCAACATAACCGAAATTCTGAAATGCCTTTTAGGTATTAAAAGATTACTTAGGTGTAGGGTTGTAAAATCAATCATCTTGCAGCGTATTTCAATAATAATTCAGTTATGTCGGGATGCCGGCTTTCGAAAAAACTAGTTTTCGGCTGCATGCAAAAACTACACTCTGTGAAAAAATGACCACTTATGTAGCATGCATTTTTCTCATTGATTCTCGATGCCCTTAAAAATTCAATTATATTTCATGGAAGACATGCATAAAATAGTCATTCTTTTATTCATTTAGTCGAAAATTACACCCTCTTCCAATTTTAGGCTTGAAAAAGGGTATAATTCGGTTTTCAAAAACTTTCCGATTCTCGATTGATTTTGAACACGACCTGCCGTTACAATTGCATTCAGGGTTTCCAAAATACAAGTTGTATTGAAGAAGCAGACGCGATCGCTGGGACAAGAGCTTTATTAGCCGGACGTTTCGGATTCCTGCTCGAACCCATCATCAGAGACAAAAGTAGATAAGGGTGGTTCATGCACAAGGGGCTGCAGCATTTATAGGATGCAGTAGCCATGCTACCGCATACTTATGAATATTCACGGCCCCACCCATCATCAGAGATCGTTGCACGTGGCTTTATGGCCGACATTCGCGTCGTTAATTGTTGTAATTTCATCACGAGCGTTGGATGTTGGTGTGATGATTGTTCGACCATCTGACGCGCTGACCCGGGTGTTGGGAAGAGTGTTCACCTGTGCGCTCCCCGCGTGGCCAATCACTCCGCCTACGCGAAGTCTCAGCACCGAGTATGGAATGGGGAGATCATTGCACTTGTTAATGGACTGACGGCCAGTAAATCATGACTCAAGCAGCTCCTGGCTCACGCGGTTGTCACCTCTTGTGAGGATTTCAAACTCTTGGAACTTAAAAATATGGCGGATTCGGTGGAGCGACTTGCCACCTAAGAGCTGGCGTCTTTCCTCCTCACCACTGCTGCGTGCTCAGTCATGCGCGTCCAGAGTCTTCTCCCAGTTTCTCCGACGTAGTTACATTGTCCGCAACTGCACCAGATCCGGTAGACGACTCCAGACATTTCCTGCCATGACAGCGGGTCTTTCGACCCTCAACGGTGACTGTGAGAGCTATTGATTTTAGTGTGCATATGCACTCCGTATGCCACCACTACCCTTGATCTGCTACCCTCTCTGACGATGACTTCGAGTGAGAATCCGAAACGTCAGACCAATACATTTCTTGGTTCAGTGATCGCGTCTGCGTCCTATGAACTGCCTCCTGGCACTCGCCTGTCGGCCTCCATCGTCTTCTGTTTACTATACGAATAATATTGACCGTGTCGATCTGGCCACAGGGCTGTGTCGGCCTGCACAAAACTGTCGCGTTCGTCGGCACATCTGCATGAGACGGGATGGAGTGCGTCTGTCAGCTGCGGGCACGGCATCTCCGCTGGCCGCACGCCCAAGTACGTGACCACAATGTCTCCGCCAACCCCTTCATCTGTGGTCCCTCCTCGTGTCCAGACTTCCACTCACTTCGGTGGCTGGAATGTGCCCCTCACCCGAGAATCTCGTCGCACCTGGGGAGCGACTATTGGCTTTTAAGATTTGATGGGTCGACTGTATTCAGCACTAGCTTGCCAAGAGCCGCCTTCATGGTGGAGTTTGTGACCATCTGGAAATTTCAATAATCCGAGTTTTTAAGTATTTCCTCCCCTGCCACGCATCATCGGGACCAACTGGATACCCGAGCATCTTCGTCAACCGCTGCTTCCGCACGCAACCACGGCGAACAAACGGAGGGGAGTCACCAACACTCTGGCACCCTCTACCGTATATGAAGAATGTGTCGAAGTGACGGAACGTATCACTGGAGAGCTCGGCGTGGGTATTGCTCACCGTCCGACAGGGACTATGCACAACAAGAATATACGATTGAAGGACCGACTGGACGTAGAATAATCGGGTGTTATTTATCAAATCCCATGTCGGGACTGCCATCGCCATTACACAGGATAGACCGAACTACGGTTTGGCTCGCGAATAGAAGAGCATAAACGGGCAGTCTGGAGAGGTGACCCGTTGTCTCAGGTCGTCACTCACACCCTGGCCGAAGGCCACGGATTCAACTTCCTGACCACGTGGGTAGTGGCGTGGGCCAGCAATAAGACAGGGGGAGAACTGCTGGAGGCCTGGGTGGGAACAGCAATTCCACCAATAGACACTTTGGTACCCCCCCCCTCCCCCCGGCTATCACGCGCTCTGTTCCCGCGGCCAAAAGGAACGACCCAATTGCCATCCAAGGGTGCACGCAGTCACGCCGCCGTGAGACGGCGTGCACTCAGCCTTGTCACGAACACCATCCCCTGCACTTCTACCCTCCCCTCCCCCGAAAACTGCCCATTTGACGCCGCATTCTCACAGTCTCTGAAGATGACCCCCTGTACGAGGCCGAGAGCTCCGACGAATACAAGTATTATCTCAGAACTCGCGTGTTCATCTTCTTCTCACTTATATGTGTTTCTAGACATTAAGTCAAGATCGAGCATTCTCCTTATCTTGGACAAAATATTAAACGGGATTGGTAAAACTAAAGTCATTTCTGCGATTTTCCGAAATATTTGCAAACTGTCCCAAAACTAGGCTGAAACGCTTGGCTTTATGCGTCTGAGATCGTTGATTTACGGTACGTATACGTAATCTTCTTTATCCGCCCCTACTTCCAGAAGAAAAGCAATTGAGTGTGCTACCACACAGTTCTGTCACTCTCTCTATCATTGCTACTTAAATGTTTAGGTACACATAATTTTGTGATTTAAAACTAATCGTGACAACTACTTAAAGTTTGAAAAACTTCAATTGCAAAACAGCCAAAACCGGCCTACGTAGGGCGCCAGTTATCACAGATGGAGGCGGTGCCGCGGAAGAGTGTCCGAACCGTCCACCCACCTTCACATTTGTCAGTCCAACAGCAGACTATTCTGCCCTGTGGACGGAGACAACAGGGGGTCGGGCGTGACCCCAGCTGCCTGGTGGACATTCGATACAGGCCGCCGGTACGACGCAGCTCTGACGGGTGCAGGGAGTGGCCTGTGGCAGAGATGAAACAGCAGGCGGACTTTATGCGTCTGCTGGTTTTGGGTGGTGAGAAGAATGCGCTCAACTGGGCTAACCTTGCTTGCGTAAACGCAAAGAGAACAGTCAAATAAAACAACACGTAAGTGTACTACGGGAGCGCTACCGCCCCTCCCCCTTTCCAAGACCACAGATTAGACTACTGTGAATACAGCCTCGTTGGATGCTTTAGCCTTTTAACCCATGAAGATGCAGTGAAAATTCTTCACATACGTCCACTTGAGAATGTCGCAAACTCTTACCACTTGTACGCTTTAAATCGCACAGAGGAAGGTGGCGGGTGTGTTAGGCTCAACGTCTTTCAACCCTGCCAAATGAGTGAACCTGTCAGTGTAAATAAAGATTTGGAACCCATATAATGACTTTTTTCTACGCTTATGGCTATCATAGAGTGCGGAATTCAAGCTGGGACAAAAACTTAACGGCATCACGGCTTCGGATATCTGGCAATCGGGGCGCTGTATCGACAACTACCGCCGTCCTTAGAGTCGTCGGCAACTCGCTCACGATGCTAGGACATTGGCAAGGGCTGACCGCACAGCTATTTTGCCTGTAGGCTTGACGATGAGGAACATTGCCAATAGACGCGAAGAGACGAGTCGCAGAAAGCAGTCGTGAAGAAAGGAACACGATCGCTGGGACAAGAGCTTTATTCGCCCGACGTTTCGGATTCCTGCTCAAACCAATCATCAGCGACAACAGCAGATACGGGTGGTTCATGCACAAGGGGCTGCAGTATTTATAGGATGCAGTCGCCATGCTACTGCAGACCTGTGAATGTTCACGGCTTCCCCCCCCCCCTCATACGGGATCGTCGCACCTAGTGTGTTAATTGTTCGATTGTCGATATTCTTGTCGTTAATTCCTGCAATTTCATCACATGCGTTGTGATGTTGGTGCCCACAACTTCACCAAATTCGAAAAACGACTCCAGACGTTTCTAGCCGTTGCAGCGGGTCTTGCGGTTTCATTACTTGACGCCTGATTGTTGCCTCCGGTCTGTGTGCCACTCCAACCCCAAGTGGTGCGAGAAGGCGGCCGAGAGCTTCCGAAACGTTCTTGACATTCGGAAGCGTTCGTCAAAATTTGGGGTCCGTGCGGTTTGACCTTTCGTCCCTTTTGCGTATGCACCGGTCGACGAAGTTGCGCGGGTAGCCATTGGCTTTGAAGACCCGTCGGAGGTGTTGTAGTTCGGCAGTTTTGTCTTCCGGCTCACTGCAGTGCGTTTCGACACGCCGATAGAGCGTTCTTACACAACTGCGTTTGTGGCTGATTGGGTAGTTTCTGTTGAGGTTCAGTACTTGCATCGTATTTGTCGCTTTCCTGAACACTTTGTTCTTTAGACCACCAGAATTTTTGCGACATACGAGGACATCCAGGAAGACTGGATGGCTGTTTTCTTTCTCCACCATCGTAAATTGTATATCCGGGATGACCGCATTCAGATGTTCTTTGAATGTCAGCAGTCGATCCCGGTCGATAAAGACGAAAGTATCATCCAAATGCCGAGTTCAGAATTTCAGTCGGTGGCGTTGGAAGACCAGCGAGTCTAACCGTTGAAGGACCGCCTCGGCGATGAATCCCAAAATCGGCGAACCCATCAGTGTGCCCTTCACCTGGTCGTAGATCGTCCCGTCGAACATGAAGTACGTCCTGAGACAGAGTTTCAGGAGCTGAAGGATTTGGGCGTGTCCAAGACGATCTTCCGTTTCATCGTATTTGCTATGTAAAAGCAGCTCAATTGTCTCGATCGCCAGGTCCTGGGGAATAGAATTAAAAAGGGATGTAACATCAAAAGATACCATGACCTCATTTGGATGGAGGTTTACCCCTTTGAGTTTCTCCAGGAATTGTGCTGACGAAGAGACCGTGGTGTCTGACTCAACGGTCAGGAGCTTGGGACGCCGGAACGAAGG